>JAFBJS010001175.1:15292-54947 GCA_016785265.1 Paraplagusia blochii
GTCCAAACCATCTCAATCTGTCTTCTCTAGTGGTTTCTCCAAACCTTCCTGTCTGTGTTGTCCCTCTAATCACCTCATTCCTGATCCTGTCCATCCTTGTCTCTCCTAAAGAGAATCTCAGCATCTTTTACTCCTCCAACTCCAGCTCTGCCTCCTGTCTTCTGCTTGTTGGTAGTCTCTAATTCATCCATCATGGCTGGTCTCACAACCTTTCCCTTCACCTGAGCTGACACTCTAATGAGTCTTCAAAAAGATCATAGGTCAATGTTTGAAGGCCATATAGAGACAAACAATTGTTAATACACACCCATATACCACAGTGTCCCATTAGCCTTATATCAACCATGTACAGTAACTCTATAATCCTATAGCTGTAGGAAACTCAGGCCCTGACCTTGGTTCGGTTCATGGTGTTCTTGAAGGCAACACAATAGGGAGGTGCAGCTGTTAAGACCCTGCTGCAGTGGGCGTCAACGCTCAGCCCTGGTCATCTTTGACAGGAGAGGTTAGATTAGAATGAAACATGTTTCCACCTTTCACCTCTCACCCGTTCAGCACAGAGCATTCACAGATCAACACTCACATTTAACAGACCTTTAAACATCAACAATACAAACTGAAAGTAGGTGTAAAGAGAAGGTATGTCATGTTTACGGTCAGACTCTTGTAAAAATGTTTAAGTGCTGCAATAATCAGCCACCTGCTGTCACTGGAGTGAGGGTGTAGGCACTATGTGTTTATACAACACTGCCACCTTGTGGGTTTATTTGAAAACACACCTTCGCTTTTTGTTCTTCGAGCTCGTAGAGTTAATTTTTTATCACTTGCTGAATTAACTATTGAAATATATACCCAACTTATCATTGTCAAGGCTTGATATCAACGTTCATTCCAAATATTCTTAGCTCCAACAAGGTATTAAACCTTAATTATTGCGATTTTATTGTGATTATTATGATGATATTATAAGAAAAACATTATTTAATAGTAATTACGTGTAGGGATAATTTAATTAAAAGGCATCCAGCCACAGCTATATCAGTTTTTTTCTTATAAATTATATTTATCAAATTTGGGTTTTCTTTTTTATATAATGGAAATAATTAGGTATTTGCCTTCTCTAGATTGCACAACATCACCTTATAATGTCAGAAAATATCCACAACAACAGTAACAGTCATATATTTATGGTGCTAATGTTAGAAATGTCATATGGTCTGGTGGTTAAAGCTTAAAAAATGTGTTTTGCTAATGTTTGTTCCTATTTCGGCACTTGTTTACATAGTGATACATAATGTTTTATTTTATTAATATTATTTATTAAGCTGTAATGTTTCAGTGATATTAGTCAATATTCAACAAATCAATTCTATTATTTGCCAAGACTTGTCTTGAACAGAGATATACAATTATTAAATACCAGGATCCATTCAAGCGATATTACGTTTGGAGCTAAATATAGCCACACGGTGGCAGTAGTCAGCGATGAGCGCGTCTGCGGCTGTAAATGTCCAGGACGAAGAACACTCGGTGGCAGCTGCAGGAAAAGGCGAGCGAGAAGAAGAATGACGATCATGTTAGACGGAGAATAGATGGGAGCGAGTATTGTGTAGCAAACGTCAAAATAACACGTTAACCTCGAAGTCTTGCAATTGAACACAGTTCCATTCCACTCGCTGAACTATGACAGAGCCTCAGGCGGCGTTGTTACTCAGGAGACAGCTTGCAGGTAATGATATCGCAGTGTTATCCGGTGCTGGTTACCAGGCTAACTCCTGTACTCTGCTTTTAGCAGTGATTCAAATGACGCAAACTGTTTTTTTCGACCTTCTTCACTGATGTTGAGCTGCCCCGACAAGTAAACACTCGGAAACTGGAGCGACATATTATAATCTTAACAAATAACCCGACTTTGTAGTTGTAAGCTTCGTCTTTACACAGTAATTTACTCCCATCTCTGCTGCCAGGAGAACCGATGAGAGTCTATTGGCCTACTGCTGGATCGACTGTTTACATGTTTTAAAAACGTTTTTTACATATTTCCTCTGCACTAAACTACGCTGACGTCACACCAGGTGTATAAGAACACATACCGTGGTGTATTTAAATGACTGCCTTTATTTGGTAAACAAAATTTAAACATCCAAACCGGTTGGATTCGCTCGGACGTTGCAGTTAGCGTCAACACGTAAAACTGTCAGTGTTGGTGAATTATTGTCTCTGTTAAAAGGAGTCGCCTTTAGTAAAGTAAATAGGGACATAAAGGTCTGTCAACCTTACATATTTACGATACATATACGTTCAGGGTTACATTTGAAGACACTGCCAGTTGCCAGGTTATCCTATATGTCAACACAGACACAGTGTCGCTACTGTTGGGCGACCATTGACGTAGTGGACAAATCTTCTTTTCCTTTCTGTTTGTCCCTTTTATTCAGGGGTTGCCACAGCGAGTCATCAATTTCCTCACACTCTTCTCTGACTCCAATTACCTCCATTTCCTCCCTCACCACATCCATCAATCTCCTCTTTGTCTCCTTACCTGATTCGATATTGTATTAATGTATAATTTAAAAAAATATTTTTGTGCTTGTGCTTTTTCACGTTTATAGAGTTGAACAAAAATCCAGTGGAGGGATTTTCAGCAGGCCTGATCGAGGATGATGATCTCTACAGTTGGGAAGTCTTGATTATTGGCCCACCAGATACACTGTAGTAAGTTCACGCTCATTTCCCAACTGAAACATGGTCTAAAACTTGTTTAAAAACCTTTGCTTGGTGCGGTTTTTACCATCTTTACAAAGTGATATTCACTTCTCTGTGTTTTTTTTTTTTCGTTCACAGTGAAGGTGGTGTGTTTAAAGCCCATTTGACATTTCCCAAAGATTACCCTCTCAGGCCTCCTAAAATGAAATTTATTACAGATATTTGGCACCCAAATGGTAAGTTAACATTTTTCTTCCCAACCATGTTACTACAGTTTTATTTAGACAACGAATAATATTGTTTTGAACTAAAATAAGCATTTATCATATGTCTAAGATAATAAATCTAAGGTTAACTTGAGTGCAGTCGTGATTTGTACAATGGATAAGCAAATATGACACAGTCAATTTATATACTGTACTGAGCTGAATGAGATGTCTTAGCTGTAAGTGATTTGGCAAATATTAGCTTGAATAACCATATGATATAGGAATAAATATACAGTCTATATCTGTGCATATTTTCCCAGTTGACAAAAATGGAGATGTCTGTATTTCTATTCTACACGAGCCCGGTGAGGACAAGTATGGCTATGAGAAACCTGAAGAGCGTTGGCTTCCGATCCACACGGTGGAAACCATTATGATAAGTGTAATCTCTATGTTGGCTGACCCAAATGGGGACTCGCCAGCCAATGTGGATGCAGCAGTAAGAAATTTTTATGAAACGTTAATGAGAATTGTACAACATTACTGTGCTATATTGAATTTTAATCAAATTGCTGTGTAATTTCTAGCCTCGGTAAAGGAGATGTTTGCTTACATTGTTTTTTTTTTCTTTTACAGAAAGAGTGGAGGGAGGACAGACAAGGCGCATTTAAGAGAAAAGTTGCCCGTTGTGTAAGAAAAAGTCAAGAAACTGTATATGAGTGATAAATAGCAAGGATATAGCATCATAATTTCAGGGTAAGTCATTTTGAATGTCTTTAATATTTGCATGTTGCCTGCCAAGAAAGTTTTTTTGGATTAAATTAACCTAAAACAAATTCCTCCATTGCTCACAAGACAATTTAAGGACTTAGAAAATACAATCAATCAATCAATCAATTTTATTTATATAGCCCACATTTACAAATCACATTTGTCACACAGGGCTTTACAGGGTTGGTAAAATCCTCTGTCCTTAGACCCTCAGCCAGGGTAAGGAAAAACCACTGCGGGAAAAAACAGGGAAAATAAAATCAATAGAAACCTTAAGGAAAACCACAGGTGAGGGATCCTGGATGTCCCTAGATGGACAGACAGTCCATTGCCCCAAAGCTTAAAAATAGCATAAAATACAATAAAATAAAGCAAGTACAAAGGTACAATATCAATGAACAATTTGACATATATACATAAATCGAACAAACACAGTTGATGTTCTTCCAGTAGGAAATCAAAGTTACAAAATGCCCGTTGTAATGTCAGAATACAGGATATGTTATAATGTCCCACCATGGTGGTCTGCCTTTTTTATGTCTGTTTCTGATGTCAACAAATGTTAACTTCTGGTAATCTCTTTTTTTTCCCTCCCTGCCAGGTCTCAATCGAAATCAAGGTGGCACTGTTTCCTGCACACTTTCATCTGCCAGGCTTAGTCTCCTTCATTCTGGCAAGGACACACTGACTATTGTAGGCTACAGTAGAACACACCGGTGACTACTGCCAAGGCTGTTGAGGAAAATATGCCAAGCAAGTGCCAACTCAAAAAAAAAAAAAAACATTCAAATGAACATGGAATCCTATGAACTGTTTCAACATTCAGGAAGTTATTGTAAAGACATGTATATAGCACAGACTTAACAGGATAATATATAAGTTCCCTTACCATCCATGAAGACTCCTAGACCAAATGGATAGTGCTGGTTCACATAGATTTTTACTCACTCTCCCTTTCTCTGCTGCAGCATGCATTAAATCCTGTAGGTTGTTTTATCAGAATGTCTCAAATGTTAAATTATAATCTTTTTTTTGTTTTTTTCGGAATGTCACCCGCTAAGAGTTCAACAGAGGTTTGTTTGATTGTAGGCGTTTTCCATGTTGGTTTATAATAGTGTACATAAATGATTAAGTTACTCATTCAGTACAGCTCGGTTTTGGGTGTGTGTACACATCTACTATGCACCGCCTTTCTGTAGCACTGTTTGATGCAAATATATAGAATTATATCTTTATTTTCAGCACCTTTAAGCTGTTCTGTGACCGCAAAATAAGCCCTTCGCCTTGGCTGTCCAGGTCCAGGAGGCTTGGATGTCCAGTCGAGAGAGACACGTCCGTTATATCGAAAGTCAAGCAGCCTTAGTTCTATATATTTGCTATCAACACCTTCAGAAGGAAATGGGCTGCAGAAAGAGGGTATTTTAGAAATGTGATGCACTCGCCTTAAATTTTGTCAGTGCTGTAGATATAGTCTGATCATCCAGTTCTGTTTCCCCAACCGCCACACATTTATGTGCATGTCATCTATGTATGTGCTCCTATATGTGTATGTATGTTTATATAAATACATGTATGTAAATACATATATGTGTATAAATATATATATACAGTATATATATACTTTGTGTTTCTTCAAAAGTGCCTAATAATGAAATGCCTGGGCACCTTACCCTGCATTGATCAAGTGTTTCAACTGTTGCGAAAGAAGGAGCAATTGTGTTTCGCCTATATTTAAATATTATAATCACATGGAAATGAATTGGTATAAATTTGGTGTAGCAATAATCCCCCCTGTGTTAGATGTAAAACTCATTTTTCATACCCTGGTACAATGAGAGAAGCTCTTCTCCAGTACTTGTTGTTTTAGCATTTTTTTCCCTTCCGTGTTGTCCTTGGTAGGAATTGTTATGCATGCTTTATGGTTACCTTTTTTGTGCTTCTGAGTGATTCCGGGATTATTTTCGAGTGTTTGTGTCTACACCATGTTTGTCCGTTATGTTTGTCACACTTTACCCTGACCCACATACTTGTAATTATTCTGCTTACTGAGCTCTTGCGGCTTTGCCTAATGTAAAAAGACAAAAATACTGATGTATATTTTTCATGTTATAAAACCTGTTACCTGTAGTGAGTTCTTCTAAAATATTACCCCTTTTTCAATACTTATTCGTGGGTTGACTTTCATTTGGAAACCATTGAGTGAAAAATTGCTTGTGGTAACAACAGCAGCAATCTCATCACCTTCTAGTTTCTAATCTGAGCTGTAATTGGCTGAAGTCCTGGTCAACGGAGAAGCCAAATAACCTATTCTCTGTTTATTGGACTCAGAGGTAACCCAGACATGAGGGAGAACATGCAGACTTGAGAAAGACTTGGGATCAGACAAGCAAACAGGTGATGTTCTGCAGGCAAGAACTAGTTTTAAAAACAATTTACATCATTGGATTATCTGGTGTTGAAGCTCTGGATTAAAGAGGATCCCAAACAGTAAATTATATAACAGTAATCATCACATAGTCTTGAAGGCTAACTTGAAGAAATGGCACCCCACATGGACAAAGATGGACTTTTATTTAATAATAAATGGTTTTACATTTTATACAGTGATTCGAAAAAGGGCGGGATGTGTTTAAAATGTCTTCTTTTCCTTTCGGCTAGTCTCTTTCTTTCAGGGGTTGCTTCAGCGTCAACAATTTTCGTCTCACCCTGTCTTCTGTATCCTTAACTCTAACTCCAACTATGTCCGTGTCCTCAGTCTCTGCATCCATCAATGTCCTCTTTTGCCGTCCTCTTTGTCTCCTATCTGGTAGCTCCCTAACATTCTTCTACCAATGTATCCACTGTCCCTCCTCTGAACATGTCCAAACCATCTCAATCTGGCTTCTCTTGCTTTTTCTCCAAACCTTCTTGTCTGTGTTGTCCCTCTAATCACTTCATTCCTGATCCTGTCCATCCTTGTCTCTCCAAAAGAGAATCTCAGCATCTTTAACTCTAGCTTTGCCCCCTGTTTTCTGCCTGTTCCTAGTGTCTCCAAACCATACATCATGGACAAAGATGTACTCTAATTTCCTAATAAATGGATTTACATTTAATACAGTGTTTCGAAAAAAAAAGCAGGAACAATTTGAGGTAATAAAAACACTGTCTTTGTGGCCTATTAAAGATAATAACACATATATATTTATAGACAAGTCTAAAGTAAATTTCAAAGGAACACCATAAAGATTTTATCGCATGTCTAAACGAAGTTGTTTTCTCTCTCTATCTCTGTTCGATGGTAGCTCGAAGACTTGGAAAAATATTAAGAACAAACGTTTCAAAGGCCAACATTATATACTTACGATACTCCTGTATAATTTAGTTTAGTTCAAGTAATTATAGTTAATTATGTTGTGGTAATTAAGTAATTTTATCTTACACGTCTAATTTAATATCTCGTTGCTCGAAAGATCTTGGAGATGAACGACGTTTTTGAACGCACCACTTCTGTCTGTCGAGCTGCCTCCTCGTCTTATCGCGATAGGCGACTCCTCATCGGAGCTAACTCTGAGCAACATGGCGGAAGGTATGAGATTTATTTTTCTGCTCATCGAGTACACTCCCTTTTACACTTATATTCTCACTGAACGGATATCACCGCTTAGACAGTCTATCGACGGGTTACTGGCCCGTGCAGTGGGGGGAACTGTTAAAACGACACTCGTTCTGGTTGCTCTCCAGTGACCAAGATATACCGTTAGCTGCGTTAGCTGAATTATTGTTAGCGGGACCGGACCGGGCAGGGTTTGTCCGTGGTACCGGTTGGTCAGTCTGAGACTGTGGGCAGTGTTTATTCAGGACCTATAATACACCACAATGTAACGAGGCGTCTTTTGCATTTGTTAATACTCGTATTTTGCGTTGTGTAAATGACAAGGTTGCTTCATAGTGACTTCACTCTTTAGTAATAACGTCGCGCAAACCCATCAGTTTAGTGTAATTTGGTAAAATCACAGCTCATTTATGTTGTATTGAGGACACACTGGGACCAGAGAAGTTGTCCACCTGTCAGTTGTTCATCGTTCACTTGACATGTCTCGGAGCAAAACCAAATATTGTCCAAAGCGGATTATAAAAGAAAGGGAAAGCAAATTCCTCAGAGAACCTCAATAGTAACTTGGCAGGTGGTGGATTCTAACCTGGAGCCCTCCAGACCCAAGTCTGTCTCCTTAACCACTAGGGCACCACTCTGCAGATTTTAATTGATGGAAACATGAAGCATTCTGGTTTTATTTTTCTAAACATTTCCCTTGACAGAAGAGTATAAAAACAAATAATGTGCATTTACCTGCATAGTATTTTTTTTTGTATTTGTAATTTTCTGTGTTGTAAAATGCATTTTTGCTGAGGCATCACTTAAGTGTGCTAACCCTGCAGAAAAGGGAAGGTTTAAAGCTTCAATAAAAAAAGTCCTGTGGTTGGTCATTCGGCCGGTCAGTCGCTCTGTAAAGCATACCGCCTTCCCTATCTTGGGCAGATCAGGTGGCTTTTTAGAAACATCCCTTGCTGCTCCTCGTGACCAGAAATGGTGTACTAGGGAAGACAAAGTAACATGTAGTGTCAGCATTCTTTTTTTTTTCCAGTGAAACTTAACTGATTTAAAGGAAGGAAATAGGCCCCAGTGAAACTTTGTGGAAATTTTGGCTTGTACCAATGCATTGTTGTGACACAAGAGTTGTAGAAATAGTGAAATACTTTGAACAACAGGAAAATAAACCTATATTTCCATTATAAGGTTAAAAAGATTATAAAATGTGTTGCGCAGTTGAAAACTAACACTCATTTTTTGCTTATACTTGCTGTTTCAGTCCTATATATCTAAGGTTGAAGTCTGATCTGAGTTTGATGTGTAATGCAAATAGCTGAGTTCAGCCTTTTCAACAATGTCACAAAAAGTAATTCTCAATTACCATGTGCTAAATGGTATGGAATAAGAAAATCTAACGATTTTTATGTTAAGTTCAGTAGCTTTTGTTCCATATTTGGGTTGAAACCGCAGTTTTTATATTTCTGTGTAACATTCCAAAAGTTTTCAGGTCTGTTTTCCACTGATAAACTTTTACTCTGTGCACTGCCCCGGTCACTGGCAAAAGAAAAGGGTGGAGTTTGGGGTCAGAGTAACAGCTAGTGCTCCATATATTCAATACTATCAGTTTACTCAATGGGTAGTGGTGGCGGGTAGGGGTTAAGTAACCAGGCTGGGGTCCATAGGGTTCCAAGTTTGAATCCACCAACTGACAGGTTACCACTGAGGTCCACTGAGCATGGCATTGTCCCTATTCAAGCTGCCCACTGTTCACTTTAGTGGTGGGTTAAATGCAGAAGTGACGTTTCGTTGTGTGCGGTGGTTTGATCACAATGACGTAATGACAAGGAGTTTACTTTCCTTCCTTATTCCCAAGAAGTTTCATTTTACTACCATATTTCTACCTGCTAACCTCCTACCCTGTTGTGAAGCAGAGGAGGTGGCCAAGCTGCAGAAGCACCTGGCACTGCTCAGGCAGGAATATGTAAAAATGCAGCAGAAGCTTGCAGACACTGAGAGAAGATGTGCGGTGCTTCAGGCGCAGACCTCTGGTCAGGGCACCCCCAACGCGGCACCTGCAGACACCTTCATCAGCCGTCTGCTGGACATCGTAGCGGACCTTTACCAGCAGGAACAGTACAGGTGAGAAGTACAGGGCAGCACATACTTTGTTTTGTGTGATACAAATAATAGAAATATGCTGCTTTGGTTTTGTTTATTGGCCGTGCATATTGAGATTTTCTGAAATAAATATATTATTGTGGATTTTGTTTTTACCAGTGATCTGAAAGTGAAAGTTGCAGAGAACAAGATGTGTGCACACAAGTTTGTTTTGGCCGCTCGTAGTGATGTTTGGAGTTTGACCAATCTGGCCTCCACCTCTGAACTGGACCTATCTGGTGAGTAGTACTTTATTGTTCAAAGTACATCCCAAATATTTCAGTAAACATAAAATCTCTTCAGTTGATACAAAGTTACAATACTAAAGAGATACAAAGAGTAGTTGGCCTATGGAAACAAAGTTGACAAAGTAATGAGTGTAAAAGATACAGTAATATTACAGTTGATAATGGAACTCTCCTATATTCGAAGATTGCAAGCCTGAGGTTGCCATGGCGATGTTGCGCTGGGCGTACACTGATGAGTTAGAACTAAGTGAAGATGATGCTTTTCTAATAGACCTGATGAAACTGGCCAACCGCTTCCAACTCCAGTTACTTCGAGAAAGGTTGGTGCAACTTTTTTGTCTAAAATAGCTGAATTACAACATATTCTTAATATGTTCTTTCACTTAACAGGTGTGAAAAAGGTGTAATGTCCTCAGTAAATGTAAGAAACTGTATTCGCTTCTACCAAACAGCCGAGGAGCTGAATGCAACCACACTAATGAATTACTGTGGGGAAATCATAGCCAGTCACTGGGTAGGTCTCTGCTTAATCCAATACTGACTCAACTGATTATCAGCTGATCAGATTCACCATATTTATCTCTGAATCATACAAGACATGGATTAGGGTTTATTTGATACTAATACATTTTGTTAAACGTTTCTCTCAAAAGGATGATTTGAGAAAAGAAGACTTCAGCACCATGAGTGCCCAACTTTTGTACAAGATGATCAAATCTAAAACAGAGTATCCCCTGCACAAGGCCATCAAAGTTGAGCGAGAAGATGTGGTCTTCCTTTATCTAATTGAGATGGACTCACAGGTCAGCTTACAACTCAAAAATGTTTGAACCTATAACAAAAGGTGATCATGTCTCTTAGGAGGCTTAAAACAGATTTTGTTTTCAGTTACCTGGCAAGCTGAATGAGTTGGACAACAATGGTGATTTAGCTTTGGACCTGGCACTTTCTCGCAAATTAGAAAGTATTGCAACCACTCTGGTCAACAACAAAGCTGATGTGGACATGGTGGATCAAAGCGGCTGGAGCCTGTTGCATAAGGCTATCCAAAGGGGTAGGCTTTTTTTTCATTTTTTTCTGGTCATGCATCACCACCACCATCTATGACAGTTTCATAATTTCCCAGGGCTTGTCAAATCTTCTTTTCCTTTCAGCTTGTCCTTTTTTCAGGGGTTACCACAGCAAATCATAATTTTCCATCTCCCCCTGTCCTCTGTCTCTGCTACTCTGACTCAAACTACCTCCATGTCCTCCCACACTGCATCCATCAATCTCCTCTTTGTCTCCTACCTGGTAGCTCCATCTCTAGGATCATTTATCTACCAATGTATCCACTGTCCCTCCTGTGGACATGTCCAAATCTTCTCAATTTGGCTTCTTTATTTTTTTCTCCAGACCTTCTTGTCTGTTTTGTCCTTCTAATGACTCAGGAAGTTGATGTACAGAATCTTTTTCTAATGGCTTCTTGTCTTTGCTTGTTTGTCTTTTCAGGTGATAAATTTGCATCCATCTTCTTAATACGCCACTCAGCTCAGGTAAATGCCGCCACGGTGGGCGCAGTAGAAACCCCACTTCACCTGGTCTGCTCTTTCAGCCCTAAGAAACACACAGCAGAAGTGATGGGTGGCATGGCAGACATAGCCGAGGCCCTGCTCAAGACTGGAGCCAACCCTAACATGCAAAACAGCAGGGGGAGGTAATTCACCAGCCTTTTGAATTGGTGTATAAGGGTTCAGTGTAACACCATGATACATAAACTTTATCCATTTTGTTTTTAGAACTCCTTTACACGAAGCCGTGGCATCTGGAAATGAGCCAGTGTTCAACCAGCTACTACAGTGTAAACAGTGAGTTAGACCTTGATGTCATTAATTAGACTTGTGTCCTTAACTGCGATAAATGTGCCACAAAATAGAAAAATAAAGCTCATATAACTTATTTACATTAATAAACTTTATGGTTTGTCATTTGTAACTCATTCATCTAACTAGGCTCGACCTGGAGCTGAAGGACCACGAAGGCAGCACTGCTCTGTGGCTGGCACTGCAGTATATCACCGTGTCCTCTGATACATCTGTGAATCCATTCGAGGTTGACGTTCCGGTAGAAAATGGAACCTCGTTTGATGAGAACAGCTTTGCAGCGAGGCTCATTCAGAGGGGAAGCAACCCTAATGCACCTGACAGTGCCACAGGTGCTAATCAATAATGAATGGGAGTCGGTGCTTCATTATTTTATAATTATATAACATAATCATCTTTTTTCCTAAGGAAACTGTCTCATGCAGAGAGCAGCCCGGGCAGGCAACGAAGCAGCTTCTCTCTTCTTAGCTACCCATGCAGCAGAGGTCAACCATGTCAACAAATGGGTAGGTGATTTAAAAAAATAATAATTATCGGCGTGTCGTGCACATTTTTACCACCTTCATGCAGTAAGATGTTTTGTAATAAACATCTTATCTAACCTTCATTACACATTGTAATTTGTGATGATGTCTTATGCCTGTTTTAACATGTTTGATGGTAAAACAGTAGGGAACTTGCTTGTTATACCAGCTTTACTGCAAAAATTCAACTCCTACATCTGCAACCTGCAGTGGAATTAAGATTAATTAGGGTTGCAAAAACAATTTACAATTGGGATTATTATGGACAAACCAAGAGTATTTTTGGAATTTTTGACTTGCAGTAGAATCCTTCTAAAAATCTCCTGGGTCCCGCTAACATTCAACTTTCACATCAAGGTGGGGGCCACAAAATATTGCTCCACGGTCCACAAATGGCCCACGGGCCGCAAGTTTGAGACCCCTGGTTTAATATGTCAAAGTTTTTTATGTTCCAATTCTAAAATCTTAATTTTCCTTCTCTTACTTTTAAAGGGTGAGAGTCCGCTCCACACAGCGTGTCGCTTTGGCCTGGCCAACCTGACAGCTGAGCTCCTCCAGCAGGGGGCCAACCCAAACCTGCAGACACAGAAGGAACTGCCTGATGATACGCACTGCGTGGCATTGCAGACCCCTCTCCACATGGCCATTGCTCACAACCACTCGGACGTGGTCTCCGTCATCCTTGAGCAGAAAGGTCAGCATGACTCATAATTAGAACCACTCACTCAAACAAAAATGTCCACATTTGATTTAATCCGTCTTTTGTTTTTTTATAATTACTGCAGCCAATGCACTTCATGCTACCAACAACTTCCAGATCATTCCAGACTTCAGTCTAAAAGACTCCGTGGACCAGACGGTGCTTGGCCTCGCCCTCTGGACGGGTACACTTCACTGCATACAGTTGACCTCGTAGTGCATAACATGTGTTATGTGTGATTGTATAACATGTATAATTTGGGTGTAACAGGTATGCACACCATAGCAGCTCAGCTGCTGGGCTCAGGGGCTTCCATCAATGACACTATGTCCAACGGAAAAACTCTGCTTCACATGGCGATCCAGAGACAGGACAGTAAAAGTGCTCTGTTTCTCCTGGAACATCAGGCAGACATCAACGTCAGGTACATTCAAGGTCTACTTGTTGTTTTGTGCAGTTTGAAATGGTCCCAAATAATTTGTAGTTATGCTGTTTTTTTTAACCATGCATTAAAGGACTCAAGAGGGACAAACAGCACTTCAGTTGGCCATCAGTAACCAACTGCCCCTGGTGGTTGATGCCATTTGCACGAGAGGAGCAGATATGTCTGTAGTAAATGACAAAGGAGACCCCCCACTCTGGCTTGCACTTGAAAATGGCCTTGAAGACATTGCATCTACACTGGTGAGAACAAATAAGAGCATGAAGATGATTAGATTGATGGGTTTTTTTTTCTGTAGTACATGCAGTGTAATATTATGATTTAATAAACAGATGTATTTCATTGGATTGATTGTGATTTCTGAATTGATTCATCAAGGTCCGCCATGGCTGTGATTCCACTAGTTGGAGCACAGGACCTTCCGGTTGCCAGCAGACCCTCCTGCATAGAGCTGTTGATGAGAACAATGAGGTCTCTGCTTGTTTCCTCATCCGCAGGTTTGACATTATTTTTAAGCTTTTAGGAAATCACTATTTGTCATAAATGTATTTGATAATTATGTTTTTTTTATTGTAGCTACATATACTGTATATGTTTTTGTTTTTTTAACAGTTCACTAATGTCATTAATTTGATTGTGTCCATAGTGGGTGCGACGTAAACAGCCCAAGGAAGCCGGGACCAAATGGAGAAGGAGACGAAGAAGCAAGAGATGGACAAACACCACTCCACCTAGCAAGCAGTTGGGGACTAGAAGAGGTGGTGCAGTGCCTTCTGGAGTTTGGAGCTAATGTTAACACACAGGTTTGTTAAAGTTTGGTTGTTATTTTATAATGTTACCAACCAAACTTAATGTTGTTTAAGTTTGATTGTTATTTAATCACAAGCTAGAAAGACTTGTTATCTAATGGAAAAATCCAATGAGTACGACAATTTAATCTGTTTATGTAATTGCATCAGGACGCAGAAGGAAGAGCACCCATCCATGCTGCAATTAGCAACCAGCACAACGTCATCATTCAGCTTCTCATTTCTCATCCTGACATTCGTCTCAATATTCGTGACCGTCAAGGAATGACCCCTTTCGCCTGTGCCATGACACACAAGAACAATAAAGCGGCAGAAGCCATCCTCAAGAGGGAGCCAGGTGCTGCGGAACAGGTAAGAAAAAGAACCGTAACGCTCTGGGTAGAAATGGACCAATGTTAATTTGGTCAATTTTCCAATTGTTTCCTATTTCAATCCAGGTGGACAACAAAGGGCGCAATTTTCTACACGTGGCTGTGCAGAATTCCGACATTGAAAGTGTACTCTTCCTCATCAGTGTTCAGGCCAATGTCAATTCCAGAGTTCAAGATGCAGCCAAACTCACGCCTCTCCATCTGGCTGTCCAGGCTGGATCTGAGATCATTGTCCGCAACCTGGTAGGATGATGTAGACTAGTGTTCTTGACACAGATTGGTTAAGTGTCTCATACTATTTTCACAGATCGGTTGTTAAGTTGTAGAAGATAAATACCCCTTATTAAAGGTTAATTTCCAGTGTTTTGAAATATTTTCCTACCTGTATTAACTGTGCATGCACACAAGGGTTTCCCAAGTTCACACGGCCTATAATTTTCTCCTACCAGACCGGTTTTAAAAGTTAGAATCTTGTATCAATGACTGCGTCACTTTGAGATTTTTGTTGTTGTCGTCACTGAGAAAATATTTCCTAATCAAATATAGTTGCATTATTGATGATGGAATCCGAGCCATTCTATTGGTCAGTTCTTTTGTTAATATGGGTATGGACCAAGTTAAAGTAATAGACAGATGGGGACAAAAGGAAACATTATTTCTCTGTGGCGCCACACCAATTCACGGACCAATATAGGCCCCTGTCCCAGTGGTTGGAGACCACTGATTTAGACTCTGTTGCTGCTCTGCGTGTTTAGTAAACCTACTCTTAGTGTTGATGACATGGTTGTTAATGTGCTACTGTTTTTATGTTTGTGGTTGCAGCTGCTGGCTGGAGCCAAAGTAAATGAGCTGACTAAACACAGACAGACAGCTCTACATTTGGCTGCTCAACAGGATTTGGCCACTATTTGTTCAGTGCTGCTGGAAAATGGAGTTGATTTTGCTGCAGAAGATGAAAATGGAAACAATGGTGCCCTTGTATTTCTTTATTTGTCGTTAATAAGATCAAACATAGTTACCCTGAAATTTATTTAAAAAAATGACAGTTTTTTTAGTTCAGGTTGTTTTGCAATACTTGACTAGAGTTTACCTTTAGAATTCTATTCCTTAAAGCTAATTATATATGGCCTAAAGCATGCTTCTTTTATAGAGTAACTCCCAGCCACAAAGCCTTTCTCATTTTTTACACCAAAGATTAACATTAGGCTTTTTTCCTGTATTTTGCAGCTCTGCATCTGGCTGTGATGCAAGGCCGCCTTAACAATGTCAGAGCTCTTCTCACAGAATCCAACATTGATGCCGAGGCATTTAATCTCAGGTAAATAAACATTGATTGTGTCTTTTGAAGAATTGGTGAAAATCAACAGCATTTAACGCACATTTCCACCCAGGGGTCAGTCACCGATGCATGTACTTGGCCATTATGGGAAAGAAAATGCTGCTGCTATATTTGAGTTGTTTTTGGAGTGCATGCCAGAATACCCTCTGGACAAACCAGACAACGAAGGGAACACAGGTATAGTGAATTGTATTTTATTCAAGGTTTTAAGTTCTACAGTCGGTGATGTTGTCTTATGGCTACTTTTTTTTTTTTTTTTTTTAATTTTATTTGCAGTTCTACTCCTTGCCTACATGAAGGGCAATGCAAATCTATGCCGTGCAATTGTAAGGGCTGGAGCGAGGCTCGGCGTTAATAATAATCAGGGCATCAACATTTTCAACTACCAAGTGGCTACAAAACAGTTGTATTTTATTCAAGGTTTTAAGTTCTACAGTCGGTGATGTTGTCTTATGGCTACTTTTTTTTTTTTTTTTTTTTTTTTTTTTTGCAGTTCTACTCCTTGCCTACATGAAGGGCAATGCAAATCTATGCCGTGCAATTGTAAGGGCTGGAGCGAGGCTCGGCGTTAATAATAATCAGGGCATCAACATTTTCAACTACCAAGTGGCTACAAAACAGTTGCTCTTCCGTCTTTTAGGTATATTTGTATATATTTCTAATTAAATAAAAATGGATTTTATTGCTGTGCACTATATTTATCAGTATCTATTTTTTTTAGATATGCTTTCCAAAGAGCCCCCATGGTGTGACGGGTCCAACTGCTATGAATGTGCTGCCAAGTTTGGTGTCACAACACGGAAACATCACTGGTTTGTTGTTCTTAAATGAATTAAATTATATTAAATTATTTTTGTAGTTTCCCATATTTTGTCCTTTAATAAATAACACTTGTCCTCTTTTGTTTCTCACAGCCGCCACTGTGGGCGTCTCCTGTGTCACAAGTGCTCGATAAAGGAGATCCCCATCATCAAGTTTGACTTGAACAAGCCTGTGAGAGTGTGCGACATCTGCTTCGATGTATTGACTCTGGGCGGGGTGTCATAATGTCAGCTATCATGGAACCCACCTCCCAACATTATATTCTGAAAAAAAAAAATGCCATACCAGGATCAACTTGGCACAGATAATCAGGAACAGCAGGAGAAGTGACAAACCAGATGTTCTGGAATTCTTGGACCATTAGAGATCATGTTTATACTATTTCAGTATAAAAAACCTTATTGTTCTAGAGGGACTTTTCAAGTAGAAAGTGAACCATTGTCTTATTGTTTCGGTTTTGATCACAGAGTCTTTAAAAGTAGTTACACACAGCCCTACAGTCTGAAGAGCCACAATAAATACATTGAGTTCTTACCGCAGCAAACAATGAGCATTAAGAGCAGTTGTTTTTTTTTTGTTTTTTTTTTATTAAAAATATCTTTTTTTTTACAGTAGGTTAGGAATTACATTCGATGCCTGCGGATGTCATGACATTACAAATCTTTGTGTGTCCATTGTCAAAATGATGTTTGAAAATCATCAACCAAAAATAACATTCCATTTCTGATCCGCCTTCAGAGGTGGTGAGATGTTTGTGATCATGGCCTTTCATGATGTTGCCTGGAGTCAAGTTGTTACCTTGATCCCATGATTTTGATGCTTTTTGATTTCTTAGCCTAACAGCTGCACTTTATTGACATCGCATAACATTTCTGATCATTGGGGAGAATGTGTGGTAGCCATGTACCGTGGCCACTTCAAGTATTGTTAAATTGTACAGATAAATGTGTGATATTTTTTGACCACTACAACTGTTTTGTACTTTAATGCAGTTTGTGCTTGTCATTGTGACAAACCTAAATCTTGCCTCTGTTAAACTTTTATGCACATTGTTTAATCTTTTATGCACATTGTATTGTATCTGTATGCTCAGATATTTAGCCTGTCTCTTCCTGGTGTATCCTTTTGGGAAAGGGAAGAAAACTTTACATAAAGTTAATCAAAAACTGTTGGAGTGCATTTATACTTCTTCACTAGCTTCTTTACTTGGAGTTCAGTTCTAAACTAGAGATGATTAGTTTTGCTTATGTCTGATTTTTACCAATATTGTCCAAACATCTTTCTGATACCAATATCAACCAGTAAGGATACTGTAAATGCTGCAGTTTACCCCCAAAACTGAGGTAAATGTCTCAGAATCCTACGTGTGATTCTAGTTAATTTGCTGAAACCAGGCATTGTGTTATGGGACGAAAAATCAGACATTCCTACTCCTTTGAGCTTGTGTTTCTTAGCAGCAGACTGTGAAAAGGACGATGTAACTGGTGACTAGTGCTTTCCAACATAACACGAGTCAGCTTGTGGATGACAGCCATCGTATCTCTGAAGGTTGGGATTTTTCTCTGCTGCAGATTGGTCTTCAACACAAACACAGCGAGCATTGGGTGATCCGGGAGAGAAGAGTTTTCGCGGGACACCTGCCCAGTCTCTTAATACTCCACCACTGAAAGTAACCAAATGAAAAAAGTCATCAGTCCTGGTGTTTCACTTAATACTGTTCCTAATGCAGCTACACAATAGATCATTTAAGATGTGAATACCTCTGAGTCGAGCACCAGAATCTCCCCCCTTGTGTTGCGCTCCACTCTGAATTGCAGGATGGAAAACGGATCATGTCTGCCTCAGACTGGGCCTTCAATCTCTGACCTTCAGCCAGAGATGTTTCCACCTGCAGCAGAGCCTTTGTGGGCTCCCCGGTCTCACTGTAGAACCGGCCTGTTACCACACCTAATTAAAAAAAAATTAAACCCATCACTTAGGTGAACAATGGTCAGCTTTGAGTGCGTGGGGAAAAGTGCTTGGAGACAGACAATGGTAAATTAGTAGCTGAACCTAAAACCCTCAGGACCCAAGTCTACTTCCTGAACCACTGAGCCACCACTGCCGATGTTAGAAAGAAATTGTTCAAAAACAAACAAAACCTAGTAAACACACTACATCCAAACACAATACCCTTCGTTACTTTATTGTTGTATTCTACAAAATTGAACAAATCAAAACCACACACAGTGTACTTTTACCACCCCATACTATTATATTTGATAAACAAAACATGAATGTGTCACTCACCTACATTCTGGTATACTCTCTGATAAAAGGCCAGCCAGTCATACAGAGCTACTACCTGCAGGTGGGAGAGACTGGACACATCATCTGTTTGTCCAATCTCTGTGAAATCTCCAGTAATGAACGACAAGGAGGCGTCTTTGCCTAAAAACAAGTCCAAAACATAATCGATAAAAGAACTTCAGTGAAAAATACATTTATAGACAACTTTTCTTTGAAGATTAGGGTAATTCAAATATAATATTAAATCACCTGCCATGAAATGGTATGTTCCACCGGGTCCATAGTGCTTAGAACCCTTTTGTACATCAAAAACCTGTCCTACAATGGCCAGGTAAAGGCCCCTACTGCCTTCCTTCCCGTCGTAAAGTGATAACTCATGTTTACTCAGGACCCTAACAGGGACACCCTGGCTTGATTCATGTCCAGATTTTAAAGCCCACTCGCGGGGCATAAACCAAAACGCCATACCCACGGCTAAAAACACAACCGCTACGTAACTGAACATGTCGACCGTCCCGGAATGGCGATATTGTATCCATTTACATCTTTCATCTCTCTGGGAACTCGTATCAATGAAACAAATGACAATGACAGCTTCCGTAAACAGGGAACTACTGCGCATGCGGGAATTCTAAACGCAGATATAATTTTGTCCTACGTGAAAAAACACAGTTTATAATATTACCTAAAAGCTGTTGCTTGGTTTTTATATGTTTATCCTATTTTTATTCGTAAAAAGGGGAATATTTTCGAAAATTCGGAGGCTACATTAAGCAACAGATGGTGGCGATATTGCCCCGAGTTTCAGGAAATCCCCCATTACCATGAAGAGAAGAAGTGTCAGACGTACAGTACGTCAACGCGGTAGTAGTAAACGGTGGACTTTTCACCGTAGGTTAATGTTGGAGACGCCTGTCCGGCATAACAGCAAGAAAACTGAAATCATTCGGACTGGAGGGATTCTCGGGGCCGCCCTAGGTCGCTGAAACCATCATGGGGAACCAAGAAAGTGGCTGCGGCGGAGGCAGCGGCGACGAGGACGACATAGAAACAGAACACACCGGTTTCGCGGAAGACAGCCCGGCCTCTGCGGCCACTGGTGGCGGTGTCGGAGGCGGTGGAGGGTCCGGTTCTGGCAGGAACGGACAAGGATTAAATGTCGTGAACGGGCCCACCGGCGGACCACCCAGTGCCGGTGCCCTCTTAGAGCAAGTGAAACTGAGAGAAGCGGCGGCCCGTATCAGTGACTCGGGGGTCGCCATTCAAGAGTCCGTCCTCGCAGGGAACGAAGGGGTTCTGGTGCGGTGGCTGGAAGACCGATTGAACAGAGGAGAAGAGTCTGTCAATGTGGAACAATTTTGTGAGATGTTGGAGAGCAGAGATGCTCAGAGGGATCAGTGTGAAGAGGTATGGAAACCCAGAAAGCAGTGACTTTCACTTTTGTGTACTACAGCTCGGCGTGTGTACAGTAGAGTTGCCCATTTATAACTGCCTGATAAGAAATGACCTGACAGCCATATATTGAGAATATTTTAATTTTAAGGTTGTCGTATTGTCTCGTGTCTCAAAAGTGCCCAAAATCACTAATAAAATATTCACGTTATTTCATAGAACGAAAGATAAATAGCTCAGTTTGCTGCCAGCTTCGTTATCAGTCGTATTTAGTTTTTTGCTAGTTTACAGAGAAGGTTTTTATCTACTAGAATAATGGTCAGGGTGAACTTTAACCTGTCATTAACTTTGTTTACATGGTGTCAATAATCCCTGTTATATTCCGACTATAGTACAATGTTTATAATCAGCACTAGAGGTAAAATCCATTTATTACGTTCATTGACTACAATACCTCTCAAATACTAGACTGGACCTGTTATTTATTTGTAGTGTTGTTGCTATTTAAGACCAAAACAGCAAAAAAGCACTAATAAAGTGAACAATTAGTATTCAGACCACAGGTGTCAAACTGAGGCCCGGGGGTCAAATCTGGCCCACAGTGTAAATATATGTGGCCCGGGAGATGAAATCAAATGTGTACATTCATTTTGTTTTGTAAAGAAAGCTTTACATTAAAATGCTCTGGAAAGACTATGAGATGACAAAATAAGAAACAAATGCCGCTGATGTGTAAATTATTTGTAATGTCATTTCTCATGTGTTGGTAACATCAAGCTTTGGCTGTTGTTTTCAATGTTAACATATGAAAAAACAATATTTAATATCTGGAGAGAAGGGAAAATATGCATGTTTACAGTTAATTTCTCACTATATATTGAGTTTGGCCCCTGACTATGATTCTCATTTTTAAGATATAAACTTTAAGGATAGAAAAATAAACTTGCTGAAAAATTAACTTGTTAAAAAAGGGTGAATTAAACCAAAATGTGTCCATTTCTTATTTTGTCCAGTTCCTACTGACAAATGTAGCCAAATTTCTTCAAAGTACTCAACTTAATCCCTTCACTGTCAACGTTTCTAAATATACTTTTGATTTATCTAATATTTTTTAGAAAATAACAAAGCGTCAATGTCTTTGTCCCCTCAGGCTTTTGGACAGTTTGACGCAGAAGGAGATGGCGTTGTGGATGTGGAGAGCATGCTGAGCGCTTTAAAGAACTCCAATGGAGCAAATCTACAGGGAGAGCTCAGTCATGTCATCAGACAGCTGCAGGCTTGTTCCCTAACCCCAGGTATGAGATTGGTTTGGTCTGTCAGGTGACTGAAGATCATGGGTGTTATCAGAAAGCAAAGACTATAAACAAACCTCAAATATTCTCTTTTTTTCCACAGGATTTGTTGACATCTTCGCTAAGACAAAAGACCGGTTACGAGTGCATGCCTCAAAGATCCTTAAGTTTTTACACAGAAACCGTATTCCCAGTAGTGCCATCCCTTTTCCGGTATTAGAAGGCTACAACAGCATCTCCACCATGAGGTCCATTGTGGTCCAGTACTATTTGGAGTACCTTTTGCAGAAAGAGAAAGGTAAAAATAAAAGACTCTGACAGGTTTTTGCATGTTGATTAATAAAAAAAAGTACTTGGTTTTAACAAGTTATCTAAAAGACGCAAACTCACATTTCTCGTGGCAAGGGTCTTAAACTCGCCATTTGTGGCCCATGCAGTGACATTTTGCGGCCCCCGCCTTGAGAAAGTTGTATTTATAATAATATTTTATAGATTTGTTTTCCACATTTTATGGTAAATCCTATAGTTCTCAAAACCCTGATCCACAGACTCCTTCTGGTTTATAATCAATGGGAAACTGATTTTTTTATTATATTTTTTTCTTTTTATTGAACACTGAAAGCTGATGCGGCCCTTTGGTGAAATGATAGTGTACGTGGTGGCCCTTAACTTATTTGAGTTTGAGACCCCTTGCTTAAAGCAAACCTTGACAAACTAAGGCCCGGGGGCCAGATGTGGCCTCTTCAGCTTTGTAATTCAGCCCACTAGTATGTTCCAATAATATTAATTAGTTTGTATTGTGATTATACTTCTGCCTTGTTACCTACTTTACCTAGAGTAAAGTAGGTAACAGCTTAAAGCACTTAAGACTTTATTGCATGACTTTTACATGCATTTATCTAGGTTCACAAAATGGTTAACCTGCCAATTATTATTTGCAAGTCAAAAGATTTTCCCACCCCTGGCTTAGAGACATCAGTCAGTATTTTCTATTTTTTTTTGTCAGATTTAGATGTACAATACAGAGCTGAGCTGGACCGGGATCCAGACGTGGACAAAGTCAGAGTGGTCACCCAGTGCTACAGCAAAATAGAGGCCTCTTCCAATGTTTTTGACGTTTACAAAATGACAAATGGAGAAACCTCTTCTTTCTGGCAGTCAGACGGCAGCGCACGCTCTCACTGGATCAGGTGATTTATAGTTTATTATGTTCAATTATTGGTGATTGATAACTGGAGGTTTTGACCCACCTGGCTCGTTTCCCAGGTTGAAATTGAAACCAGGTATGGTCCTGAGACGACTGGCCATTGCTGTAGCTTCGAATGACCACAGCTACATGCCTCAGTTGGTCTCGGTTGCCGTGGGAAGGAGCCACAGTTCACTGCAGGAAATAAGAGAAATACGAATCCCCAGCACCGTCACAGGCTACATCGCTCTGCTGGAGAATGCAAACATCACACACCCCTGTGAGTCACCGCCTGTAACTCCGACTAGTTCAGTGTTTGTTTTTTTTTGTCTCTGATAAATGTGTTACTCTGACAAGAAAACAGAACAAGAAACCACAAAATCCAGATTACTGTATTGTAATTTACACTTTTTTTCTAATGCATAAAAAATGGCATACAGTGGTGGAAAAAACACCCATAGGATCTTGCGCAATCTCAGATATGATCATGAAATATTGTGTCAAAATCTTTTTTGTGTTTTAAAAGGTGTGGGTGTGTTAAACAAACACAAACAATGTAAATCAGTGTATATTGCTGTTTTTTAAGTACACACAATTCATATCGTATTGTTATGATTTAATTTAACCATAAATAATTTTAAATTTTGCCAAATCTATAAGCAGTATGTTTTTTTTTTTGTTTTAAAACTCATACTACAACTGAAGACATCCAAATCAACATCAAGCGATGCCTAAGTGACGGATGCGACACAAGGATTCATGGCTTGAAGACTCTGGGATATCAGATCACTAAAAATAAAGAAGTGTCCGTTTCCGATGCTTCTGCCATCTGGTACCTGTCTCTCCTCACCTCCTTGGTCACCGCTTCAATGGAGACAAACCCTGCGCTCGCTCACACCATCCTTCAGAGCACCCAGTAGGTTGCAATTTGCATATCCATTTTAATATTCTTCCTACGATTGTCAACCTACAGGGAAGACAAAACGTGTTGTAGTTTCCTCACTTCTTAAGCCTGATTTCTTCCTCCTTTAGAAAAGCATTGAGTCATATGCCACCGCTGTCACTCTCACCGACATCCACAGACTTCCCCAAGTTCTTCTCTGTTAACATCCTGGAGGAGGTGGATGGATTCCTGCTCAGGATTGCCAAGTAATGACTACCACAAATACCACACTGCCACACTAACCTACACAAATTTCACGAAAATGAAAAAAAGAAGAGTTGTAGCAACAATTTTTGATGCAACTATTTCCAATATTGACATAGTTAATAGCAAAATACAGTTTATTTTTCCTGTTTTCATTTTTCTGTCCTCCCACAAAACAGCTTATGTTATTAATGATAATGTTATACACTACACTACACTATGACTCCACTATGATGGTGTTTTTTTGTTTGCTTCTGTGCAGCTGCTGTGTCAGTCCTGATGCTGAACTCACCCTCTTAGCCTTTGCACTGGCCAGAGGCAGTGTGTCTAAAGTGCTCCAGGCCCTGTCATGTCTTATGGATCATTTGGAGACGGAGTATAAAGCCTCCTCCCTCATTGCATCTATGGCCTCCGTCAGACTTCGACTTCTCTACCGCAATGGTACAGATACGCAAAACACTTCCTGCTCCTCTTATTTACATGAGAGCATTTGAAAACAGCTTAGACAGGAAGTGTTAATTTGATGACTAGGAGGAGTGAGGGTAAAATGTAAAACATTTCACAACTGTTTTTATAACACTGTAATTGAAACTGCAGGTAAGCCCCTGCAGCTGCATCTCCAGGCCTGTGATGTGAAGAGCAAAGAAGAAAAATCCGGACCTGAAAACATGCTCTTAGAGTCTTCAACTGGAGACGGTAAATAATCGGAAATCAAGAACACGTTATGCCAGTTGTAAATACAGTATAAACACAGCAAAAAAAATTATACAATCTCACAGGTTTTCTCACACAAAGTGGCAAGAGGAAGGCCAGCGTGATCCTGTCCACTGAGGACCAGAACTACTTCCTGGTCACTCAGATGAAGATCAAAGTGAGTGCGACTTATGGTTTGACAGGTGTCTACAGTCCAGCAGACACTTATTACTTCACATAAAACACCGGCCTCTTATGTTTTTTGTGATTAAGGTGCGAAAAGGAGCCATCGGAGCAAAATGTGGCCTGGTGTTCGCCTACAAAGAGGAAGATCCTTTTGACGCAGCGAGACATTTTAAAAGGTTCCAGAAGTACGACTCTTGGGACTACAACGACTACAAAACATTTGTACAAGACAGGTACGACATTCCAACACACTCACCTTCTACTGTTGACGCATGAGATTGTCAGTTAGATTAAGCAGAATTCATTTAAAAAGGAATTTTATGTGTGACTGACTTTAAAAAGGGAAAATTATCAGTAAGCGACAAATCAATGTGATGCCATTGTTTTTGGGAGCAGGCATGGAGTTGTCATGTACCGTAGCAGCTTTGACAATTCCTGTGTGATTGGGCCAAGAAAAGCTAACACTGTGTGCTGTCATTTCACCCACAGTGTAAGGAATTCGGAATGCTCTGAGGATAAACCAATCGGATGGTTTGAGCTGGAGGAGGACTGGAATGATGTAGAGATTAAACTGCAGCAGGTTCCCGTAACAAAGGTGAACATTGTCGTTGACTTCATGTTGTACATGTTTACTGTGTGTTTTTAAACCTTAAATCTTAACCTTAAATGCTACGTGACTGGTCATTATATGTGTTTTTAATGAATAAACAGTTGCACTGAATTTCAATTTCACAGATGTAGAGCAATACATAAAATGACAAGGACAAAAAATGGTCAGCACAGACAGGAAGGTTTGGAGAAAAAGCTAGAGAAGCCAGATCGAGATGGTTTGGACATGTTCAGAGGAGGGACAGTGGTCATATTGGTAGAAGAATGATCCTAGAGATGAAGCTACCAGGTAGGAGACAAAGAGGAGATTGATGGATGCAGTGAGGGAGGACATGGAGGTAGTTGGCGTTAGAGTTGAAGTTAAAGAGGACAGGGAGAGATGGAAATTGTTGACTTAACAACCCCTGAAAAAAAAGAAGAGAAGACAAAAGAAGAAGAAGAAGAGGAATATTAATCAATACACTGTGAAATACTATTTCCTTTATAATGTTTCTGAGAACTCAAGAATATGATATCTACATTTATTAAATCTGACCATCCTGTTTCTTTGTCCTCAGTTCCTGATGGTGAAGTTCCTCTGCGCCCGACAGGACTCTGCAGAGCGCCTTGGCGTGCAGTCCATTACCTTCAATGGATACCTCTGCCCCAAAGAGGAGAAAGTGGGAGAGCTGGAAGACCTTGGAACAGAAGGAATGAGCCCTGATGGAGATGTTGTCACTGGCGGTTATCTACTTAACAAGACACTTTTCTTCATTCAGCAGCTTACACAGGACATGGTAATAGCCTTTTAACGGTAGTGAAGATATATGCGGCACTATGTGCATATTTTTTACCATTTTAATGATGTTTTTTCTGGGTTGAAGGTTAGATTTAAATGCATTATTGTGTATATTTTTTTGTTGTAATACATGATGCATTTGCATAAATGTGATCCTCAGACGAGAAGTGCTCATCTAAAATGTTTCCCTCTTACCAACCGTAACATTCTCTCTGTCATGTGTAGAATTCTCACTTGAAGCAGAAGTATCTCCTGGACCTCAGTGGCCTTAGTCTCCACGTCTTTTGGAGTTTTTACAGTAAACTAAGAGATATGTGAGTAATCGCTCCAGATGTTCAGAAATAAATATCATTACATTTGATGTTACTCTGTAATCACTATAATAAAATGTCCTAGTTTGAGTCTAGAAATATGCTTATTTCTATGTGTGTATGTTTCAGTGAAGGAGAAGAGATGTTGAAGAGCAGAGTTCTCCTGCTTCAGTTGATGCAAAACTGTTTCCCAGTGCTGCGCAATCTGCTGGGCTCCAAGCATCTGGATGGAAACTCAGGACTTGATGAAAGTTGTCTCGCTGCAACTTGTCCATCCACGTCCAGCAATGAGGAAGCGACACAGGACTTAATTAGAGCCGTGTCTGAACTCTACGGCCACCTCTGCCAAAGTAAGAGCCTCATGTAGCCTGTCGGAAACAAATTAATTATTCTGTGCCAATTATATGACTCAGTAGTCTGTAATCATGACTTATAAAGATTATCAAGATAAAACTGGGGTGCATAAGATGACCGTGGGTATTTTCCAATGTTCGCTGTTATCGGGAAGCTCTCAGTGATGGTTAAATATAAATATTTAAGCGTCTGCTTGGTCGAAAATATTATCTCTCACGCACAAAATAATGATACTGCCAGGAGCTTTTGACCTGTGGCAACTTCAACACCTTTGTATTACACAATCAGTACATCCCAAGATTAAACAAATGTGCTTCATGTGTGTTTAAGTCGTGGATGGGCCTGATGGAGAAACCTCAGTGGAAAAAGCTTTGCGTAAGGAAGCGGTCAAAGCCATTCTGAATGGAGCTGCTGTTTTCTTTCCTGATAAACAAGCCAGACGTGACAAACTCTTCCACATGATGGTATGTGTTATAAAAAAAAAAAAAAGGTTTATGAATGCTGAGTAAGAAGACAATAAAAAAATGAACAATTACACTTTTGTTTTTTACGAAACAGAAAAACATCACGGAGGACAACCAGTCAGAATCGTTAAAAGTGACGTTTAAATCACTGTGCAATTACTTCAGGTTTGGAAAATAGAGTTCTGTTAATACATCAAGAAGGTCAGACGAGCTCGGATATCAGACGATTAACGGACATTATTTTCCCTACACAGTGATCAAGATCCCAGCGGACTTCTGATGCTGCCGCCGAAAGAAGCTTCTCCAGATTTTAATGTTAGCCATATAATATCAGTCATGGAGACATTACTGTCAGTGGCCACACAAGAGGTGAGATGTGTTATTGTGATGTTGTGAATGTCTTCATCATCTGTGGGAGTTAAGTTTCCATCACTGATGCAACAAAATTTTATCCAGTTGTTAGCAGCAGGAAATAGACAAAAGGCCGTGTGCAATATGTTTTACTTGTTAGTTTGTTGACCTCTAAAGTGCTATAATTCACTGTACTTTGTGTTCCTTGTTCCAGTGTGACGTCATCATGGTGAGTGGAAGCAGTGGACCGAGCAAGACAGTGTTGTTGTCCTTGTTCTGGGCTCTGCAGGGCAGCCTGCTCTCCTGGTGCTACCTGCAGCTCAAAGGAGGAACTTCAACGGTTGTCGCGATGGACCTGGCACGAGACATTCTTCTGAAATGTAAGTCTCTGAGACATCCAGCACTGTAGATTAAATTCTTTTTTTTATTGAGTTGTATTGGAGGATAAATATTACACCTGCCCTCCTGACAGATATAAATCAGTTCTTGGAAACCTTCAAAAGTGTCATCCTCTCCCTCCTGGGGCGATACACTGGTGCTGAAATCACTGAAAAACTCGGTGCCTCCATTCTAGTCACGGTCTTCAGACAACTGGTAATGGATTTTTGCAAACTCACTGTCTACCTCTTTTTCCTGATTATAGTAAATTAAACATTTGGTCTTTTTTCTGTGCTAGATGATCTTCCTGCTGGAGTTGTGTGCACTGGACATACCACACAGCATTTTGCTAAAGAGCTTCTCCTCCCTAGTCGAGCCACTGAAGGGCCTCTCCAGTGACTCTGAATACACACTTTCTAAGGTCAGCTCTCCTGATGTTAGAATTTCGACATGTTTATAAGAAATGTGTAATGGAATATAAAGTTGCTTCAGACCTTATTAATATGTAAGTTATGCACAATGTCTGTGTAAACTTTTTGACTAGTGGGCATCAACTTCTCCTAAAATTGGACACCTGTACATTTAATGCCTAAAATATAATTTATACTTATTTTTGTGTCCCTAGTTTTTCTTTCTCACTTGATTTTTTGGCTTCTTTCAGCTGATTTGTATTATTAGCTAATTTTTATCTTTTGAGGTATTCATAGTAGACAAACATGGTAGAATTTTATTGTATGGGAAAACCCTTCTTTACTGTGCATACGATAATAAGCACTTTGAATTCTGAATCTTTAACTAAGATAAACGACCAGCATAAAATCCATTTAGTCTTCCCACATGCAATACATAAGGAAAAAGTGCAGGAAAAGGCAGAAGCAAAATACATTACGCTTAGGAACCATATTAAAGTACAAAAAAAATCCCAAAAATGACACAAATACAAGAAATCCAATTTATTGACATACAACAATGAATGCATTTAATGCCTAGTTTGTGTTTACAAATCGATGGTTGACGCCTATTATCATATTGTAACTTTTTAGATGTGAATTAGCGCCACCAAGTGTATTAAAACCTGACCTCGGACTATTGACTTTTAGGTTGACCAAGAGAGCTGGCACCAACCACAGCAGCCAGTGGTGCTGAGGACCTGGAACGTGGAGTCCCCTCACAACTATGAGAACAGCTGCCATGAGTTCACGATGTTTGCCTGTCCTGGTGCTACGTCCTTTGAGGTGGAGTTTGATGAGCGTTGCGAGACAGAGAAAAGGTGATTGAAGACATTTAGTGTCTTTCGTTTGTTATCCATTTTGGCGTTCCGTTTACTTATCACACATTCTCTTCATCTGTACAGATATGACTACTTAGAATTTACAGATTCCAGAGGTGGTAAGGTCCGCTATGACATGAAAGTTGGAACGGAGAAATGGCCAAAGGTAAAATACGGAAAACCTCTAACTTTGGCTCAATTTAGTGCAGGGTTGCCGGTTAATTTCATTGTTTGTTGCTTTTTTTTTCCTGCTGTTTCAGAAAGTGACATTTGACGCAGGCCCTCAGCTCCAGTTTCTCTTCCACTCTGACAGCAGTAATAATGAGTGGGGTTACAAGTTCACTGTGACAGCCCAAGGACTCCCAGACATCACAATTTCTTGGATGTCAGACCTCCAGCTGCTGGTAGCTCGCCTAATGGGTCGTCTTTCATCAAGGACATTAGCACTGAAGTCTCCCCATGGTAAAATCATTGCTTACTTTATGCCAGTGGTGTCAAACTCAATATATATCAAGAAAGTAATTTTAAGAGTTTCTCTTCTCTCCAGATATTAAACATTGTTTTTTTTATATGGAAACATTGAATCTGAAAGGGCAAAAACTGTTCAACACATGAGAAATGACATGAGTAATAATTCACATATCAGTGGTATTTGTCTCTTATTCTGTCTCGTCATAGTCTTTCCAGATCATTTATTTGATGTTAATCTTTCTTTACAGAACAAAATGTACGTGTAGTAATGAAAAGCATGCATTAATAATAATAATAGAATAAGGTCTAGATACTGGTTGGCCAGTACACATTCGATTTTATCTCGCAGGCCAGATACAATTACACTGCGGGCCAGATTTGGCCCCTGGGCCTGAGTTTGTCCCCTATGCCTTATGTGATGTGCCACAACGGTTCAGTTTAAAAATGAATTAAGTAAGCGGCAAAATTTTGAAAGGCAACGTTATTCTTATAAATGTTCTGACATTTTTGTCTTCTCTGGTATAGAGACGCGCACTATCAAAGAGCTTCCCGCAGGGAAAATGTCCCACGTTCAGTCGTCTCCTTTATGGAAACCCATCCTACGACATGGCCTTTGTGAATCAAAAGAGACAAATCAGGCTAGGACAACCTCTAATCAGGTAAGACCAAGTCCGTCCGGGTGCAAACATCCTTGTGTTGCTTCAAAAAGATTTCATTATTAATTGTGTTTCGGACGGCAGACAAATGCATGGACCCTTGACGATGTAGCAAGCTTCCTGGAAAATTTTGCTCGCTGGAATCCGTCGCAAGATTTGAAAGACGGCAGAACTGATCTGATGAAGAGACTGATGCACTGCTGCCGACAACAGATGATGAAGACTGAGATAGCAGCAGGGTTGAAGACGGACCAAGCTGTAAATGCTATTTGGGCTGCCATGGTGTACCACACACCAGCTCTGAGTAGTGCCCTACAGGCCTATGGTAATAAAGGACTGAAATTAGCTGCATCTTCTGTTGTGTCTCATATATATATCTATATCTATATATATACATACATATTTATATATATATGTATTTATATATATATTTATAAACTTCCGTTCCTTATCTAAATGCAGTTAATCAGGACTACAAGGCCTGTCTGAGCGAAGACTTCGTGCAAGCCTATTTGTTTGCTGACAGCATCAGAACATGGATGGTAAGTGATGTCCCTCCTGCTTGGTTTAATGGTTGTGTTTTGTGACTTTTGGACAAACAAATCCTTGTCTCTTTCAGCTGGAGATGAAGCAGAGATATCTAGTCGGCAAAATGAATGACGATGAAAAGGATGGAGTTCCTGATGAGGTTACCATGGAGTCTCTAGGTCAGAACATTTGACAACGCAGGCTAAAATCTGGACGTTTGTTAATCGCTCAGTTAACCTGTGGATGTCTCTGACTCACGCCGTGTTGTTTCTCCTGTAGCTGACACGTGCATTGAGAAGAGCCTGCTCCTGTTCAGATTTGCCCCATGTGCAGTCGCAAATCAGGACAGTGACTCATTCAAAGCTGCAGAGGGCAGCAGTGTGCCTTTCCTCCGCTCAACTTCCATTTCTGAAGGAGACTTCCAGCCCAGCCTGTCTTCAGGAGGTCAGACTACTGGTGCAGTGAAGGGCAATGAAGGCAATGCACAGACCATCACCCAAGACTCCTGTGTGAACAGCGGACCAGGCTGCAAGGACTCCACAGAAAACCTGACAAGTCAGTCTGGAGAACCAGCCTCGCCTTCCGTCTTTCCCCGAAGAGCGCCGTTTAATCGGGCCTGCTTTCGTCTTCTGTCCTGCCGATCAACAGAGGGGCCCAACATGGTTCCTTCTGTCAAAGACCGCTATCCCATGTTGAAACACATTCTTAATTTTATAAAAGACCAGGCTCTTACAACAGCAAGGTAAACTTAATATATTTCTTGTGACGGTGTTCTAAGTAAAGCCAGCGTTACTAAAAAAACGTCTCCATATTTAACAGCATTTTGCAGACGCTGTCCCTGAACAGAGCCCAGGCTTTGAGTGTGTGTAAGGTCCTTCAGATGGTTCCACAGTGTTTGACTTCTCTGGGAAAGCCACATCTGTTCCAAGCTCCCTGCATCTTGTTCTTACAAGAGATGCTGACATGCCAGAAGGAGTTTACCAGGTATGAAACGTAGTTGACTAGCTAGATAGGTAGATAGATGGATTTTTTTTTTCTCTTATTGATTTTAACATATTTTTTCTTTCACAGTTATTTCTCCCACTTGTCAGACTGCGGGGAGAAGATCGGAGGAGAGGTGAGGGAGTCCTACCATCACTTGGTGGTGATGCTTGTAGAAGCAGTGCAGGACTTCAGCAGCCTTAATGAAAAGTAAGTCCTCAGCCTTATGAACCAAAATATACACAAACAAGCAGAGACACAAAAACTGATCTTTATCTTTGTTCAACAGAGCTTTACTGCCAGCTCTGTCCTCCGTGCAGACATGCTTGTTGCACCTTCTGGACATAAACTGGGAATTAAAGGACCTGGCTCTCTTTCTCAAAATCAAGCTTCCTGATCTTCTTCTCAGCATGTCCCAGGAGAATATCAGCGTTCATGATATTGCCATCAGGTAAAAGCAAATACAATTGGATTTGATGTAATTACAATTATTTGAAGCACTAAAGGCAGTTGGGTTTTTTTTGTGGCTCATTTTTCTTTTTAGCCAGTGGACAGAAGAAGATGAAATTGCAGATTACAAGAAGAACCAGGAATGGATGGATGAGTTTATGGATGGAATGTTTGAGAAGTGGTGTGACAAGATTGATGAAGAGGAATCCATGGAAGAGAGGAGAAAGGTCTAACTCTGTCTAACATAAACTGGACAGTAGCTCAAGCCAAATTTGTTGACCTTTGTTATTTATATATATTTTTTTCCATTCCTGTATTTATATTTACAGATGCACATGTTCATTGCACGCTACTGTGACCTGCTCAATGTCGTCATCTCCTGTGACGGCTGTGAAAGGATGGCACCGTGGCATCGCTACCGATGTCTCCAGTGCATGGACATGGACGTCTGCAAAACCTGCTTCCTGAGTGAGCTCACATTGCCTTTCCTACTGTATACATCACACATTACAGCACATCTGACCCATGGGTCTGGATGTTTGTCTTGACTAGGTGGCACCAAGCCTGAAGGTCATGAGGACGACCATGAAATGGTCAACATGGAATACGCGTGTGACCATTGCCAGGGACTCATCGTTGGCAGCAGAATCAACTGCAATGTGTGCGAGGACTTTGACCTGTGCTTTGGTTGTTACAACGCCAAAAAGTATCCCGACAGGTGAGGCACCTCTCAAGTTCAGCCTGGTGATAATACCTTCCAACTCGCTAAATCATTAATTTTATTTCTCATCTCCAGTCATTTACCCACCCATCGCATCACTGTGTATCCAATGGTCACTATAAGAATCAGTGATCGTCACCGCCTGATCCAACCCTACATCCACAACTACTCCTGGCTCCTGTTTGCTGCTCTGGCTCTGTACACATCAGGACTGAGCAGTGAGAAGGAGACGGAGGGAGAGGTGTTGGACAGCAGCACACTGAGCCAGGCCTCAGACCTGCAGACACGCTGCTCCCAGCTCATCACTGATTGTTTGCTCAAAGGGCAGAGCAGCAAAGGTGAATCCTGTTTAGTGTTTACCTCTGGTTTTACTAGAGCCAAGTGGAACCAATCCTAAACACACATTCTGTATGTATGAAACTCCAGATCTTCAATTTTTCATGGCCTGTCATGTTCTTCTTTAGGTTTCCGTTGTTCTGCATTGCTGGCGCTTCTGTCCTCCAATGACTCTGCCTCTGAAAGTGAGACGTGTCCAGTCTCTCCCGAGTCCTCTCAGGAACTAAGCACAGCGACTGACACATCCTCACTCCCTGGCAGCACGGCCGCCATCTGCTCCCCATCATCACCCAGGGAGAAGGTGAAGAACAGGAGATGGTTTAGAAATTAAAATCAAACCACAAGGTCACAACAAGGCATTGAAATAGAAATTGGAAGACATCAACAGTTCAGATCATAAATAATCCACTGAAGCCAGAAAAAAATGATGTTGTCCTTATCGACCTCTCATTTGATTTTTTTTTTGCACATTTTTCCCATGTCTTACTACCTCTCCTAACGTCTTAATACCTATTTATTGTGTCTTCTACCTTGAAGCACTTTTATGGTCACGTGTGCATTTTTTTAAGAGAAAAGTTTCCTGTGTCTCAGTTTACCTCTTTACTTATCTGGGTAATTTTCACTTATAATTGCTTAATACTTACTATTGTTGTTGCTTATCACTTTCCACTAGACCAAACCATCAGGACCAGACAAAAAAGTAAAGGAGGTAGAATCTCCTCTTGCTCCTCTTCCTGAGGTTCCACCAAACACTGAAGATGGCAAGAAAAAGAAACTAGTCACTCAAGATACACTTGAGTCTCCAAGTCTTAGCCAGACACCGTCCATGTCCAGTGAGGATCCTCTGTCTCCTGTGAACCGACGTAAGTATTCAATCTGATTAAAGTGCCTCTGTGGTTGGTTTTTTTGTTTGAATAGTTGTCAAGTCAATGTTAAATGTCTTTTACACAAACTTTAGAGCCAGAATCAGTACCAGAGACAGTGAATTCCCCAGCATTGGACCCTGTCAAGGTGTTTTCAGAGTGCTCCAAAGAAAGGATCCTGGGACTTTTGGCAGCCATGTTACCTCCAGCTAAACAAGTAAGTCTTTAGGCAGAGACCTTTCTTAAAGTAAAACACTTGAGACACTGGCAGGATGAAAAAAAAAATGGTGCTGAAGCTGGTAAATCATGTATAAGGATGAAGTAACACTTTTTCCCCCATTGACATATTCTTTTGCAGACAACATTTCTGACATCTTTGTTTTATCTTCAGGACAGCGCCCTGTGTCTCGCCAGTATGACCTCCATCCTGCCACAGCTTTTCAGAGCAGTGATTTTCAATGCGGGCTCTGTGAATGAGACCTATCACCTCACCCTGGGGCTGCTGGGTCAACTGCTGCTCAGAATCTCTCCACTAGAGGCTGACGTCGCTGTAACAGAGGCCCTGGCTGACAAGTATGAGTTGTTGACACAAGGAGAGAGGGTGACTTCAGACATGGAAGGCTGGAGAACAACTCAGCTGCTCTTCAGCCTTGGAGCCATCTGTTTGGACAGGTAAACCAAAGGAAACACCATCAACGATCTCTGTTTGACCTTTTACTTTCATTTGTGAAATAAACAACACATGATTATCTCTGTTTTTTATTCAGCCGCATTGGTCTGGATTGGGCGTGCACGGTTGCAGATATCTTACACAGCCTAAATGCCAGCCCCGAGTGGAGTGCTGTCATTGCGTCTTTTACCGACCACTGTGTCCAGCAGCTGCCCCAAACACTCAAACGCACCAACCTCTTCACTCTGCTCGTGCTGGTCGGCTTCCCTGAGGTCAGGACAAAGAGCAACATTCAGCCTTGAACTTAGTGTCCTAACATTCGTAGACTTTTAATGGCGTTCATCTCCACAGGTGCTGTGTGTAGGAACTCAGACGGTGTTCATCGACAACGCCAATGAACCACATGACATGATCCTGTACAAACACTTCACTGAAAGGAACCACGCTGCGGTGGTGAACATCAAGACCCGCAAGCGAAAAACAGGTAATGAAAGAAGAATATTTTAATGTTGACATTATTTCAGGTGTAGGTCCTAAACGTTCCCTTTCAAACTATTTCCTGTTTCACAGTGAAGGACTATCAACTCATCCAACTCAAGGATTCGACTACATCCAGTCTGACAAGACCGACTGAGAGCAAAGTTTCTTCAGAACCTTTACTCACGTCCTATCTGAGTAATTTCACAGCAATTATTAGCCACTTGCTGCAGGCCAGTCTGGACAGCAGCTCTGCTGATGCTGTGGAGGCCACATGGGTCCTATCTTTGGCCCTTAAAGGGCTCTACAACACACTCAAGGTAATGGTTTAAACCAGAAGAGGTGTAAATCCCAACTTTTTGTTCCTCTTTTAATTTTTAATAATTTTGCAACTCTTTACCTTAATTTTCCAATTTACATTTTGATATATATCATCCTACCTGTAGGCTCCATCTCCCTCCGTTGCTCCTCTGAACAAAACCTTCCCATCTGTGTTGTCCCTCTAATCACTTCATTCCTGATCCTGTCCATCCTTGTCTCTCCTAAAGAGAATTTCAGCATCTTTAACACCTCCTTCTCCAACTCTGCCTCCTGTCTTCTACCTATTCCTAGTGTCTCTAATCCATCCATCGTGTCCTGTACACTTTGCCCTTCTCCTGACTCTCTTCTATCACAAATCACTCCTGACTCTTTTCTCCAGTTGTTCCATCCTGTCTCTTCTCTTTTCTTCTCCTTTCTTCCACAGTCTCCACTGCTATGAACAACTGATCCAAAGTATCTAAACTCCTTCACCACCTCTGCTTCTTCTAACCTCACTATTCCACTGTTCTCCCTTTCATTTATTTTATATTTAATGTATCTCTGATTTTTTTTTTTTTAATCACTCTGTATCACTCTTTTTATGCAGAAACATGGTGTGGCACAAGCCCAGAAAACGGTTCAGCAGTCAGGACTGACAAAGCTGCTGGTGAGGAAGTGCAGCAAAGGCACTGGTTTTAGCAAACTGTGGTTGCTGCGAGACCTGGAGATTCTCTCCATCATGCTCTACTCCTCGAAGCGGGAGATCCACTCCATGGCCCAGGATCCTGATCGAGAACAAAGAGAGCAGGAGAAGGAGCACGACTCCGACCATTCCAGCTGCTGTACTGAAGACCCTGAGGTCAACAGGCCAGACCCCTTGGATGGTCTTGATGAGGAAACAAAGATTTGCTTCCAGGTAATGGAGCCTAATGTTTGCAAATACTGTACAGTATTAGTAATACATACCTGCTACCTGATGTATTCAAGAGTCTAAACTTATTTTCCCAACACAGATCACCCATGATGCCTTAAATGCCCCTCTGCCCATTCTGCGGGCCATGTATGAGCTGCAGATGAAAAGAACAGATTCATTTTTCCTGGAGGTTCAGAAGAGGTTTGATCTTTTTTTATGAATAATACGTTTTGCCTATTGAATTATTGTAAAACCATCATTGTTTATGAATTGTGCTTTTAATATCGAATTTGTCCACAGATTTGATGGAGAAGAAATTAAAACAGATGAAACCATTCGAACCCTGGCTCAGAAGTGGCAGCCCGTCAGGCAGCATCGCACCGGTGAGAGGAACACCAAGGCCGTGGACACGGACATGATCGTATTGTCCTGCATGGTGAGGACTAAGAACCTGATTCAATAAATGTTAATCATTCAGTGTCCCTTCTGACCTGATCACTGACTTTCTCCTTCAGTCAAAGCCCGGTCACTGTGAAAAGGCCACAGAGGAGCTCAACGTAGTGGCCCAGAAGCTCATCACAATTTCAGAAAGTGACCTGCAGCTCAGTTATGCCAAACAGAGACGCACTAAAAGCTCAGCGCTCTTGCACAAAGAACTGAACGTGCGTAGCAATCGAGCTGTTCGTCAATATCTGGTGAAGGTCAACGAGGCCATCGCTACGCTGTATGCCCGGCACGTACTGGCCGCACTGCTAGCCGACTGGCCCGCAGAGGCTGCACTGAGTGAGGAGGCCCTAGAGCTGAGTGGCGCGTCACACATGGCCTACATCCTGGACATGTTAATGCAGCTGGAGGAGAGGCCCCTCTGGGAGAAGGTGGGTAAAACGGACAAAGTTGGTTGAAGTCATTTAACTGCAAATCTGATGTGCAACATATCTCGCCAAAGAGATAATTGTAATTATTTGTCGCTGATCAGATTCTCCAGAGGGTGCTGAAGGGCTGCGGCCAGAATATACTGTGCAGTCTGTCTCTTACTGCCTGCCAGTTCATGGAGGAGCCAGGGATGGCTGTGCAGGTCAGAGAGTCCAAACACCCGTATGAAAACAACACCAATTTCGAGGTGAGTTCTTTTAAAGAATGACTACATTTTTATTTCAGATGTGGCCCATTTGACTTTTTGATCCGGCCCACAGACTTAAAGAATTGTCCAAGTTATAGAGTGTTTTACGTTATACTCCTGCACTTTCCTTGCATTGTCAGAATTCCTCTTTTAGATTGCATTGAAAAGGCTACAACATGTTTTAGTTGTGTGTATTTAAATTTTTTTTAATATTTTTTTCTTTTTTCTATCGCTAAAAATGGGTATTCATGCTTATAACGTGTAACGATGGAAGTATTGTTTTTGTTGTATATGTAACTGAATGTCAACAAAAAAATTAAATGTCTGTAAAAAGGAAAAAGGCTAGAACAGATATGGGCAAACTTTTGACTTTAGCTTTTTCTACACAATCGAAAGGGGAAATGCAGGAATTGCAGGTATAATGATAATAAAATGAATAAAGTAATTTCTAAGTATTGCAGGCTGGAATAAAAAGCTAAAATGTCCACAGTTTTTTCATTCCTGGGCTAGAAACATTTCAGCATTGATGAATGACCTGTACATTTATCTTAGTTAACCAGAATGCTTAACCTGGACACTTTGTCAAACTTTAGGGACAATGGTGGCCATTGAACGTAACAGTTTCCCCACCGCTGACCTAAGATGATGGTCGTATTGAGTCTGAACTGTGCTATAGATAGATTTTTCCTTCACTTTGAAAACGTTGTCCTGTTTTCAGGATAAGGTGCACATCCCCGGGGCCATCTACCTGTCAGTGAAGTTCGACTCCCACTGCTACACAGAGGAAGGCTGTGATGAGCTTGTCATGGCCAGCAGCGCTGATTTCCTTCAGGACGTGCACACTTTCAGCGGCTCCCCCCAGAAATGGTCTGACTTTGAGATTCCAGGTGAGGAAAAATCTAAATCTTTTTTTTCTTTTTTTCCCTGCGGCTTTAAATGCTTGCAGCAAACCTTCATCTTTGGGTTGCTTCTGGGTGGGTCTCTTTCAGGTGATACCCTGTACTACAGATTCATGTCAGACATGAGCAACACAGAGTGGGGCTACAAATTCACCGTCACTGGAGGTCACAGAGGACGATTTCAGACAGGTACTGTCTACTACCACACGCCTCTTGTTAGATCGCTCTCTCTGAGTGATGTTAATTTTTTTTCTGCTTGTCATTAATCAGGATTCGAGATACTGAAGCAGATGTTAGCTGACGACCAGGTGCTCTGTCACCTGCCGCTCACTGACATATGGGAGTGGCTGGTAGGCGTGGCCTGTCGTCAGACTGGAAACCAGCGACTCAAAGCCATTCACTTGTTGCTCCGCCTCTTGCAGTGTCCATCGCAGACGTAAGCGTTTCTTTGTTTTGTATGCTAGTTGGTTCTCTTCACGTTGTTTGCACGATGCACCCCTCACGTGGTTCATGCTGTTGCTGTTGGTAGTTCCAGTTACCATGGGTAGGAGTGAAAGCATGTGTTTAGACTTTGACAATGTAAAGGCTGATGCAGCTACAGCTCGAAACAGATAATTCTACATTTCAGTGCCGGACCAGATTCAGGAGGAGTTTCTTTCACTTCATCAGACATCATTAATGACTAAGTTTTGTACAATATATTTTCTGTACATGTGCAATAATCCTGACACTTGTTCCAAAACTTCTACTTGTTTGTTGTTACGATTTTCTTGGTTAATATTGTACAAATTATATTTATAATTACTTCAAGAGCATACTCATACACCCCTTACACACACACACATATATATATATATATATATATATATATATATATATGTGTTTATATGTATGTATGTGTATATATATGTGTTTATATGTATGTATGTGTATATATATGTATATATTTATATGTATATATATATGTGTATATATTATATAGGTGTGTGTACAGTGTGTGCAATCACAAAAAATACACTTATCATCTACAACTTTTTTTTTT
>JAFBJS010001175.1:59277-76072 GCA_016785265.1 Paraplagusia blochii
GTATAAGAGACAGGTGTTGTCCCTCTAATCACCTCATTCCTGATCCTGTCCATCCTTGTCTCTCCAAAAGAGAATCTCAGCATCTTTAACTCCTCCACCTCCAGCTCTGCTATTGGTAGTGTTTTTCTTCTTCGTTCTTTTACTTGTCTCTGTTTCCTCAACTCTGACTCCAACTACCTCCATGTCCTCCCTCACTGCATCCATCAATCTCCTCTTTGTCTCCTACCTGGTAGCTCCATCTCTAGGATCATTCTGCTACCCATACTGGATTTCGGCAAAAATTGAATATTCGACAGCCATAAGTATAAGATGAATGAAGATAAGCTCTCATCAACTCTCAACCAGAAAGTTTGAGGTTCACTGCTCAACTTTGTCCAAACAAATCCTTATATTACGGTAGTGTTTGTGTCTGATGAACCACCGTGTCGTCCTGTCTTACAGACTTAAGTGTATTTAGAGAGTAGTTAAAGCTTTAGAGCTTTAACTACTCTATGGCTTCACCACATTAAAACCACGTCTGGCTCCTTCTCCTCTGTTCTTCTACGGTGGTTGTCACTCAGTGTCGGACCAGGATCACAGAGTAACATCCTCTAGTTTGGATTTCTGCCTCTCCATGTTTGTATACCCAATATCGTGGCGGTGTTGACAGAGATTCAGTGCACTCTACACTCCAGGAAGCTGCTTTAGGGTGAAGAATCAAAACAGTATGTCACAAGCTATTGACCGTACAAATTGTTCTAGGATGTTCCTGTGCATAAACATTGGACTTGCTGTGAGACAGATGGCGGACTGTAGCTCTGGACTGTGTCTTCGTCTTTGTAAAAGCCACAGTTGCGTGGTTTCAGTCAATTTGCTGTTCAAGGCAGACCTGGTCTGCTGTTCAACCTGCGTCTCCCCACGCGCGGCCCTTGCGTAAGCTGACGCACGTCTTTGTTTCTGGGCCTGCAGTGGAAGAACATTGTCAGTTTGTTTATAATTGTAAAGAGTTTTTCCGACATTCCACGGCTCAATTTAACGCAGTGATGGAGATGAGGAGTGATAGGGGAAACCAAGCCTCATTTACACCTGCATCCATCTGGTTGTGTAAGCTCTCCTGGTGGGAACTATGTTACGTTCCGACTCCTTCACCCGTCTGTTATATTCCATGTGAGGCCGTTAAAGATTCTTTGTAAGCTACATGGGAAAAGGTTGCGGATTAATTTTCCCATCTTTGTTGTGTTCCTCAGGAAAAGAACATCCTTCAGGAGTACTTACTGTCCATGACCACTGATGAGCAGCTCCTCAATCACACCACAATGGTAAGATTCTACCTAGCCTCCACCTAAGACGGAGCACAACGTGACTCCGATGAGTTCCGTGAATTCATTTCTGCGTAAGGAAAACTCGGAAGAGACTTGTCAGCGGCCGGAGATGCCGTCACGTTATGTAACTTTCCTCCTCAACCGCCCCGGTCCTATTGATTGAATGGTCTTCAGCTCCAGTGACTCAGCTGGCTCGTGAAGTCTCCAAGCTGTTGACACTTTGCAGATTTCTCATCTCCACCCTTCACCAGTTTCTAACGTGTGGGCCCCCAGTCAGGGCCGTTGGTAATTACAGTACATCAGCATTCATAGCAGCGTAAGTCACAGCTCTGCACACGCAGAAGTCGCTGCTGAAAGGACCAGGAAGAGAAGGGAATGTGGGATGGACTGAAAAAAAATGTTGTAGGTGTTTTGTGAAACGGTTACCTAAACCCAATTTAACCTGGTCGAGATTATAATGGTTACTGCACTGAGTCAGAGACCAAGCGGACATTTATTTGAATTTTGGGACCTCAGTTAACTATGTCTTCAATGGTTATTAAACTTTCTATTCAGAGAGTTGTGGGTTCAATTCCTTGGGGAACTACTTGCTTGGCGGCTGCCGCAGACAATCTGTTAATCTGCTAATCAGCCTATATGCTGATGACAAAAGAATATCCCAAATTATCATAGTCTGTACTCCACCATAGTCCTGCTCTACATCATATAGTTTGGACAAAGTCTTTCCTATCAGTGCTTACAGCCGAAAACAGAAGGCTATGCTAGGGTCTGTATCAGTAGCTGTCAGCTGTCATAGGCAAACTAAGGCCAGGGGGCCGGATGTGGCCCGGGCATCTTCGTAATCCGGCCTGTAAACTTATCCAAACAGTTACGTAACACAGAGTCCAAGGACCTCACTTCAGTCTGTCCTCAATGGTCATTTCACTTTCCCTCTGGAAAGTTTAAGGGTAAGCACCTCTGCCTCGGAAACTGAGATCTTGGGTTCAATTCCCAGAGTAACTACACACTTGGTGTCTGTTAATTTGCACAAAATATCCCAGATTATTATGGTCTGTACAGCATCATGGTCCTACCTCATCAAAACAATATAGTTTGGACCAAGTCCTTCCTATTAGTGCGTACAGCTGAAAACGGAAGTTTTCATGTTAGAGTCTGGGCAAACTAAGGCACGGGGCCCGAATGTGGCCCGGTCATCTTTGTCATTCGGCCTCTAAACTTTTCCAAATTATATGATCAGTTTGTATTGTGATTATACTTCTGCTTTTTCCCTGTAATACATATGTTTTACCTATAGATGGCATAAAAAACATCTAAAAGCATTTTGGTATTTACAGTATACGTAGCTAATTTTTAGCCCCTGAACCTAGCCTGCATATCACATTTTCGGACAAATGTTCCTTAATGTATAGTATTTTTACAGTCCCCTAATAACCACCTCAGTGTTATATACTGTGATTTTTTTTCCTGTCTCCTCATTTCATAAAACCATTTCTTCTTCTTTCAATCGCTAATGAAAATTTTGTTTGTCATCCAAAGGCTCTGAAGAACATCGCTGCCATCAGCCTGGCTATAAATTACCCCAATAAATCCACCAAGCTCCTCAACATGTCCTCCTGAGTGATCTACTGAGGGAACAGAGGAGACGTCCTGAGGAGGACTAACGCCGACTCCTGCCGCTTCACACTGATCAAGGAGCCCAGGTGTGAGGCAGGGAAACCTGTGGGCCCTGCTGGCTGCTTCTCTCCTCACACGAACGACCCCCAAACCTCCACCCTGGTAACTCACTGAACCTCCGTGAATATGAGCTGGTGGTGGTGGTGGTGGTGGGAACCGGCGGAGCACTTTCCACGCCCACTCAAAATCCCCCTTTGCCTTAGGTGTGTCAGCTTGTCCAGTCACTGGAACTTTTTATTTTCCATTTTGCTTTTTTTTTTTTTTACTCAGAGATGCCATCAGAAGGACATGATGCGTGCCAAAATTCTCGACATTTGCAACCCCGCTCCGACAAATCCTATTTCCCCAACATTAGCTCCTGGGCGTACAAAAAAAAAAAAAAGACCTGATGATGTTGAAAGCAGGTTGGTGATAAATCTCAGAGGACGTGCAAAGCATCCTAAAAATACCTTCTAGAATGGTGTAGTCTCATTAGTCATCATTAGGGGACAGTTCGGACCTACCAACTCCTTCAGACCTTTTGTCTCCGTCACCTTCTTCCCAACATTCTTTATTTTAAAAGAAGAGGAACTTAGGTTTCTGAAAAGCAAACTATCATTAATACTCTGTGCAATATCAACTTTTTAATCAGACGAAAAAATTTATTTGCATAGGAATTAACTTTTTTGTTGTAAAATCTGCAATTTTTGGGGGATTTATTCACTTTTTTTTATCAATTTTATTTTATAAACAATTCTTTAATGATTAAAATGCCAGTCAGTTTACCATATTCTATAATGCCATTCTGTTCAGAGTTCAGTGGCAAAAATATAATAATACATACCGTATATATAGAGTAAACGTGGGCTTAACCAGATTAAACAACTGCAGCTGTTCTACTGGTATCGACGTTGCCTTCTCTTCTCTCCCATAATCGAGTGATTTCTCTAAATTGAAGAAGACAGGATCCTTAACTTTTCTCGCTCTTTTTATTTAATTTCTCACACTAAGGTGAAGCTTGCATCAATAGATATTATGTTAGAATCTGGCAGAGCTTGGAGAACCCAGGAGGAGCCACATTAGTCACAGTCCTGCCATAACATTGCAATCAATGATTCATTCTGTTTTTTTTCGGAGGTTGGTAAATTTATGCCTGCACAGTGTAGCAAAAAAATAAAAAAGATTTTGTTTTCCGTTGGTGGTCACGATGGTTTTATACCAAAGAAACCAATCATTGTGAGCCATAAAACATGTGAACTCACGACGGAGACCATGATGGAGATTGTTTCCCCAAGTTACCGCCAGATTGGGAAAGAAGTTCTCTTCAGTTTTTTTATTATTTTTATTATTATTAACCTTGACTTTAAACTGGTGACTGTGAGGAATGTATGAAGGCTCACTGTTTTTGTTTTTTTGTTTTTTTTAACTCCAGCATCCGCTGCAGTGAGGACAGAGATAGAGAGATTTGTTTCCTCTATCCGGCTTCCAAATAAAACGCCTCACCTATCTATTATGTGCCTATCACTAAAACTCAAGCAATCCTAGTTTAACTCATGCGAGTGGAAGAGTTTATTTGATTATACTTTAAAGAGAAATATATTGTTTGATTTGAACTCTTTTTGTAACTTTTTACTTTTAAAGTTTTTCAGTTTCACAGGAATGCTTGATATTCAAAGCTGATTTATTTGAATGTACATATCTGTTGATATTTATTGCACAAAATACAAAAAAGACTTTGGTATTTACCCCATAAAAAATATAGCCTTTATTAAGCACTAACAGACGGTTGTTCATTTTGTATGCATGGCACATTCAAGGTTTAAAAAAAAAAAAGAAAAAAAAAAAATTACAAAGAACTGTGGCCTGGGTGGAAATGTGATTCATTTCTAATTAAAATTGAAAATTAGAAAAATCTAAATGTCTTTTATTGTTCCACTGGTGTGTTTTGTTTTGTTTTTTGTTTGTTTTTTTCATTATCAAACTTCCTGATGTGAGTTTCGTCCGTGTATTCTTTATTTTCCTTCCCTCCTTCCCTCTGTTTGTTCCCGCTCTGTAGTGTGGAGCCTCTGCAGTGGCTCCACATTACTGCACTGATGACGAGGGTGATGATCACCGGGACGATAATGACATCAAATGGAGGAAATATATTCAATAAAGCAGCAGATGATTCAGTGCCCCCTCCGTGGCACCGTAGCCCCCCACGCCAGAGTGACTCAGCTCTCCTTTACCTCCCGTTTCCCAGCGTCTCACTCCTACTGTTTCCTCCCTCTGCTCCTTCTCCTCCTATTGTTTCTAGCCCAGGATCCCAGTGCTGTCGTCCACAGTGCTGCAGCTGAGGTGACGAGAATTACCTATGAAATAGGATGGAGACGGAGCCCGGTCCTGCAGGGGTTTGGTTGTTACATGACTCATGTTAAAGACGTAATTTGATCTAATTTAATCAGTTGTTTATAGCAAGACCTGAGTCATGGTTTCACAAATATTGTTTCTTAATAGGTTTTGTGAAAATGATCATGTTGGCACATTTTGGGGCCACATGGTGGCAGGAGCGATTGGTACTGTTGTCTAATGGCATGTACTGTAGCTCTGCTGCTTCTCTTTTTTGTGTTGAGTTTATTTCATACATTCATCGTCAACCTTTTATCCGTTGCCGGGTCTCAGGGAAAGTAGTCTCCATGATTGACACCCAAATCTCACTGCACCATATTGTGAGCCTTACTTGCAGATGGTAAATGGCAACCTGGCCATGGATTCATCAAATGCTGCGACACGGAATCAATTTTCCTCTAAAATGACCATCAGTATGAGTGTGTATTTTGGATTATGGATGAAATGGAGCCTTGAGTTCTTTACTTTAAACCTCGTCCACCAAAGTTGTCCAAATGATTCTAAACTTGCCTGCAATCCCAATCCCAACACTGCAGATTATAATTGGTGATCTCCAGGATTTTAGTGCTCTCCTTTGTCTTCTTCTTGTCCTCCTTTGAAATGGTCCCTTTTCCAGGGGTTGCCTCATTGAGTCAACATTTTTTTCCATCTCTCCCTGTCCTCTATATCTTCAATTCTGACTCCAACCACCTCCATGTCCTCCCTCACTGCATCCATCAATCTCCTCTTTGTCTCCTACCTGGTAGCTCCATCTCTAGGATCATTCTTCTACCAATGTATCCACTGTCCCTCCTCTGAACATGTCCAAACCATTTCAATCTGTCTTCTCTAGCTTTTTCTCCAAACCTTTCTCTGTCTTGTCCTCATTCCTGTCCCAGTCAAGAAAGAGAATCTTAGCATTGCCTCCAAAATATTAGTACAATATTTATAAATATGCGCAGACAGCTTTAGTGTTTGTCCAAAAAACACCCAGGGAGGTTTGATATTATCTTTTGCCGACGGCCACTATTGTCCAAACACTTAATTTCCCATTAAAAATAAAAAAACGATAAAGAGACAAAGATTTAAGACGAGTGAGCATGAACCTGGTGAATGAAGTGGCATCTTCTCACGATGACGCTCATTAATCATCAGTGTGAAGCTCAGACTCAGACTCAATGGCCTTTTGTGATCATGGCTGTCAGCTGTTCACACCCATGAGTCAGGGACCACCATGAGCATCAGATACAATGAATCACCAAACATCAACCTCCTTCTTCAGCACCAACATACTGCGACATCCACCCAGTCACTGGATATGTGTGCTCCACTCCTCCCCTCCGCCCTCCTCCTCCCGTTCCATCATGCCCCATTTGTTACCGGAATGTTCCAATGAACGGGGGCTGCCGCACATACACTCCCATTAACAAGGTCAAGTCATGGTGCGTTCACATCCTCGGCCTCTTGTAGCAATGACTGATACGGGAAAAAAAACGTAAATGCAGACAAACAGGAATATTCTAACTCAAAATAAATAGTAACTCTTGAAAAAGCAAACTTATTTTTGATTGTTGAACATGCAAAGAATAGTTGTCACCTTTGAATTAAACATGAACAAATACTAAAAAAAAAAAAATTGAGAATATGATTTCTGTCTCAGGTGAATGGGATTTCCTGCTGTTGTGATGTCACTCCTTCTCTCTGGGATTTTTCGGGAACTTCCTCTTATCGATTGCTCGCACACCTTTGACTTCCCTGAAACTCTGAGTGAATCCGTGCTGATGAGACCGCTGCTGCACAAGAGGGAACTCCAGCTCAGCCTCGTGTCCTAATGACTTCTTTTTCCTGTCACTCTTCAGGGACCACGACCCATGTGGGTCACGTCTGTTGAGATACGGGGATAATTAGGTAGTTTTACATATCCTGTGAGAATAGAAGAGAGACGGGGAAGAGGATGAGAGAGAGAGCTGGTGCTGATCTCGTTTCTCTCACCTGTCTTCTCTCTGGGTTAGAGCTAAGGCTGCTGTTACACCAACCACCTGTGGGAGGAGGAGGTTCAACGTAACCATGGCCTGGGCTGCACTGCGACATCATCTGTGAAAAATGCTGTGTTTCTGATGATGAACAAACAGCGGTGATGCATTTAAGGCCACTGTCAAAACAACATCCTGTTACACAGGCTTAGCAAAGTTTCTTACTTTTTTATTTATCCTTTGGCTGAGTTTGCAGGAGAAACCGAGGGGCGACTTATATATTGAAATTTATATTCTCCCACTCACAGCCACTAGAGGGCACGCTAAACATTTGAAGCAGTATCTGCTACTCCTGTACCACCAAAAGTTTGCTTTTTGTTATTTTAACAATGGCAACCACTAGAGGGCAATAGTACCACTTGTACTGCAGCCTAATGTGTGAAAGATATAATAATATACTTTATTGATCCTAAATCCTTGATTCCTAAATCAACTGGGATGTATTTTTGCTTGAGGAAAAAAATGATGGTTGTCTTTCTTCAATTCCTGTGAGTATAGTTGCACAAAGTTCAACTAAATAGGCTCAGGCTTCACTCTAAGTAAATTGAAACCCATGGGATCATTATATTTCATTACATATGGTATTTTGACATCTTTGTTTGGCACGGACCGTGGGATGTTTCCATAGTATAGAGGACATTGTCTTTGTTTATCCAACAGAAGAATTTTAGAATTTATTTATTTTTTACAACTTCACCTGTGAAACAAATCCTGTTTTATGGCAGCCCATCTTTAAAAATCCAAAGCATGAAGTTGGTCAGATCATGGAGGATCATTCCTCCACCTCTGTGACCAAATTCTTTTAAATCAACTGATAAATGTTTGAGGTGAACTCTTTCTGTGAAACCCTGACGACTGTGCTGTTCACCACAGTTCACGATGGAAGGACTACAGTTCTATCTTCCTTTTAAAGCATTTAGTCTGTTGTTTAAACTCAATCATGGTGACAGAGTGATCTGCAGCCTTGTCCTCATCAACACTCCCACCTGTTTTACCAAGAGCATCACTGAAATGACGTTAGCTGGTCCTACAGTCACTGTACGGTTGCTGTTTGATGAATCTATTTTCCGTGACACTTGAACGCATCTGATCATTTGTAAATGATCAGATCTTAGAATATTAGACATTGACTTCCCCCACAAACCCTAATGCTGCTGCTCAGTGTCAAACTTGTGGATCTTTCTGCAGAAAATAAGGATGGCTGGTGCCTTGCTCAGTGGACCGCAGTCGTAACCTGGCTGTTGGTGGATTCCAACTTGGAACCCTCTGAACCCCAGTCTGGTTCCTTAGCCACTAGGCAACCATTGCCCCTGAGGACAGGAGTGTTGATTTCCCAGTTAAGGAGCAGACTTAGGTCTCCAACGGTTCAACCCACAAAACTTCCTGTTGGATCACCACCCACTAGAAGGTTGACAGTATGGTGCAGTGTGATTTGGGCGGCAGTCGTGGAGACTACTGTCCCTAAGACCAGGCAACAGAAAAGAGGATGAAGATTTTCATATTTATTTAGGGGTTTGTAGCATGGGGCAGTTATGGCCTAGTGGGTAAGGAACCGGACTAGGGTCCAAAGGGTTCCAAGTTCGAATCCTCCAAGTGCCAACTTACCACTGAGCATGGCACTGTCCCCATTCACATCTCCCCTGGTGATCAAAGCTGACCACTGTTCACTTTGGTGAGGGGTTAAATACAGAGGTCGAATTATGTTGTGTGCAGTGGTGAGAATCACAATGTCACAATGACAAGGAGTTTGATTCCCTTTCCTTTCCTTGTGTCTCCACTGGTCACTTTGTGTCCAGTCGTATCTATCCACCACTGGTTCTCAGGGTTGGCAGGACGACGCCAGGGCTTCCAGTCATTCTTTCTACTACGTCCAGCTGCGGCAGCACTAACTGAGTCTTCTTGATGTTCATCTGTGGACTGAGGCACTGTCTGCTCATAGGTTCCCGGTCTTTGATCAGCTGCTGTGGATTAATGATCAGAATGAAGCTGAACTTCACTTCATTTTTTTTAACTTTTCTTTTTTTTTTAACAATGCCGTGTGACTTTCTTACACTGGGTTGATACAGAATCTGTTTGGTTAGAAGTTGAGAAAGAATAGTTCAGTCCAGTAGTCTGAGAAATGTCCTCAGGATATGTTGTCACTGCCTGTGGCTCAGCGTCTGTCTGTCCCACAGGAGGCGCGCTTGTTATGATGCCATTCTTGTAGGAGGCTGTCAGGTGCTGAGAGTTGCCTGAAAGCTGGCATCATCATAAGAATCATAAACCTTCCATTAGTCCCTGGTGTGTACCTGCACACTGCAGAAGCAGCTGCCCACGCTCGCTGAACTTACCCAACCTGCGCGCAGGAAAGACAGCAGTGTCTGTCCCTCGTCTCCCTCTCATCTCTCTCTGCTCTGCTTTTCAGCTTTGCCCACATTCAGGTTGGAGCTGCAAACAAATAAAAGCCAAAAGTTCTGTTCTTCCTACATCAAATGAACACATTAAACCCACCAGACCTCCTGCTTTCAATGAAAATAATAATCACGTATAGGATTTACTGAATAAAACAAGGGCGGCAGTGGTGGCCCAGTGGTTGACGAAGGGGAGTCGGGTCCAGAAAGTTTCTGGTTCGAATCCACCAGCTGCCACGTTGGCCCTGAGCTGCTCTGATCATAGCTCCAACCCAACCCACATAACTTCCAGTGGGTTCACCACCTACAGGAAGGCTCACAGTATGGTGTAGTGTGATTTGGGTGTCAGTTGTGGAGAGTGCTGCCCCTGAGACCTGATACCAGACCAGAGGACAAAGATGAAGATGATTCTTTCCACCATGAGTAAAGAAATAAATGGAAGTCCAATGGAAAAGTTGTAGAAGCTTTGAGTTTGATGGGATATTCATGACAACCCCACACTGTGGCGCTAATTGGAATTTCACTGGTCGGTCTGTGTGCCCCGGTCTGTGTTAGAACATAATGACTTTGTCATTTTCCCTGATAACTCCTTAGGTCGGAGGGATTAAGGGAACAGTGGAACATCTCCAATGTTCAGAGGTGAATACGATGGAGGGAACAATGGAGGAAAGAAATTTCATCTCTCCACATTAGTCCTTTTAATTTTTCCATGAATGCAAAATGAGTCTTATTCAAATTTGTTCTTCATGCAAATGTCCCGGATTTAAATTTGTTCTACATAGTTTGAAGAGGAAAAGTTGTCAAACGAGTGAACGTTGCCAGTTCTCCTGTAAAAAGAAACGTGTTGTTTGATGAGCTCAGGAGAGTTGATCCACAAACAGCGCGAATGTTTTCTTGACAAAGTCCAACAGGAATCGTCAAACCAACAATGGAGCCCCTCTGGGTTGGTTAAATATCTCAAATTGATGTCTACATCTCTTCAGCAGTCTCCACAACAGCCACCCAAATCACACTGCACCACACTGTGAGCTTTCATGTGGGTGGTGAGTCCACTGCAAGTGATGTGGGTCAGGACAATGCGTTGTTCACAGCACCTCAGTTGAAACCTGGCAGCTTGAGGATTCAAACCCTGAAGACTTGCGGATCCAAGTACTTAACCACTAACCCACCACTGCCCCCTAGTTCAGGCATATAATTTTTTTCAAATATTTTTCCAGGCATATATGGCCTTAAAAAATATGGCCATATAAGTGTATTTCCTGAGTAAAAGGGTGTAATGGAAAAAATATTATTTTTTCATAATTTTGTTGGAAAAAATAATTTTTCAATTTATGTGAATTATGTAAAAGTTTGAGTTACAAGATGGCCGCCTCCATGTCTATGCAGGGGAGGCTGTAATGTTTTTAACTGTTCATCTTGCTGCAACGTCGCTGAACGAGATGATCTTACGATTTACGTTAATTGTACGACAAAAAAGTTTGTCGCAAGAAAATTAGGTTCTTTTTTTTACGGCTAGCCATTTTATGCAGAACAGGATGTAATAAGATTTTGGTGAGCTGGTGGACAGTTAGACGAGGGATTCTCCCAAAAGTCTTCTACAGTTGATCAAATGGATTCTAAACATTGCTTTGTATTATTGATGTCCAATTTTGACGATATTGTCTGAACACTTAATTTTCCAATACCAATATCGACTGATATCGAGTTAAGCCCCTGAAACTGAGGAAAACGTCACAGAACCTTTGTGTGATTCCAGTAAAATGGGCAACAAAAGCACAGTTTACACAAAAATATCAAGATAATTTGTAAAAAAATGGAAATTTGACCTGTAACATTGTCCTTGTCTGAATTTTGGACCAATCAAGATCTAAGATAGAGACGGTTCAGAGGTCAGCTGAACAAAAGTGATGTTTGGCAACAACTGTATGGACGAACTGCAGCACAGAAATGAAATAAAGTCACAAAAAAATAAAAAATATCTGAGTGTTTCAGAGATGGTGATACAGCTGTAGGTGATCTGTCCTGATGATAGAGGTTCAGGTATCAGTGCGTCTCAGGTGGGAGGAGTTCAGGACAGACACATCCTAAGGCAAAGACAAAAACAGCTCACAATCTTTTCTTTTCTGCAGCTTTATCCTTGTGCTTAGACAAAAAAACAACAAAAAAAAAACAAAAATCCGACTCTGAAATTTTACATTCAGGGAGAACCTCCACACTAGCAGACAGTCTACTCCCCTTCAATGAAACTCAAATGTATTTTTTCAGGTTGCACGCTGAGAAAAACTGCTGCCGCAGGGAGTTTGACTTGTGGAGGTGTAACTGGGGAATCAACTGAGACACACACCAGTGCACGGATCCAAAGACTGCCTAAGTGGAAAGATAAAAGTGTTGTGGGGGGAGAGACAGAGAGACACAGGGGGGAGGGCGGATGGATTGTTGGTAAAATAAAGGGGACACGGGATTCTGCAGTGAAAACGCTGCCTCTGCTGGTGAAGGTCGTCGCAGATAGACTTGAGATTCAATCCCACACTCATGAGCTCGTAGGGAAAACACAGCTTTAGTCTTTAGTCAAGTGTCCCCTGTTTGGTGTGTTCAACAGGTGGTCCGCAGCCCATTGAGGTGGACCTCTCTTACCACCAAATAAGAGAATCGGCTCAGCTCCACCTTTTTCATACCTATAATTTCCACCCCTCATTGGCACGAAGTGTGTTGCAACAAAATCTGCGAGTTGACAGGACAAATGTCAACAGAAAAGTCAATTGTCCTTTTTGTGCATGTAGTTTTAGCTTCTCTAGCTTCAAACCTTCCTGTCTGTGTTGTCCCTCTAATCACCTCATTCCTGATCCTGTCCATCCTTGTCTCTCCTAAAGAGAAACATCTTTAACTCCTCGACCTCCACCGCTGTCTCCTGTTTTCTGTCTATTCCTAGTGTCTCTAATCCATCCATCATGGCTGGTCTCACAACTGTCCTGTGAACCTTTCCCTTCACCTTAGCTGACTCTCTTCTATCACAGATCATTTTTAACAAAAATGAAAATGTATGTTTTTTTTTTATTATTATAGAAGTTGCACCAGCCCAAAAAGCTAATAATAATAATAATGATGACGAAAACATCCAAGTCATCCAGAGAATAAGTCGCAGCTAGAGAGCCCTCTAGCTGCTGTCTGTATGAAACTGACAAAAAGTTGCACCTGAGGATGAATCACAAAACAAAAAAGTGCGACTTATAGTCCAAAAATATTATTATTTTTTGTTCAATATACAATACAAACACACAATATAAACACAGTTTAATGCAGTGCTTCTCAATTATTTTCTGTTACACCCCCCCAGAAAGAAGAAAACAATTCGCACCCCCCACCCCCACTCTCCGCCGCAACTATAAATAACAGCAATTATCTATAAAATAGTTATAGCTACACCTCTGCATAACATCGTATCCTTGTCAACTTACAAGGATGTCCCCCCCAGCATCGCACTGCGCCCCCCAGGGGGGCCCGCCCCACACTGTGAGAAGCACTGGTCTAGTGGAACTCTTGTGGAGGTGTAACTGGGGAATCAACTGAGACACACACCAGTGCACGGATCCAAAGACTGCCTAAGTGGAAAGATAAAAGTGTTGTGGGGGGAGAGACAGAGAGACAGGGGCAGGGGGAATGGATTGTTGGTAAAATAAAGGGGACACGGGATTCTGCAGTGAAAACGCTGCCTCTGCTGGTGAAGGTCGTCGCTGATAGACTTGAGATTCAATCCCACACTCATGAGCTCGTAGAGAAAACACAACTTTAGTCATTAGTCAAGTGTCCTCTGTTTGGTGTGTTCAACAGGTGGTCCGCAGCCCATTGAGTTGGACCTTTCTTACCACCAAATAAGAGAAATAAGAGCTAATAAGAGCTCAGCTCCACGTTTATCGTACCTATAATTTCCACCCCTCATTGGCACGAAGTGTGTTGCAACAAAATCTGCGAGTTGACAGGACAAATGTCAACAGAAAAGTCAATTGTCCTTTTTGTGCATGTGGTTTTAGCTTCTCTAGCTTCAAACCTTCCTGTCTGTGTTGTCCCTCTAATCACCTCATTCCTGATCCTGTCCATCCTTGTCTCTCCTAAAGAGAAACATCTTTAAGTCGTCAACTTCCACTTCTGTCTCCTGTCTTCTGTCTATTCCTAGTGTCTCTAATCCATCCATCATGGCTGGACTCACAACTGTCCTGTGAACCTTTCCCTTCACCTTAGCTGACTCTCTTCTATCACAGATCATTTTAACAAAAATAAAAATGTATGTTTTTTTTATTATGATAGAAGTTGCACCAGCCTAAAAAGCTAATAATAATAATAATGATGATGAAAACATCCAAGTCATCCACAGTATAAGTCGCAGAAGTCAGCTAGAGAGCCCTCTAGCTGCTGTCTGTATGAAACTGACAAAAAGTTGCACCTGAGGATGAATCACAAAACAAAAAAGTGCGACTTATAGTCCAAAAATATTATAATTTTTTGTTCAATATACAATACAAACACACAATATAAACACAGTTTAATGCAGTGCTTCTCAATTATTTTCTGTTACGCCCCCCCAGAAAGAAGAAAACAATTCGCACCCCCCACCCCCACTCTCCGCCGCAACTATAAATAACAGCAATTATCTATAAAATAGTTATAGCTACACCTCTGCATAACATCATATCTTTCTCAACTTACAAGGATGTCCCCCCAGCATCGCACCGCGCCCCCCCGGGGGGCCCGCCCCACACTTTGAGAAGCACTTGTTTAATGCAATGTATTTTACAGACAGTCCCTACTCCTTCAGGTTTCGGTCCTTGGGCCAGAACTTGCAGACGGCCCCTAGGTTAAAAAGGAAGGTGTAGCCAGTAGAGTCGATCGTAGCTCGTCAGCATTAAATATCAATTTACGACGGTGGCGCTGTAGAGGGTGCTGCAGGTTGCCTCGCCGGGTTCAACATCCCGCATTCGGGTTACACTTTAGTGCACAGTAATGCGCTGCAGTGCCCCCACCTGTAACTCTATCATTAACTCTCTGGCCTGCTGCACAATGTGATATTCTTACCTGCTCCCTGCACTAGAACTCATTCAGCGTGAATGTCAGCAGTTCATCGAGGCCACGGCCGCGTAAGGCGATATTTTAATTCCCCGCATTTATAGAGTTCTTTTGACGGAATTCTCTTCACAGCCGGTGACCTTCTATAGACGCCGAGAAGCTTAGGAATAGACCCACCAGAGCAGGTTGATGAATTGTTAATGACCAAGTCTATTGTGACTTGAACCTGGGTGAATTATTTTACGAGTGTTCGCCTGAAAGGAAAGAGTTTCTTTTTTTTTTTTTTTTTATTGTAACCAAAGGAAATGTTTTCTAATATTGTTGTTAAAAAATGGATGGAAATCGTAGGAAATTTAATGTCAGCGGAAATGAGTCTGGAAAACTAATCATTAACGAACCGAGAGGGGAAAGCGTCGACGCCGATCGCGTTTTTTTGGGGATTTCTTCAGTTCACTGGTGTCACAGCAGACGTCTGAGAGTGAGGGAAGAGAAGAAGTGTTTTTCCTCACAGTGTAACATGCAGCTCCCTGGTTATCTGTCAGGAGCAGCTGGTTTGTCACAGCCTTAAGGTCTTGGCTGTCTCAGCCACCTGTGTCTGCACCCCAGAAACAAAAGGTTCCATTTCAGAGGCAGTAACAGAGTCCAGGAGTCAGAGAGAGCAGATGGAGGACTTCCTCTCTCTGCGTCTTTGTAGCTGATGTACTTTTAACACATTTACTGTCGCCCACGTGAAGTGTCCTCTCTCCATGTATGGATACGTTACCACATCCAGTGAAACTAGGACTGTTTTTTTTAGGAGTTTAGGAGAACGTAACAATTTTGTCTTGTTGTATTGATGTGTTACATTATTGTAGTTCCACCAGTCTGAGGTCCAATCTTCAATACATGTCAAATCTGTCTTTAGATTCTAGAACATGTCTTTCTCACTTTTCTTCTACAATATATTCACACCGTAGCAGCTCCTCATGAACTTTCCTGCAGCTGCGAAATCCAGTGGAAGGAGCAAACTGCCTTATTTGGGATTCAAGCTTGTCCAGGAGGTGAAACCTGGAGTTCCACACCAATCACAGGGACATTGAAAGTGTCTTCAAAGTGGAGGCGCAAAATGCATTGAGGTAGATTATTTTTCTAAAACCATTCCGGTTTTAAATGACTGCCTGTTTGCGTTACTTTTGTCTGACAGCTGTTTAGATGTGGTGCTGTGCATGAGAGAAAGAGAGAGTTGGAAACCTCTCCAAGTTTCTGTTAGCTCCTCATTTGCCTCTGGCCTCCATCGCTGCCTGCCATCATTTGTTAAACAAATATGATCCACAGGCCGAGCAGCTTTTCTACTGGTGACTTGGCGTCATCTCTGTCTGTGTGTTTTAACCCGTCTGTGTGTTGATGGGTGTATTTTTGTCGACCGGTATTACTACTTTGGCTGTCATTTGTCTCGACATTGAGATGTTTGTGAATTTAAAGATGTCATATCTATCTATCTATCTATCTATCTATCTATCTATCTATCTATCTATCTATCTATCTATCTATCTATCTATCTATCTATCTATCTATCTATCTATCTACGTACCTACCTACCTACCCATCCATCCATCCATCCATCCATCCATCCATCGTCTTAGTCCTGCCTTTGTCTGTTCTTTACCTGACTGTCCTCTATCTGTCTGTCTGTCTGTCCATCCTTTTATCCATCCATCCATCCATCCATCCATCCAACCACCCACGCGATCTATCTATCTATCTATCTGTCTGTCTGTCTGTCTGTCTGCCTGTCTGCCTGTCTGCCTGTCTGCCTGTCTGCCTGTCTGCCTGTCTGCCTGTCTGTCTGTCTATCTGTCTATCTATCTATCTATCTATCTATCTATCTATCCATCCATCATCCATCCACCCCATCTATCTATCTATCTATCTATCTATCTATCTATCTATCTATCTATCTATCTATCTATCTATCTATCTATCTATCTATCTATCTATCTATCTATCTATCTAT
>JAFBJS010001175.1:76077-107537 GCA_016785265.1 Paraplagusia blochii
TATCTATCTATCTATCTATCTATCTATCTGTCTGTCTGTCTGTCTGTCTGTCTGTCTGTCTGTCTGTCTGTCTGTCTGTCTGTCTGTCTGCCTGCCTGCCTGCCTGCCTGCCTGCCTGCCTGATCGCCCGCCCGCCCGTCTATCTATCTATCTATCTATCTATCTATCTATATATCTATATATCTATCTATCCATCTATTATCTATCTATCTATCCATCCATCCATCGTCTTAGTCCTGCCCTTGTCCGTTCTCTACCTGACTGTCCTCTATTCTGCAGGTCCCTCATCTAGGCCATGTAGTCGGTCTGCTTTATTGAAGCTGAGTGCAGCACCAGGAAGACAGCAGTAGATTCAGGCCAGTGCTTTATTTAAAGACTGTAATGTGGGCAGCAGCTATCCTTGGGGGCTTCAAGGCTTCACAGCACCGTGCTCACGGAGGTGATGAGAACTCCTCCGAACTTCTAGCACCTTAGGCCCCTTCTCTCCTCTAACATGGTCTGCGCTGTGTTCCAGAAGGGGACATTGAGTGATGGTTACGGTCAAAATTAAAATGAATGATGTTTATGCCTTTTAAGGGGCAGCAGTCTCCACAACTGACACCCAAATCACACTGCACCATACTGTGAACGTTCCAGTGTGGACTCAAGTCTGCTGTTGAAGTCAAAAAAATTATTGAAAAAAAATAAAAACACATTCCCTAATATATTCCTGCATCACAGCGTACCTATGGATTAGTCACAATTAATCACAATTATTCATGAATTAATCACGATTAGTTGTAATTCGTAATTAGATTAAACCCGTTTGTAGAAAGGTTAATGCTGTGAAGGACAGCTTTATGAAAGGCCATGTGTGTCTCTTCATGACCTTTGTTTTTCATCACCGTCCACAGAGGGAGCAGGGTGTGTTCACTGACACCTGGACGACAGAGACCCTGCCTTTTGTGCAAACACATTCCCACAGTTGTACAACCACTTGGTGACCTGTCGGTCACTCCTTTAGCCAATGCATCGAACGATGAAGAAAACCTGCAAAAAGTCAGAAAGCAGTCGCGTATTTGTTGAAATCAAATGCTCAACCTTGTTGTCCTGCACAAAGACACAATGAGGTCAACATTATGAATGAAATAGGTAAATGGTATCATTTATTAAATAATCCCACAGACCATAATTTGCATTAGCCCGGACATTTACATAGAAGGCAAAACAGTGGGTTAGCCTTCAAATGCACTCACTATGGTGTACGTCAGTGTAAGATTTCAGTCATTTTAGTGTTAGTATTTATTAGTATTTATTAAAATCCAAGAGTTGTACATGTTCTAGACCAATGGTCACCAACCTGGGGCCCGGGGGTCCATGTTTGACCCCATGGGCGACCTATGGTGCCTGCATGGTGTGTTCCAATAACAAAACTAGTTAAAAAAAGGGTCAAAATGTTAAAATGGTGCCTTTTTCAGCAGAAGTTACAATAACAATGATATTCTAATGCAGTGGTTCTCAACTGGTGACTCCTGACCCAAAAGTGCTCAGGATTTTTGGTGGGAAAACTTTTGGTGGGTAATAATGTGAATCAGCTGTTTAGCGTGTGTTATATTTACGAAAATCTCTTATTTTGAAAGGCACACTCTGCTGAATAAAATGTATATTTTAAAGGAAGTGATTTTTCAAAGATTTTTACAACTTAGCAACTTAGTGACCACAGGAAAATGTGGGTCCCAGAGTGAGACCAGTTGAGAACCACTGGTCTTATAGGACCAATCATGATGGTCAGAACAGAGGTCACTGTTGTACGTCCCAGAACTTTTTAATTATTACAGTGTTTGCTAAGTCCACGTCAGAAAAGTAACTTCTCGAATGATGGAGTGACCATGAAGTGGCTCTTGGTTTCAAATACATTGACTCCTGTTTTTGAGAGAAGATGCGTTCAAAGACCCTGGAATAACTGCCAGTGTTGTGGTTAAAGCCACAAAAAATTCACATTTTTTTGTTTTTCACTTTTTTTGTAATATTTTGCATTCAAACCACAGGTAAGGTTGTATTTATTTATTCATCTTTACCCATTACTGGAGTTGCACAGACAGCAATCTCCACAGGTGGAATAAATATTGTTAAAGTCGTCTTTGTCTCCGCAGGTTAAATAAGGCCGTCCACGTGACTGCCAACGAGAGAGTTTCACTTCACGGACCTGCATCCAGAGGACAAATATCATCTTAAGTACACCAGGGAAAGTACACACACACACATTAACATCGCCCATTAATATTCAGACATGGCAAACATTCAAGGTGAATTATTTGTCTGACTGTGATGTCCCCACGGTAAATTAAAGGATAACAAGGCGGCGTACTCTCTCTCAGTGCAACATTCAAATTCAGCCGTGGTGAGGACGGTGGAGCGGGGAACATCCCTGAGATAAGGCTGAGTAAACTGCCTCTGTCAAGACGGAGATCTGGTTCTAACCTCGGTGGAAAAATTGATTCTTGTTGTGCAATTTTATAGTTTCTTTATAGTTGTTTTTTTTTTTTATTGAAAATTTGATAACAATGTCTGGGTTTGGTCAGATTTGTTGGAATTGGTGATGGGATTTTTGGACTTTTACCTCTGTTTTGGGGGCAAACACCTGCATATATTTGTATTGGTTGATATCAACATGTGATTTGACAATATCGGTAAGATTCAATATAAATATATAAATAATAGATGACAAAATTATCCTTAAATAACACTTTATTTTCAACTAATACTATCTTCAATCCAATAAAAAAAAGTTAATAAATAAAAAAAAAACTCCCTCCAAAATCACTAAGACCAGTGGTGTCAAAGTCAACTTTACAAAACAATTTCCTTTAATGGAGGGTTGTACTTGGAATACTATTCCAAGAGAACTACTAAAATACATATTAATACGTTACTGCAGTTTATTCATTTTTATTTACATAACAAATATTGGTTATTGCTGTGTTATAGCAATTTGCTATTTGTTAGGTTAAGAAACTCCATACAAAATAACTTTGTGAGCCACAGTTGGTCCCCAGGCCTTGAGTTTGACACATATGACTAAGACGTTTGGAGGAGAAATTGAACGACACATTTCAGACACAAGAAGACCAGAAGAAAAATGTCCAGAGGCTGTAGGAGTAAGAGACAACATGGAAGAGGTTGGACAGACAAAGAGCAGCCCAGTCAAAACCTTCTAAAATATTGTCCTGTCTTTAAGACGTTTCCCTTTGTTGACTTTTGAGACCAAACCATCTGACCGGTCTGTTCAAGGACTCCCTTGTGTCTTTCTTCAATAATCTTATATTTCCCACCGTCTTCCGACCTCATCACACAGTCTCTGCCCGTGTCACTGATTGGTAATTAGAGCTGCTGGACAGGAAGCAGCAACCTTTGCTGTTGTGTCCTGCTGCGGTGACGTGCAGTCGTGTTGATTGGTGATTTACATGAATACACTTTGAGGAAATGAGGCTACTGGCATTTGATCCTCACTAATGGCTTGTCCCAGTCTGTCCTTGCGGTGGATGGCGCGGGGACATTATTGGACGAGGCTGAGGGACTACTGAATTTCAAGCAGAGTGGATTTCTTCCTGCTGTTTCGTGAAAATGTTGCACAAACCCCCGCTCCTAACCTCCTCCAAGAATGCGTGAATATCCCAGAAACCAGAACAGCGGTAAAGTTCGGCGCCCGCAGCCCGGATTATGAAAGTGATTATGGTTTCTCTGTCGGGATAATTATAGCAGCAGCTGTAATGTCACGTCAAAGTTCTGACACCTCTGCACTTCATGACGGCGTTTCTCACTGGAGTTAATTGGTGTAGATGACCTGTCAAAGCAGCAGACGAACCATCTGAGGGAGCAGAAGGAGCATCATCGCCCAACTATTTATAGAAGGGTCTCCGGCTCATATGAGCTGGGGGGCCACAACTGTCATCATCATCGCCATGGAGGGCCACAGCAGAGACTGAGCGGAAGAGTCAAAAACAGAGTTGTCTTCCTGTTCGGAGAACAAGACGGACTAAAAAACCAGGGATGTTTGATTTTTGATTTTTGCTGATTTGATTTTATCGTCCAAACACTTACTTTCCAGTTCTGAAATCAACATTCACTCATTCATCTTCATCCCATTAACTGTCCAGGGGCAGCACTCTCCACAATTGCCACCCAAATCACACTGTACCCCACAGTGAGACTTCCTGTGGGTGTAAAATATATGTGTGTCTGGGTGGTGCTATGCTCATTGGCAATGTGGCAGCAGGTGGAATCAAACCTGAAGCATTGTGCTTCCTTAACCACTAGGCCAACACTGCACATAGCTGTCTCCTAGGGGGCAGTATTGAAATATTATTGAGCGCTTGGTTACATTTATTCCTCTATCTCTACAATCCACTGCGAGAATTGCTGGCTCCAATACTCTGCGTACAATCAATAATCAATAAAATGAGCTGCAATGCTGCCACCTGGTGACTTGTTTATCGTTCAATATGTTCTGTGTTCATGTGTTATGAAAGGGTTAACAATGAGGGGTGAATGAGGGCATGTGTGAATGAGGAAGAGAGGGTGCAAAAGGTGTGAAAAGAGGAAAAAAGTTCTTTTGGAGAAGCAATAAAGGAGAGGGGAGTAAGTTACTGCGAAGCACTGAGGCATGTGATTGGTCTGTCTGGGGCTTTGAACTTCTTTTAGAGCACACATCATTTGGCAAAATTTAAGAATTCCATTATCCAGATATCAATATCCGGATATTCGGAAGTAAAAATGATGACAATTCTTACAGATATTACAGAACCGCAAAAATGCTCATGTTGGGAGACATTCCTGCCAATAACTAATAAAGACTATTTCATTCTTTCTTCTCCTTATCTCTTATCGCGTGTCAGGGGTAACAGTGAACCCACTTGAAGGCAACCTGGCAGCTGGTGGATTCAAACCTAAAACCCTACGGAACCAAGTCCTGACTAAATTGTTTCTTCTTTCAAAAATAAATCCGTGTTCCCCAACTTTTTTTGCGCCACGGACTGGTTAAATGTTTCGTACTATTTTCACAAACCGGTCGTTAAGTTGTGGCAGATAAATACACCTTAATAAAATTAAATTTTCTGTGATCTAAAACATTTTCGAACCTATAAAATCTTCCTACCCGGATTAATTGTGCATGGGCACAACAAGGATTTATCAAGTGGACGCAGCCTATAATTTTCTGCTACCAGACCAGTATAAAAAGTTAGAATCTTGTATCATTGACTCTGCATCATTTTGAGTTTATTGTTGTTGTCTTCACTGAGAAAATTAAATTTTGTTGATATGGGTATGGATCAAGTGGAAGTAATAGCCAGATGGGACCAAAAGGAAACATTGTTTCTCTGCGGCCCGGCACCAATTCACCCACGGACCGGTACCAGCCCCCGGCCCAGTGGTTGGAGATCACTGCATCATCCTGATACTATGCCACATAGAGCCTACAATAACTTTTGACATTGAACATTTTAAACTTAGAACAAAATGCCAGGTATTTTATCAAACATAAACTCAAAAATCCCTCCATCATCTTCCTCCAATGGGTTACAGTGGTGGCTCAGTGGAAGAGGAAGCAGCTTTGGGTCTACGAGGTTTCAGGTTCTAATCCATCAGCTTCCAGGTTGAGGTGCTCTGAGCATAGCACCGTCTTGACCCACATAACTTCCACGAAAGACTTGATCTGTTTGACATATAATGCAGACCATATCTGGGAAGTTTGTAGGCCGTAAATAGCTCACAGGCCCTGACATGGCAACCCTTGAAATTCAATTAATCACAACGATAGTGATTTGCACAGTTATTTGTCCGAGATATTTTTATTTTCGGTCCAAGGATAAGATCGCATTCTTCGATGTTTGCTTTCAAAGCACAGAAGCTGCTCAGATTCTAAAGCTCTGTCTGAGACACAGACCAATCAGCTGTGTGTTCAGGTCTCACTGTTGGTGAGAGGATTTCATTAGACCTTCTCACAGCAGGGGTTGTTGAGACGGAGATAAGAGGAGAGCTAAATGTTATATGAGCCCATGAGGTAAAATGTTCTGCAATGTGAAATCTCCCGACTGTCTGCGCTGTTGTGGATAACTTTGTCTCAGAAGATTGACACAAGTAGCTTTGACTCTGAAAGAAATCTTCATCCGTCCTTAAAAAAATCCTGCTGGTTAGACGGATAATAACAGCTAATTTTTTTTGTCTGCAGACTAAGTTTGGCTACGACTCCTTCACATCTGGGCTGATTCTGCCTCTCTGTCTTAAAGCCAAAAAGATTTTCTGTGTATCTGCCAGAATCCGTCCTGGTGCAGCAGCACCATCTGACAGCCACGCTGTGTGCAGCCGTATTTGGGCCGAGGAAGAACGCGCAGCCAGAATAAATTGAGCTGGGCCAAGATATTGGTCAGAATGGTTTTGATTTTTTGGGTTTTTTTGGAGGAACAATAACTTGACTGTGAGCGGATGACTGGATTGTTGGTCCATCACTAAGACAGGAGTCTGAAGTAATGTGATTTAGATGTGATGTCATGCGTATTGCATTTGTATGAAAAAAAAAAAAATAACAAGCTGCAGCAGAAATTAGATCAAAATAAAAATGATACGACTTTATAAAAGTGCAGTCTCTCAGGGTGGAAATTGTGATGTGGATAATTTTTTTAATAAGTGACTGGCAGGTTATTAGTTAGTTACTGTCAAGGAGGGAGTCTCTGTGTTTGTTTCTGTTTCTGTTTATGGCCTTGATAGAATCTCAGGAAAAAAAATCACAGCGTTTGGAGGTGAAGAGTGGACTTTAAATAATAACTTGTAATAATGTAAAACTTTATTCACCTTCTCTCATTCATCGCCATCATCTGTAATCAAGTCTCACGGGCAGCAGTCTCCACGACTGTCACCCAAATTACGCTGCTCCATACTGTGAGCCTTCCTGTGGGTGGTGAGTCCACTGGAAGTTAAGTGAGTCTGGACGGTGCTAGGATCAGAACACCTCAGTGACACCCGGTCCGCATCTGGCCACTGGATACTAATGTAAGACCAACCTCTATGGACTTGAGACAGGAAGTCTTATTGTCACAAAATAATTAATTTCACATAATGCAGCAGTGGTGGCTTAGCGGTTGAGGAAGCAGACAGGGGTTCGCAAGGCTTGAGGTTCGAATCCGCCAGCTGCCGGGTTGCCACTGAGATGTTCTGAGCCCAGAACTATCCTTACCCGCATAATTTAGGGCTCGAGTGTGAATGTGATTTGGGCAACAGATAAGTGGATGAAGATAAATTAAAGAAAGAGTTTTGTTCAAGACAATGTACATATTTACTAAAGCTCACCTGAGATATGACCAATATAGCCATCTAGAGCACAAAATTGGTTTTAACTAGGTATGATAAGGCTAAACCAATACCAGCATGCTGGTTTTGGTTTAGCCATCATGCTAACGCTGATGGTTTTTCTTCTAATAATGAAAACCCAATAAAGTTTGATCAAACAAAGTCCCCTTAAATTATTTTAGGGGATTAATGTATGTATAATAAGTAAAAGTCACTAGATGGCAGCATCCCAGCTCATTTAATTGACCTTTGATGCTATAAGTAGGGGGTGTTTGTCCCTGCAAGACATACAGTGGCTTGTATTGTAGCCTATGTTGATATCTGTTGATATCAGAATTAGAAACTATTTTGGACAATAAATGAAAAAGACATTCCTGGTTTTTATATTGTATTATTGAACGATGGAACTAGACTTGATTACAAGTTTTATAGGAAATGGGAATGAAACCATAAAACACTGCCCAAAAACGTAACTCGTCGACCCCCTGTGTGTTTAAATGTAGGACGCTTGGGACAATACCTCTACATATATCAAATTTATTACATTAAGCACTACACTTACTAAGATTCTCTTCAGGAGAGACAAGGATGGACAGGATCAGGGATGAGGTGATTAGAGGGACAACACAGACAGGACGGTTTGGAGAAAAAGTTAGAGAAGATAGATTAAGATGGTTTGAACATGTTCAGTGGAGGGACAGTGGATACATTGGTAGAAGAATGATCCTAGAGATGGAGCTACCAGGTAGGAGACAAAGAGGAGATTGATGGATGCAGTGAGGGAGGAGATGGATGTGGTTGGAGTCGGAGTTGAGGACAGGGGGAGAAATGTCGGCCAATCACATTTATGATGGTGTTTTTTTTTTTTCATCATTCCATCTTATTGAACCACAACCACATCATATATAAAAAAGTGAGACTTCATCCTAACGTGTCCACAGAAAAGGTGGCTCAGTGAGAGGCTCAGTCCGTATGGCTGCCGGTCAAGAACAGCTGCTCCGGATGACCGTTCGACTCACCTTACATCTCATTGACTCAAAGTCAGCGGCAGCAGCAGGAGACCATTGTCCACAACATGCGGAGGGCGGAGAGACGTCACACAGCAGACGAACTCAGTATGAAAATGAGGGGGGAAATCTGCTGCCACTCTTTATCAGATCATTTCCAAAACATCATCATCTGCCAAACATTTAAAAAAAAACAGAAGCATGAATGAAAAATGGCACGTCTTGTTTGGGCGGCGGCGGCGCCGATGACATAGATTTACGATTCATCACATTCGATGTGCACGGAAATATCACTCTGTGTGCTTGGGAGGCCGTGGCTCATTTCCCTCTTGCAAATGGAAGCTGCGAGTGAGGAGAGGGAGGGCAAGTGCTACTGGCAGCCTGACAGTGCTGTGTGGAAAATGTTATGTGACTGGTGGTGAGGCTCGCACAGTCCCCCAGTGTGCTCCACAGAAGGGAAGGTGGTAGAGCGCCAGAGAATGGGGGGTCGGCCTGGGGATTTCCTTTTCAGGAAAGTTTAGACATCAAAGTTTGTACCTCTCCAAATTTCTACTCCTGACGCAGCAGGCGCACATTTAAGGAGAACGTTACTCCTAGAACCACTGTGGATACTGATGACTTAGCAGATTATCTAATGAGGACGCGTTTGACGGGCGTACGTCAATCATCACGTCAGGGTGGATTGTGTCTCATGATGGAACCGGAGGCACAGATAGCTCTTGTCAGCACCGAAAGTCCAAGAACTTCGCTCGTCCTGAAAGTTACATAAGCGCCGGATAAAAATACCCTTTTTTTTGTCACTGTGACTGAGGGCCCAGCTGAGAGTGGGGATAGAATTGGAGCACCCTGTTCCTTTTATGCCCGGCAAGTTGTAGCGTATGATCTCCAACAGAGGACCTACTTCAGCGTGGTGTGTACTGAAGGAACATTGTGCTGCAGTAACCTTAAGGAAGGGAAGGAAATACAGAAAAACTTGTTGGCACCGTCATCCAGAGTTGTTATTGCACATATTCTTGACATTCAAAAACAACATTTGAAGTTCACCAAAACATATTTTCCTAGACAGTAGTTTGTTTTTTTTCCATATACTCAATGCTACATGTTCCAAACTAAGGCTCTGGGGCCAAATCTGGTCCACAGCATGATTATATTTGGGCCGTGAGATCATATCAAATGCGTATTAGAGTTGGCCCAACAGTTTATAGGACCGTCTGATGGGATTTGTAATATTAATGGTAAATGTTATGTCACCTACATTTGGTCATCATTTATTTGTTGTCCAGACATTATAAGACGGAATAGAAAATTTAATTTGTCACGTTCAACTTTGGTTTTTCTAGATCAGACATGGGCAAACTAAGGCACAGGGGCTGGATGCAGCCCATAAGGCTTTGTAATCCGGCTTGCCTGTAGATGGCAGTGTGAAGGCCGAAAGCGTTTTCTTATTGTAGTTTTTATGAATGATTTTTACATTTTATTTATTTTATTTAACCTGACTCTCCATCTCTCTGCTCCTAACCCAACCCCTTGTCCAATTTTAGGACCAATTGTGGCACGGAAGTAAAAACTTTGACACACCTTTTTATGTTGATGCAAATCCAAAGTTTGTTCCTAAAAAATCTACATTACATAACAAGAGAGAACAGAATTTTTCAACTTCGCCCATGTTTTTAACTTGACGACACTGTCCTAGTGGTGGCCTGGCGGTTTAGGAACTGTACTGGGGTCTGGAGAGTTCCAGGTTTGAAATCCACCAATGGCCAGGTAACCACTGAGGTCTATTGAGCATGGCATCGTCCCCATACACTGCTCCCCTGGTGCTCAAAGTTGTCCACTGTTCACTTTGGTGATGGGTTAAATGCAGTGGTGAGAATCACAATGTCACAAAGACAAGGAGTTTGATTTCCTTCCTTTCTTGATTCCATAATATCAAATAGCCCAAAAATTGGCACAAAGAAAATAAAGTAGAGTTCAAATCACCTGTGCTGGTTTTTCCAGGAAGTGGCTTTTTCCAGGATGTGTGATGGGGCTGTTAGTAAATGACATGCAAAGCATCATTCTGTCGTTCTATGTTCACCGACGGGAGTTTTGCACTTGCTTATTTCTGACTCACAAAATGAATTAGATTTTCCAAAATAACTTGGACCTGATGACTGCTCTGCACTGTTATTAAGAACAAAAAAAAAAAGTTTTATTTTGGGTCAGAGCAGACGTGGTAGTCGTTTGTCAGCTGCTGCCTTACTTTGGTGAGTTCTTGTCCTAGTCTTTGACCTAGTTGACATAGCACTGGAGAACGATGTTATTGCAATTATTGTGATTAAAATAACACAGTAGTTCATTTGGCAGCGAGAAGTTCACAGAATAATCATTTTGGTAATGGCTCTAGGAGTAAGAGGAAGCAGCAGAAACACTGCAGTCTCTCTGGTGTTCCTAATCTTATCTTATCTGTCATCATGCAAATGAAATAACATATATATAGAGATATAAATACAAAAGCAAGACTCAGCACGATATATGGACAGAACATTCCAGACTGAACAACAACAACCAAACAGAATGTCCCAAACTTTCCCAGCTGCAGTGTTCCCTGTCCTCGCAGCCCGGCCAGACTGCTGTCTTCCAGCGGCCTGTGAAGAATGTGTTTCCCAACTCCATTTTTGGCTGTTTGTGTCTGGAGAAATGTTCAGAGACCTCAGACCATGACCACCTGAAATGGACAAAAGCGAACGCCACACGGGACCACGTTCGTTTACTGTACAGATGCATTTACTGTCAAAAATAGATCTGTGTGCTGCAGTGTTGCCAATATTTCCAAGAAACAGCAGGGCAGGAACTATTGAAAGGTTACAGATATATTATTAAAATCTTTATATTTAGACTGAATATCTAGAGTCTACAGATCTAGAGATCTATTTTTATTTTAGAGGAAATAAAAAGTGCATTAAGTGAGAATCCTGGGTGCGACCTTGAACAACTAGTGGACAAAGAAGTCTTGGTAGCATCTTTGGAGATGATGTGGAACCCAGAGGTAGAACCTGGTGGTTAGTGAAGCTCGGAGAACCTTTAGTCGCACCAGGGTGATGATATTTTTCACTCAAAAATGTCACTTCCTCTTTCTGAACTCTTTGACGTGCAGTTGTTCTGTGTGTTAGAGAAATGTTTTCACATAACGTTTGTTGAACTTGCACAACATTTTCCAAACGATATCAGTCGCGGTGGTGAAACTTCAACATTTTACAGCCTGATCCTGCTTGTAGTTTTCATGTTTTTGATGCCTTTTAAACCTAAAGCCAGAGTTCTACTGGCCAAACTATTTAGAATAAAAAATAACTTTTTTTTTTTTGTTTGGCCTCCTTAAAACTGATTGGACTTTCAGTCCAAAATGGCTGACCTCCAAAAAACTAAAATAAAATGTAACTTTGTCCTGAGATATAAAATAAAATCTCTGAAGTACTTTGCTTTTGGGAGTAAACACAGAGAAACTATGTGTATTTTTGCACATTTAAATAAATAGAGTATTAATAAAACAATCAAAATAATTGATAATATAGTATATATTGCATCAAATCTGTCAAATTAAACTTCAAGTATAGGCTAAATATACTACACGTGATATTCCGTCATCCACCACCTGTGAAACACTTTTATTAGTCATGATCACCGTTCATCATCTTCTCATTTCAGCTTGTCCCTTTTTCAGGGTTCACCACAGTGAATCGATGTTTTCCATCTCACCCACTGTCCTCTGTAGCCATGATGGATGGATTAGAGACACAACTAATAGGTAGAAGACAGGAGACAGAGCTGGAGGTGGAGGAGTTAAAGATGCTGAGATTCTCTTTAGGAGAGACAAGGATGGACAGGATCAGGAATGAGGTGAAGAGGGACAACACAGACAGGAAGGTTTGGAGAAAAAGCTACAGAAGACAGGTTGAGATGGTTTGGACATGTTCAGAGGAGGGACAGTGGATACGTTGGTAGAAGAATGATGTAGAGATGGAGCTACCAGGTAGGAGACAAAGAGGAGATTGCTGGATGCAGTGAGGGAGGACATGGAGGTGGTCGTAGTTAGAGTTGAGGAGACAGAGGACATTGGGAGATGGAAAATTTTGACTTGCTGTGGCAACCCCTGAAAAAGGGACAAATCGAAAGACGATCCTAATATACTATCAGTATACTGTGAAATTCTTTTTTGTAATATTTCGGTATTCATTACGATTAATCGCTTTTTTTCCACGATTAATCACTATCCTGCGCTACTTTGCGATTAATCGATGACATCTATTCTCCAAACTACTGCGGTTCCAGTCATACTTTTTACATGGGGGCTTCACAGACACCGTCTCCCGCTGATGTCGCAGCTGAAAGAGTCGCTCAACTTCATAAAACGACGAGTCGCACACACGTCAGCTGTGAACCCGCTCTTTATGGATCCTGTCGTCGAACCACCGAGTCTCAGAGCGTCGGTGTTGGCACCGTCCAGCTCCACACGCCGCTCAGGTACGAGCAGCCAATGGGAGAGCAGGAGGGGAGTCGCTGCGCAGCCGAGAGGCGGTGCGCCCGGACGCACACAGAGCACACCTTCAGATGGAGATGAAGTAGCAGCAGCAGTCGACCGACAGAGCAGCAACAGCCCCGTACTGCGGATCTGAAGGTTTGCTTCGGTGGGGGAGGCAGACAGGTGACTGAGCGAACCGAGCCCGGACCGGAGATTCCTTCTCTCCTCCCTAAAGACTCGCTCCGATTCCCCAAATACATGCATTTCTGAACTACATGCCCTTAAATTAGATCGGTTGAGCCCAGTGCACCAAAATGGAAAATGCGCACACTAAATCGGCAACTGAAGTTTTACACCACTTCGGTGTGAACGAGAACACTGGGCTGACCCAGGATCAGGTCAAAGCCGGTTTGGAACGATACGGACCGAACGGTGAGTAGTCGTCTGTGATATTTTCTCTCCTGTCGTGTGTGTTTTCTGGCCGTGACGACTCGTGTGTCAGGAAATGCACCCGCCGCTCTGATCACAGAGCGCCCGTGCGCGCAAAACATGCGCGTAAATCCCTGTGGCGCGCAGTCAGTGGAAATGTAAGCTGCATATTCATTGATGCGCACGCTGGTGTGGAAACCATTCAGAGCGGCGCTCACACAAGGTGTCACCCGGACCTGCAGATGAAGAACTTAATCGTTTTTCCCAGAGTTTTCCAGGTGTCATTCCTGGTCTAAGTCAACCCTGTGGTACTCCCTGGACAAGTATTTACACAGGTTGTTTGTTTATGTGTGTGTACAAGACATCCTTTGCTTGTCAAGGACCAGGAAGTGCAGAGCAAGCAGGGACAATCAGGCTGCTGTGGGAGTAGAGGGAAGATGAGTTGGTGGAGGTGATAAAGAAAGATCTTGAGCAGCCTGTTTTGTTTGGATTATTTTTCTTTACGGGCAACCGGTGCAGTATCCAGGAGGTTGGTACTTTTCAGGTCAGGTTACACCAGCACAGGGGGAAGTGAACCCGTCTAGGTACTTCTGTTGGACCAGGCAGCAGCAGCAGCCGTAGTGATCAAAAGGCCGTGAACTTCTGTTGTGAAAACAGGAAGAAAGCAGATGAGTGTGTCGGTCAGGTGTGCTCCAGGTTCAGGTTGCCTCTAAAACAAGCGTGGGCAAACTTTCTGGTTCGCGGGCCACAATTGGTCCTAAAATTGGACCCTGGGGCCGAGTCCAGAGCAGAAAGGCGGACCATCATTTGAACTTAATTATGTATCGAACCTAAAATCCTACATTTCTAATACCCTTAATGATGTAATCTACTGGGGAGAAGCAATATTGAAGGGAAATGGCAGAACTATAATGAAAATATATATAATTATTTCATGGCGGGCCACATTAAAAAGCTCAACGAGCCGCATCCGGACCCCAGGCCTTAGTTTACCCATGTCTGTTCTAAAACTTCACTCACCTAGAGGGAACTGCTGGTCTGTTTCCTTTGCCCCCCTCCCTGCCTCAATCTTGGGACATCGGACTTCGCCACTCGTCCCCTATCTCCCTGTCCTGTCATTTGCATGTGCGTCCAAGCTGTGTGCGCAGTAGAGCGCCACATTGTGCCGGTCGTACAGTAGATGTTTTGTTGCAGTTAGCCACCCTTACCCAAGGGGCTGGTGATGACTTCATGGAAAAAAAGCAACGTCTCGCTACAGATAACATCTCTTCTGCTCTTAGCTGTGAACTTCCTGTCTCATACAAGTGTGTTACAGAGAAAAATAGCAGAGGGAATGTTTTATTTTCCTCTCCAGGAAGTCCTAAATATGGGTGGTCCGCTCTTTTAAACCAACACTTCACTCCAAACACACACCTTTACGACGTCCAACGTGGCCTGCAACTTTATAGTTTGGAGTTTTTCAGGTCACTGCTGAGTGAGTCCTATCTGCTAAGAAGTTCCTTCCCCTTTGCGCTCAAACCGCAGACCTCGACGTTGACTGCAAAAAACCCTCAGGGTTGTTTTTTCATCCAGGTTGCTGCTGGTGTTGATCTCCTTCGGTTGCATTTACCAGAGCTTGTCTTCTTCTGATGTAAAGCGGCAAAGAGATTATCAGGAAGGTCATGACAGACGTAAAGATCTACCAAAATCTGTACTTCACTGTTTCCCAAAGACTGGGTTCCAACCCAGAGGTTTTGGGTTATTTCGCATCATGTTTCCTAGGTGTTCATGGTCACATGGTTAAAATTCAGAAATTAAACACGTTTTTGGAAAACCATCTTGTGATCACATTAAGTGCCTGTTCCTAAAAAAATCTTCCAAAATAAAATATACTCAAAAATGACTTGCACCCATTTATCTTAAAACACAAGTTATGTCCATTTTTGTGGTTAAAATCCCGGCAAAACACGTTTTTTTCTGCCGGATTTTTTTAATAGTTTTTGTTGTTTAAAACTTGAAAAATATTGATTCTTCAGATCTCTGTAGATTTTCAACTGTGAAGGTTTTTTCAGCATACAGAATCGACTGTAAAGTTTATTTTTACAATTGGAAACTAAAGTTTTTACAATCGCAGACCGTAAAGTTTACAAATTGCCCTTGAAATGTTAGTATAAGTGGCCTTAGTTTGTTATAATTCTTTATTTCGAAAGTTTTTACAAATTCAAGTATATGTAAGCATAAGTGGTACACGTTTGTCATAATTTTGTTTCAATGCAGGACAGTTTTTACAATTGGAGACTGTAAAGTTTTAAAATGCAAACTGTGTAGTTTACAAATCTTCCTTGATTTGTCAGTGTGAGCAGCGTTGGTCATAATTCTTTGTTTCAATGCTGTTTAGTTTTTGCCTTTGCAGACTGTAAAGTTTTTTTAATTGCAAACTGTAAAGTTTACAAATTCCCCATCAAATGTCACTGTAAATGACATTAGTTTGTCATAATTCTTTGTTTCAACGCAGGCAATGATATGTATGAGGCAGTGTTTAAAATTCATTTGACCGTCCTTCAAAGAAAATTCCTCTGTATCATTAACGTTAAGTAAAACCCTGGAGGCAGCCATGTTGTCAGACTGTTGTCATCAATCAGCTCCAGGATCGGTCTAGCCTAGTTCAACCGAGCCACCACTCGGAAACGGAAATATTATCGCACTCTTAACAAGCTCGTTCTGCTCAAAATGCCTCGTCATCAAAAAAAGGACTGGATTTTTTTTTGTGCCACATTTGTTTTTACTTCTTTTGTAACTGCAACAAATCCTGTTCTTCTTTTATCAACTTAAGATCTTATTTTGGATTTAAGTAGAATTGCGTTACGCAACTAACTAAAACTACAACCAGTTGATAGTTAACCATCACCAAATCATTTTTATTACTGGATACTTCATTTAGGAGAAGGTTCCTCCTCCTTAAATCTTTTGTTCCCTTGGGAACGAACGATCCAGGAAACTCACAACGAGCCAGAAATGTTGGATCTCCTTAATAGGAAACAAAAAGTTGAAAACTCACTCAGTCACACACTCTACTGTAGGAGATCTGTTGCAGCCTATGGTTAAATTACATGTCTTTGTGACCCAGTTTTCAAAGCAAACTGTGATGTTTTCTACTATAGCAGCTTGTAATTAAAAAAACGCTAAAAATTAAAAAAAATATTTATTATAAAAAACCCAAATCAACTTTTATTATTAACTGATTACAAGAAATGTAAAAAAAAAAAAAAAGTTATATTTCCAGATAGTCACTTGACACTCCCCACAGGACAGCAGCAAGTGATTGTGCAACCTATTCAGGTTAAACAACCTAACAATGCATGTCACTGCACCGTCTAGTTACAGTGTCCGATGTTACAGGCGTCTGTTGACTCACAGACAGGCCGTAGTGGAGGACCAGTCGGTAAAGTCAACAACGCTGTCAGCATCTGGTGGCAACAGGACAAACACGTCTACCTTTTCATTCATTGGCTCTGACCGTATCTCTGCGGTGTTTCTGTTTTATCTGGAGTCCAGATTCCGGATGTTATTGACAAAAAACAAAAAAAAAAACGTTTGTATTTTTTTGTAATTCTTGCGACACGTTATTTTAAAAGATTCAAAATGATAGTTTCCTGTAGAGGGACCTGTTTCACTGAGGGTTTTTTCGTTGTTTCTTCCTGTTCTTTTAACTCAACATGAAAGTTGCCTGAAATGACTCGCCGTCTTCATCCGTTTCCTGCTCCTCCTTCCTCACTGACACACATTCATGATAATTTAATGAAGTTACACAACGTAATGGTAGCTGTCTGCTCCCAGTCAAGCAGTTCAGTGGAGAACAGTACAGTAGAGTCGAGCCGTGCTGCAGTCGCGCTGCAAGTCACTTCCCTGTTTTGCGACGCAGCGATCCTGTTAGAGCCTGTCACTTCTCCACCACCTCTTCATCTGTCAGAGGCTGTCAGGCTGTTGTGTTGACATGATGCTGAGTCACTGGGGCCTTATGTGCTGCTGCTGCTGCTGCTCCTGCTGCTGCTGTTGCTGCTGTTGTTTAGTTGCTGGGATGCTCTGCCATAAACTGTTGAGTCTACCAAAAAGTTAGACATACTTTTATATAAAAAAACATTCCCAACATTAAATGTTTTCCCTGTTATGCACTAGGTCACACTGTAAACTCCAGTATGTGCATTTGTAAAATATTATTTTGTTCAACTTTAATCTGGTAATTTGGTCTAATTAAATATTTACAAGACGTACATCAAATTTAGATGGTTTAGATGGAGTGTAGGGGGTTTTATATTTTGTAAGAATTGTAACTAGTAGTGACTTCATTTGAGCTAAAAATGAATCATTGACTTTCAGTATGAGTGGGTGGATGATAAAAGAGTCTTACAGTTTTTTATTTTTTTCAGTTATTGTATAGGAGTCAAGAGCAGATAAATAGAGCTTTGGTATGTAATGTAAACATCATGTATAAAACAGAAAATACAACATAATAGCCTTTATGATGTCATCTAATGGGGGACAGCAGGGATTACAGAAAAAGACAGAGTTATTTTCTTTTCTGCTGTACAAAGTTCATAGAAGGAACTTATCTATGACTCTTTTTTTTTTCTTCTGTTTTGCTTTAAACTATACATTTATTGGCATAAATGAGCCGTTCTTGCCTAAAAGTGCCAGTAAATATCAATGTTCTGTTGTACTTCAACACATAAACCAGACAAAGACCATAAACGATTATGACTTTTTGACTCGCGGGCCACAGGTGATACTAAAATTTTAGTCATGGACCAGTACAGGAACAGAAAGACTTGATTTGTGTCAACTAAGATAAATGATGAGTAAAGTATTGATTAGAGGCTAAAATGCTTTAAGCCTCTTTTAGACTCTTTATTGGAAATGCTGGCTTTGCAGGGTTGATAATAATAGAAATTAACAGTATAACTTGGACAAGTTTGGCGGGCCGGAATAAAAAGCCAAACGGACCATATCCGGTCCCCGGGCCTTAGTTTGCCCATATTTGCTATAGCGTGAGCCTTCCTGCGGGTTGGTGAGTTTAGTCGGTCGGGATGGTGCTATGGTCAGTGGTGTCCTGGACTCAAACCCACAGCTCTACAGACCCAAGTCTGTTTCCTTAACTGCTAGGCCACCCGTGCTGTAATATATGGCGTCAGTATATAAATTGTGTATATATTTGTCTTATTTTACAGTTAAATTCAACCTGACTAGAATCATGAGACCTGACTGTAAACAAACCACAGTACCTGGATTAGTCTGATGATTTGCATCAAGTTTCATTTTTGTTTGTTCCCTGAGGGAAGACATGAAAAACAATACTGTTTTTTTTTTTTTTTCAGTTAGACGTTGAAGTTTCCAGACCGAGCTGCGAGGGCGCTGAGTGACAATACTAGCCTGTTGATACGTTAAAAAAAACGGTTCTTGGCAGAGCTGTGACTCTGAAGAGGAAGGAAGCCCAGAGCTCTGGACAGATATTAGCTCTGCTAATTATCTCATGCACGTCCTGCTCAGTGACAGGCTATTTTCCGTCATGTTTTTTTTTTTTTTCTCTCTCTTCACTTGTGCTCACTGCCCACCATAGAGCTGTGTTTGTATGGAGGGAAACCAGAAGCTTATATCCAGTGATTTAAAGTGTTTATATAAACACAAATCTTAAAGAGCATCAGTTTAGCAGAGCAGCTATGTTGTCAAGATGTTTTCTCCTAGTAGTCGTCAGCATTTGAATCACATTTTTTTATGACAGAATGGGAAGGTAATGTAATTTGATCCAACATTCACAGAGGAACTCCCACACAACTTCCAGTTGACTCACCAACCGCAGGAAGGCACACAGTATGGTGCAGTGTGATTTGGGTGGCAGGTGTGGAGACTGTTGCCTCAGCGACCCAGCAGTAGATAGGTGGAATCCCTGTCATTAGCAACGTTAGGCTGATAATTAAGAATTTTTCTTCTGTTCTATTTATTTATTTTTTTTTTTTTTTGCTATGGGCACCAATATGGTAATAATAAATCTCCATTTAATATCCTGAAAAGGGGAAAATATTGACAGTTTATTTTTTTAATAAATATTCAGTCTGGCCCCAGTTTTTAATTGTGGCCTACTGACATATCGAGTTTGACACCACTGCTCTGTCTCTTATACACATCTAGAACTTCATCTCGTCAGCATTTGAATCACATTTTTTTATGACAGTATGGGAAGGTAATGTGGAGCATTAATGATACCAAACACTTTAGTGTCGTATGTGACACTAAAGATCTGGACGGGGACAGCAGTAGTGGCTTAGTGGTTGAGGACGCAGATTTTGGTCCGCAAGGTTTCAGGTTTGATCCAACATTCACAGAGGAACTCCCACACAACTTCCAGTTGACTCACCAACCACAGGAAGGCACACAGTATGGTGCAGTGTGATTTGGGTGGCAGGTGTGGAGACTGTTGCCTCTGCGACCCGGCAGTAGATAGGTGGGAACCCTGTCATTAGCAACGTTAGGCTGATAATTAAGAATTTTTCTTCTGTTCTATTTATCAATCTATCAATCTATCCAGTTGATGAAGATTAATTAATGAAAACCTGGACTGCAGACTGGCCGGTTGACCACCCACACTAACTGATTACCTACGAAGCAGAACATCGCAATAGGCCCGTTTACGAGACCCTTGTGTATATTTACAACCTTTCTGACATGTGTTCTACAGATGTGGGGGAAATGTCTTCAAAAATATGGTCCTACAACTAGCCATAGCTTTTACGGTGACATAGTTTAGCAGTTGTGATGCAATGCTAGGACGTTATGCAGATTCAGCAGTAGGTTTCCCTGATTTGTTTTCATTGCAACTGGAAAATCAAACTCGAAAAAAGATGGTTTTTGAGAAACCCTAGTGTTACGACGTTGATGCAACCATAGCTCCAGTGAGATCCTTCAGGGTCATTCTGATTGTAAAGAGAAGTGTCGCACCCTTAAAATATCACATTTATTGTGATTGTGCAGTGTTTAAAGTCTGGCTGTTTGTATCAAAGCCTGGTTGATTGCATAACAGTTATTCTTAGTAAAATTTTACTTGACTTTATGAAACGCTTGTTTTCATGGATCCTTGGTGATTCAGGTTGCCTTGGTAACTGCTGAACTCCTGTCACGTTTCCTTTTTTTTTTTTTTTTCTAGTTTCAGGAGACGGTCTAAACTCTAGCATTTTAATCCGGTGCCTGCACAAACTCGGAGGTGATGTTTACTCCAGTCCTGATCAGGATCGGAGTTTTACTAATGGGCTCAGTCAGGTAGAACATAGTAAATGTGCTGGCACTGAAAGCTCCTGTTATCAGAGTGTGGTGTTGAGCGTGAATCGATGTCAGGCCGGTTTCCTGCCCTGCATCCTGAACCTCTGGAAGGACCAACCGGCCTCCTGCTGTTGCTGGCAACTGTCTCCAGGAAGTGTTTCCCTCGGCCGCAGCTTGTAAACAAGGCCTTTTATTCATTGTCTGCTCCAGCAGGTCAGGGTGGAGAGGTATTGTGGGGACACAGTGAGGGTGGGAGTGGTGGTGGTTTGAAGTCAGTCTTCAGGAATGCGCTGGGCAAGCCTCGAGTTGACACAGCCCAGATGACGAGGGAATCCTTGGCAGAGGGAAGCGAGGGAACCCCGTTCAACGGCTCCAAACTTTTCCTCCCCCCCCTGTGTCTCGTTTCTGTCTCTGGTTCTATCTGTCTGTCTCTCCGCCTTTTTCGTTCATCATGTCATCTCAGGGAGTGTGCCCTCGAGCTGCATCGAGGCTGTCTGCCATAAAAACATTAATCTGCCAGGGAGGCAGAGTAATGGGAAAACAGGCTTATGTCAGACTGGTGGAGCATGGAAAACAGCGAAACTCACTTCTCCACATTTCTGCTGCCAGAGTGCAGCTGAAAGTCCCGTCGGAGTTCAACCGTGTCCAACCTCTACTTTGAATGTCCTCCAGCAGAGAGGTTTATACACAGTGACTCATTGGTTAGTGTTAGTGGTAGACACAGGTCACCGCTGCACAGGGAGGATGCTGACTGTGCAAAAACAGGAGTGAATTACAAGTTTTATTTTCAACGAAGTTAAAAAAGTTTGACACCAAACCGTAACTGCAGTGCAAAATGTCATAATGGAATATTGTAAATTACACGATTTTTAAAAAATGCACAATTCGATATCGATTTTCGATTTCAAAATACGATCAAATACGATCTTCTTGCTTTCCAAAGTTACTGCAGTATACAGATGAGAAGAAAAACTCAATGAACCGTGGTAGAAGATTGCTAGAGATGGAGCTACCAGGTAGGAGACAAAGGGAGGACATGGAGGTAGTTGAAGTCAGAGTAGAAGATACAGAAGAGGACAAGGGGAGATGGAAAAATTTGACTTGGCAAACCCTGAAAAAGGACAAATCGAAAGAAGATCATAATATACTATCAGTATACTGTGAAATTCTTTTTTGTAATATTTCGGTATTCATGACGCTTAATCGCGCTGTGGCAATCCCTGAAAAGAAGAAGAAAGAAGACGTACAAATAAAACAAAATATTTGACATTTGACACATTGATTCTACTTGGTTCATATTTCATCTCTGGCTGGAACTGGTGGACTTTTCTGCAGAAACAGAAGTTTGTCCAAATGTTCAGGGCTGGTCATGGTGACGTTATTACATCCCACTAGTGGAGATCACTCTTTCCAATGCAACAAATTGTGTTTTTTCTTGTTTTTTGTTGCACACTTCCAATAAATAATACTTCATTTAGGAAAAATGAAAGATGTGGTTGAAGCATTTACCAAGTACTGAAGTAGAGGTCAGGGTTTAGTGTACTGGTACTATGAAGAAACTGTTGGAAAAATATGTTGGAGTGAACAAAATAAACTAGTTTTCACAGTGGGTATGTCCACATTATGTTGTTTATGTCCTGTCTTCAGGACCCACCATCACCCCGTAATGATGAGCTGATACCTATAAGAAAACTTTTCATATGTTCTCTTAAAGTCCAATTAAACCTCAGTTTTTAGTGACTCCAGAAACCCCCCCAAATGAGGTTCCTCTCTGCACGGCGGCCTGGTGTAAAGTGATTTACTGTTGGTTTGTAACAGGAGGCTGCGTGATGTCACTAATGTCAGGGGCCGACCTCTTTCCAGCCGGCCCCTCTCTCCACAGGATCCTGTTCGATTCTTGTGCGGCCCAGTCTGGCCAAAACATCCAGGTTTCCACTGCTCAGCGGAGAACACTGCTGTCATTTAGGGTTACTGCCCGCTGCCACCTAAAAATAGCTCCTTTTTCCCCCTTATTATTTTGTAATGCAGCTAGAAGTTTCATTTCTTTGAAGGTCCCACTCAGCCTCAATTATAGGCTATTTTTAAGGGATTGATGACAAGAAAAAGAAAATAAAAAAAAAATCAGTTGCAGAGTCAATGTTTTGGGATGTTGGAAACAGGTTTTTCTACTTAACAACAACTAAAAATACCATCACGCTCTTTCAGTTTAAGATGATACTAACAGCGCTAATAGTAGTGACTGAATGGTCACATAAAAACAGCATTTTATGTCTCATTTTATCACATGTTACTGTCATAATTAATGGAATGTTTTAGTTTAAGTGTGCCATATGTCAAATTTAAACAAGAAAATGCTGGAAAAGAATAAAATTGTTTTAATGAAGGGGTTTGTGAGGTAAAAATGTCAGAAAAAAACACACCGGAAACTTATAAATATAACATTTGCCCAAAGGAAATGACATCAACTTATACTTGTAGCAGTTGTACTTCATTGTTTAAGGTTTTCAAGAGTCAAAATGTTAATATGGTACACCACAGGTGAATTGCATTACAATATATATTGTATAATTGCATGTTCTTGTGTGGGAAAGGGTGACACAGAATCTGGGGAGGGTTGATAACACTGTAGAGGAGGTTAGTTTAGGGCAAATACTTTGCTATTAGTCCCTTGGTCCTGGAACGAAGCAACCACGATACCAAGTGTGCAGGATATTATAGATATAATTTGAAAGATAAAATGTAGTTAAAGTGTAAAGATGTTTATTTTTTGCAAACAATCTATTTTTTTCATGAATTTTTAGTTATTATTTTAGAAGCTGTAGTTGAGAGAATGCCTGCAGAGAGAATGTCTTGGCGTCAGAGCTGCTGTTGCTGCACTGCTGTCTTAATGCACTGCAGTAAATCATCATGTCTGAACAGAGCAGGCTTACATTTAAGATAAGTTGATCAAATGCATTAACTTCTCTTCCTTCTCTCCAACACCCCGTCCCCCCTCTCTCTCTCTCCCACCCCGTCTCTCTCTCTCTCTACGCCCGACCTGGCTAATTCAATTCCTGTACAACCTGGCGTGGCATGACTCCTCCAGAGCTCCCAGCTGAAGAAGGTAAATATTGATTTTTCCAGTCAGCCTGGATCCTCTTCTTCTCACTCCCTGATTAAGTGTCCTGAGCCAGGTTCTTTTATTTTCTGTGCACTCAGGAGTAAACTTTAACAGAGTTCCTCCCACTGAAACACATGCATCACTACTCTATAACCACTTCTACTTCCCCATTTTCTAATAATGAAATAATCCTCTTGTTCATGCAGAGATCCAGAACCTAAATAATTTAAGATGTTACAAACATTTGTGTTTGAAGGAAAGTCTCTGTGGGAGTTGGTGGTAGAGCAGTTTGAAGACCTCCTGGTCAGGATCCTGCTGCTGGCTGCCTGTGTTTCTTTTGTAAGTATGGCCTGGATCACATACAGGTAAACATTGTTAAGTTTCAGATCCGGATCCGTCAGGTCTGTGCTGAAAGTTCACACTCATTAAAGTTCCTCATAAGATCCGGGCAGCTTTGTCTTTCTCCTCACCGTTTATATTTCCTGGAAACTCCATTACCGACTTTTCAATCACATACACCAGAGGGTGACAAATTCAATGTCAAAAACCGGCATCAAGTCACGGGCCAAACTGAAGTAAAATAAAATAAATATTATAAAATAAAAAATACATTTCCCCTTCTCCAGATGTAAAACATGGGTGGATAACTCTGGGACCCCACCTTATCAGTGCCCGAAGAAAAAAAAAAAAAAAAAAAAAAAAATTTGCCTGGCCACAGTCCCCCTAGTGGCTGAAGCCCCAAGCAACTGCCTGGCTAGCCTGTCTTTAAGTGTTGACCCTGATTTACTGTTGATTTTTGGGAACATTGAATCTGAGAAATAAAATCTGAAATTAAACACAGATCAGTGGTGAGTAGCCTTTATCTGTAGCCTTAGCGGATCCTTTTAACACAAAATAATTGTCTGTGCTATAACAAAGACCCTCCATCACCAATACTACAAATACTACCAGTATTTAATATACACTGGTGGGCCAACTCTCGTACATATTTGATATGATCTTGCGGGCCAAATATAATTACACTGCGGGCCTGATTTTGCCCCCAGGCCACTTCACTTGAAGTACGTTGGAAATGTGCATCCCTGCTTTCCAGGCGAGTGGTGCCAGTCATTGAGGGTGGGGTGGGGGAATCCTAACTGCATCATTTCCGTCCTTTCCATCATTTCCCACATGTCTTTGGTCTCCGGGGATGGAATTGCTGTTTCTATTTCAATCTTTAGGAAAATGTTTCTAAAAATGTATGACCCAATAAATCTTGTTAGTGACGGCTCAGAGTGCAGCCCAGGGCTGGAACTGCAAGACTTGGGGAGTATTCACTCACTTTTTCCCGAGTAGGTCAGACTGTTTTCTATTTTAGGAAGCTTGTTTACAGTGAAACACACTTTCTGTTCCACTGCTGCTCGGCCTCAATACTACACGGGTCTATATCAACACTCGCTAAAGTCTCAAATAAGTTAAAATAAAAAACAAAAGTATTATTCACTTGTAAAGCAACTAGTCAATCCCTTAAGGCTTTATGCAGTAACTTTTGTTGAACTCTATGCAACAAACACCTCTATTTTTCTCCACATTAACATTTTCTGAGCACATTCACGTACAGTGGCGTATCATCTGCATACAGTTTGACTCACCAGATGTTATCTGATGATGAATAATAGATAAATTCTCCTTGTTAACTCGTGCCGTCTGTTTACCCACTGCGTTGCCTACAGTCTTGGCAGGGAGTGGCAGAAGAGGAGTTTATCAGTTTTAACATATTCAAATGGAGATTTACATTACATCAGTCATCTGCTCCGTGTGGGATGATCCTTAAGGGTTTATGTGAGGTGAAAGATGGGAGGAAAGGAATGAATCGAAAAGAAAAAAAAAGGGTTTGTCTGCCAATCATACCTAATATACTCCAGGAAGAGATAAAAATGTGATTTTAATATAACAATATTTTTTCAAATATTTTAATATTATTACATTTTCATTTGAATAAGGCAAATAGGCACAGTAAAGCAAACAGAGGCAACTGGTTTGAGCCTGATATAAGTTGAGTTTAAGATAAATCATCGCAGTGAAAACTGTTTTATGATTTTCCCTTTAAACATTGAGCAGTTTAATTAGTTTGATTTATTGTTATGTAAAATAAAACAATGTTTTTTACTTTTTACTGTATGTTTTCACACAGTTTTCCGAAGAACATACAATTCCTCTCTGGAAAAAATCGAAAGCTTTTTAATTCTCAGCTACCTTTTAAAAAATGTTAAAAAACAAACCAAATTGAGTTACTTTGAGGCCAAGTGGACATAGTAGGTTTCTTGGAGACATTTCACCTCGCCATCCAAGAGGCTTCTTCAGCTCTGAAAAAAACACTTCTCGTAAAAAACTATTTTTTTCAGCCAGATTTCTAAACGTGTGGTGACTGTGAACAAAGTCCTTGACGAAGGACAGTGTCTTTCTTTTCCCTCTCAGGTTAGTCCAAAAAACAGATTTACTGTACGTCTACCATGAGACTGCCTGATGCTTTTTAAAGAGTTCCTATAAAACTGCCAGATTCTAATTTCTTATAAAAACAGTTTGATATGGCGATGAAATTACTGTAATAAGGTACTTTCCTTTTGTTCCTGTGCGTGAAATTGCATCAAGAAGGAAAAAGGGGAAAAACTCAACGTCAACTGCTGTGATGCAGGCTCTGTTTTATGTAAAAAATAATCAACCCTGATCTGTCCACTGGTCAATATTGGACAGTTTACTGCAGGCAGTGTCTGAAACACTTGAAAATCTACGTCATGAGAAACACTCGCAGCAGCGTAGACAAAACAAGCCCCGCATGAATAGAGCAGCGCCTGTGTATAAAACAGTGGCGCTCTCAGCCATGTTGACGTGTTGCCAATACATGTTGATCGAAAATAAAACTGAAAAGAATGACTTTGAACGTAGCATTTCACTTTCTCTCTTTGCTAGTTTTTGTTATTAGATTTGTCAAAAATATACTTTTTAATTTCATTTCTTTTTTATTGCTGTTTCCCTGTCAGGGTTTTCATCAGTTGGCTGATGTTACCGGCCGCTAGCACAATTATGCAATATTAATAAGATCGTTATTGTTGGGGTTTTTTTGCTAACAAAAAAAAATCTAAAAACAATACTTGGGTATTGATAAATTTACTGAAGTCGTCCAGAGAATTTTACCTCAGTTTTGGCGGTAAACAGCTGCATATTTCGCCACCTTTTTGATATCGGAATCAGAAATTAAGTGTGTTGTCAATATTTCGAACTTTACTCAACATTACTCCAGCAACATTACAGCATCAAACAAAAGATATATACAATAAAATACACTAGACACAGTAATGAGTAGAGTTTGAGTACGTAAGACCCGAAAAGTTAACAGTGGACGTTAGTGGACCGTAGGGTTAGTAGGAGATGGATAGGTTAATGTTAGTATTAGTGGATTAGTAGGATTAGTAATAATTATTGCTGTGTGTGGTGTTGTGTAGTAATTGCAATCTCAAATATTATTATTACTGTATGTCAATATTTGTAACAAAATTTTTGTTACTTAAGTAACTCACTTAATATGTCAATATTACTATTATTTTGTATTATTATCTTAGTCTGAACAGTGTATGTACACCCACATACATATGTACTGCATATACAAACATATATATCAATATATGTATATATAGATATATATACACACACATGCATACATGTGTATTCACACATATGCATATATACAGTACATACACATACATGCATATACAGTATAAAGGCAAGTACAGCATGTACATACAGTATATTATTTGTCCATATGCATATAAATGCAAATACAGGCACGTCCAAGTCCACGTATATCCATTACATATGTACAGTATGTGCACATGCATATATATACAAATACATGCATGCCCACTTGCATACATTTACATCTCTGTACACACACACGTAGATACAATCAAAGTTACACTTAGAGTTTGGACAATATCTAAAAATCTGAATAAAAGTTAATATCAGACATCACTAGAATAAAACCAAAAAAAAAGAATAAAAAAGGAAATGTTCTGGAATCAGTGTGACTATTTAATGTTTGTCAGAAGTGCCTGCAGCCTCTGTATTCTGCTCTTGCAGTTTTTCCCGTCTGAAACTTGTGCTTCGTCTTCAGAACTTTTACTGCAGACTCTCATTGACTCTTCCGTTTACTGTAATCCACAATTCTACGCACATCGGGCACAAAAGGAGCGGGAGAATCTGGGCTGTGGCGACACGCACAAACACACAGTGCGGCCTCTGTCCAGATAACATTTCAGTTGCCTCTGCTTTTCCACATTCCCCTCACCGCCATTTAGACAATTTTCCTGCCAGACGTGTTTCAGAGAAAGCGGCCTTTGAAAACGTTGACTGTCTGCTCTACGTTCACGTAGGTCCTGGCTCTGTTTGAAGAGGGAGAGGAGACAACCACCGCCTTTGTCGAGCCTGTTGTTATTCTTCTCATCCTCATTGCCAACGCTGTTATTGGGGTCTGGCAGGTGAGTGCACACTTCATGTATTCGCTGCATCACATTCCATTTGTTGTTGTGATGATTACAAGAGAGTCGGTCACCTGACAGTGCGTTGGCGTAATTACAATGACATCAGTTTGTCCAAGCAGCCCATTGTAGGAGAGTATTGAACGGTGACGTCTAGGACTTTTATCTTTATTTCAATATTCACATGCGTACAACAGACTGGACTCATGCCCATAGTTTTCTGCTACTCCCGGGCATACTATAGTATCGTGCTACCACCCCAAACTCAGGTAGAAAAAAAGTGTGTGTGCTGCTAGCATATTCCGACAAGGAATTAAAAAATTTCAGCTATGGGTTTAGATTTCCAATACTGGTAGGAAAAATCTATAGGTAGGATAAAATTACAAAACACAGTAGCTTATAGTAGAGCGTTCAAGAAGGTATAAAAGACGTGTTTAAGTCATGCTTAAAGAGTGCTAGAAAGCTTTTAGCCTTACCTATGCCAGCAACAAGAATAAAAAACAATAAGTACAGATTATATAATTTGGAAAAATTTGGTGGGTTTTAAATGACAAAGCTAATGGGCCACATCCAGCCTATTAGCCTTAGTTTACCCATGACTGATCTAAACTCAAAGTCATGCTAAATGTTTATTTGCCATTCACTCTTCCTTGTACAAACTGGTTTAATCAGAGAGCAAAAATTTCCCAAAAAAAAGAAAAAAATTCGACTTTTATTTCAGGAACGAAATGCTGAGAACGCCATTGAGGCCCTGAAGGAATATGAACCAGAGATGGGAAAGGTTTACAGGATGAACCGCACGGCCGTCCAGAGGATCAAAGCTCGGGACATCGTCCCAGGAGACATCGTGGAAGTGGCAGGTAAGATGAACCTGAATTCATCTAATCTCTCACCCACGATAATCTGGTGAAAATCCTGCGCTGTCCTCATCCTTCCAAGTGTTCCTTTGACTTGTACATTCCCAGTGGTTCTGACATGAACCGAAACACGCGTTCGAATCCGTCCCAAATCATTCATGAGCCTGGAAATCCTGCTGGAATATCTCAGAGCAGAGTAGCATAAGGCCAGTATGTGTGTGCGTACGTTTGCTTGTGTGTCTGTGTGTGTGGTTGTGTGTAAGTGGCTGCGGTCACCTTGTATTTAAGGCCCAGTTTATTTTCCAGCACTCTCCCCATCCCTGTGCTTTCCATGCGCTCAGTCTCACCACCTGGGTGCTGCTGGATGTTTGTCAACTCCTCAGTCACACTCCCGCTTCAGTCTGCTGCTGTAGGGTCACACATGTGTGGGCAGACCCGTCCCCCTGGAGGATGATACGATTTAAGCAAAGTTTTTCGGTGTCGTTGTCCAGTCAGACTGGACAACAGGGAGTCAACAGGCAGAGAGAACCAGGAGGGTACGAGGATCCAGATTTCATTCCTGTTCCCAGACCGATGAGGCGGTATAATAGGGAATGTTGAGGTGACACTGATGCTTCCACTTGATTTAACGTTTGCAAAAGCTTTGTGAAAGGAGCGGCGTGAAGGATGGGAAACTTCTTAATTTTGTTTTAGATTAGTTTGGAATTGAGAAGTAAGCTAGCCTTTCAACAAGGCTCAGAAATAAGCTTCATCAAATATTGAAGTGTTTTTTTTACTTTTTGCCTTCAATATGACTACAAAAAGTTTTTCAAATATGTCAGAAGTAGGGAAGATAATAAAATATTTTTTTGCACCAAAGATTCTTGTGGACCAGGACTTTTTGACTCATGGATCTTAGGATTTGGTCAGGGTGCCAGATTGGGAGCAGATAAATAGATACACAGTGCGTTTTTGTGAACTTAGATACATGTATTAGTCATGCATAAGAACTAAAATGCCTAATAACTTCTAGCCATGTCAGTATTATCTACCAGGAAATGACGGATATTGCAAGACAAAGGCAGCAGTACAATCACAATAAAATCCAATTCTATAATATGGAGGAGTTTGGTGGGCCGGATTACAGAGTTGAATGTGCCGCAGATGGCCCCCAGGCCTTAGTTTGACCACATCTGTGATAGATGATGAGCAAGAATAGTAGAAAAAGAGGAACTAAAGGAACTAAAATCTAAAAAGTAATCAAATTCATGGTTAAAACCTGTTGGTAATTACCGATCGATGATCAGGCCAAAAATAATTATTCCGTTCCTACTTATTAGTGGTTTGCAATTAAGTTTCTCATCTGAGTCAGTCCAGGGTTCCTATTGGCTGTACAGTATTAGTGCATCAGTCATAAAACAGTTTTATTATAGTTGTGTTATTCAGTGACATGTAATCTTTCTGTGGAATGTGGGCTTGTATCAGCCAGTATCCTCTATCACACACGTGTGTGCAGAGCCTTGATGCAGACAAGCCCACACAGGTAGCGAGTACCAAAATGACTCCACTCACCTCCATCTGTCACCACTACCGTCGGCCGCAAGTCAGCATAGCGCTATCACCATGACGACGCTGTGCGCCCGGCGTATTCCTGAGCTGCTGAAGTTCGCAGGACGCCGAGGTGCGATGCCACCTGTGATGACAGTTTGGAGGAAAGATGGAGGGAAATGAGTGGAGCTTTGGCCCAGAGGTGGTGACTCCGTCACTGGTCTAAAACACCAGGGTTCACCTCAGGGGCTAGAAAGGACGATCAGCGCCTTCTAGTGGGCTGACCACCTGCAGGAAGGTTCAAAAGGAGCTGGTATGATGCAGTGTGATTTAGGTGGTGGTCATGAAGAGTGCTGAACCTCCGCCCTAGTAACAGATAAACAGACAAAGATGGATGGATGAGGGAACTGCAGTTCAATGAGAGTTCACAAGCATAGTTGACAGTCAGCAGGTAAATATAAATATGTGTATATATATATGTATATATGTGTGTGTTTGTGTGTATATATGTATATAGGTGTGTATATGCATATATTTGTATATATGTATGTATATATATGAATATATATATATAAATATATGTATATATATATATATATTCAGATATATATTTATACATATATATGTATGTATATATGACCTTTTCAAGGCCCATGAACGTGTCATAGTGCACATTTGCCGTTTGCCCATGTGTGTTCAAACATGTGTCATATATTTCGAAATATATATTTTTAAGTACCAATTACTACAGTCCTACTATTTTCAGTAAAACGTAAACATTTTCAGTTTTGTTTGAACAGTTTGGAATGCTACTAGTTTCCTGGAATAAGTTTATTGACTAAATCAATCCTCCTGCAGGTTGATATAGAATAGTGTTCACCTGCAACTGATTAATTCTCTTTTTTTTACTTGTCTGTG
>JAFBJS010001175.1:107752-133810 GCA_016785265.1 Paraplagusia blochii
TGTGTATAAGAGACAGATACATATATATGTATGTATATATGACCTTTTCAAGGCCCATGAACGTGTCATAGTGCACATTCGCCGTTTGCCCATGTGTGTTCAAACATGTGTCATATATTTCGAAATATATATTTTTAAGTACCAATTACTACAGTCCTACCATTTCCAGTAAAACGTAAACATTTTCAGTTTTGTTTGAACAGTTTGGAATGCTACTAGTTTCCTGGAATAAGTTTATGGACTAAATCAATCCTCCTGCAGGTTGATATAGAATAGTGTTCACCTGCAACTGATTAATTCTCTTTTTTTTTTCTTGTCTGTGAACTGCAGTAATTTTGGAAAGTAATTTAGAATCACAGATGTGTATCATTAAGCCGTAGTGCTCTTGGGCAGGGAACGTGTTGATAAGCAGCCCCCTCATCTGATTGGACCAGGAATGAAGTTTTGTTATGGACTGGAGTGTGTGTCAGTGTTTATTTAAAGATAACATAGATACGGCAGTGGCATTATGCACCCTGGTGCTGCATTTCTGTCAAATGTACACAGTCGTATATCCTGCACTTCATTCCTTCTAACTTGATGTTGTTGCTAGGCAGTTAAACACAGGGGTAAACAGCTGTGGCTGATACTACGCCACACGTTTGACTGCCTTAAAAAATATGGGTCTCTGGGATCTTCGCTCGCACCTTTCCGACTGAAATATGCACAGATACTGTGACAACCAAAACAAATTCATATTTTCCTTTCCTACATTAACTTCCCAGTTTTCCCATGCTTCAGATTAGCTGGTGGTTGTTCCATGGGAACTTGATGTTGGGGGGTAAAATAAACTACATGCGGGAAAAGTACACTGTTGCCCGCACGAGTCTTTGAGCACAGAATTACACAAATATATATTTACTCAAGTTTCCACAGCTGCTGCCTACCTGGCCTGGTGTTTGTGCACTCCAGCAAGTCCAGCACATTTTATGATGTGGTTGTGATTCATGCTCCCATTAAAACTTTCATGTATTTTTTTATAAATACGGCGAATGACTGCTGCGGTCGCAGTGTTTGGGTTCATGTTTATGCTGCGTAGTAGTATATCTTCTGGTAATACTGGAGTTACACTCAATTCTACACTTTATAATTGAGCTTTATTTAACAAAGTGACGTTGATGGATGAATATATATAAAGGTTAAAAATGTTATTAAAATATATATGCATACATGGAGACAGACACACCAATCAGAGAGTTAGGAGTTTCAGATTTAAAGTGATTTAAATGTATCTGTATCACAGCGTCAGATGTGTTGTGATCAGGCTGCAGTGACATTAAAAAAACATTTTGCAGAATACTTTTCTAAACCAAGCACATGCGTAAGAGTCCAAACTGCTCACCCACGGATGGAGAGCGTCTGTGGGAGGCCGTGCTTGAGCAGAAGAGCATGAGTTAACTTGTAGGTGTCTTCTTTTTCTGCCCTTGGCCACTCCTTCTCCAGTCATCTGCAGCCTCCAGCCTCTTCCCACACCAAGCTGAGCAGACTTTTCACCCAACCCCTTCTCTGGACCTTTCTCGCTGTTCTTATCTCACAATGTTAAGGCGTCAGACAGTGGAGAGAAATGGAAATAGAAAATGCTTCTTATTCACATTATTTAAAAGGTGGCGATGCAGCTAGTGTCTATAGTCATTATCATCATCTCACCTCAAGCCTCAACGTCATGTCATTGACCACTCTGAAAAAAAATAAAGAGGTTTTAAAGTAGTAAGTAAATTGGAATCTAGGGATTTAGATGCTTTTAATATATATATATATATATATATATATATATATATATATAATTTTTTTTAAAATTAATATATATTGTATCAAAATGGTAAGAATTATAGATCTCAAATTTGATATACACATATCTGTGTTTATATGTTTACATGTAGTGTGTATATATGTGTATATATATATATGTATAAACTGTATAAGTATATACTGTATGTAAATATATTGGCATATATATACACAGTCATTCAGCTCCTTTAATACATATATGTGTAAATTATACATGTATATTTTAGTCACAATTACAATATAGTAGATGGTGTGTATATATATATATATATATATGATACACACACATATGTATATACATGTACTAATATATTTACACATTTTACACATGGTACTGTATATGTATGAATGTACAGTTTATGTATATATGTGCATATGTATATTGATATAATTGTATATTGATACATACTATAATGTATATGTATATTTTTGGTTTATTCAGTTTCATATATACATATATGTGTATATTGATCCACATATACATTTATGCTTCACACACAATTAAAATATAGTGCCCCCAGATACAAGCTCCCTGACATACAATTTTTCCAAGATATGAGTAATCTATTCTTCTGTCTATCTGCCTGTCTATCTTACAGTGCATTGTTCTGTCTGCCTCTTCAGTTTTCTGTCTGTCTATCCATCTATCTCTCTGTCTATCATCTATCTGTCTGTCTATCCATCTATGCAGTGTTCTGTCTGTGTATCCATGTATCCGTCTGTCTAATTGATGGAGAGGGAGATTAAAACTAATAGAGGACGATAATCATTTCTGCTGGAGGCGTCTGTCTTATCCCAGTGTGAACATAAGGGTTCTTTGCTCAAGGATTTATTGCTTGACGACAAAGGATTAACAGGGGTGTGACTGTTCTGCAGTTCCACCTGTGTACTCCAGACACACAGTGAAGGTTAGAGAACAACACTGTCCTCTCTCCTTTCTTCACAGTACGATGGAGTGTTCGCAAGCTCCATGTGTGTCTCACTCTGAGCTTCGTTTTTGATTAATCTTCATTAGTGCAACCACTTTTTTTTCATTCAATCAATAAAACAATTTCGTTTCTGGTGTCGCAAGCACTGGATATCATTTCATTCTCTATAAAAAGCTTTTGTTTATCTTTAAATTCACCCCCAGTATACAAACCTCATTTACTTTCTTTTAATGCCAATACAATTTCTAATTTACTGCAAGGCTTTGTTCCCTCATGTATAAGGAAAAAGAAAATATTAGCCTTGATTGTTTTCTTTTCTTCTCCCTGACTGCCGTAGGTCATAATACATAGAAATAAGCAGGACGTAAAATTTTCATTAAAGGTTTCCTCCCTTGTTTTTCTTCTGCCCTGAGCTTTAAACTTGTAATTTTCCATCAAACAAAACTAATTTCTATTGTCTCATGGTTCTCCAAACTAAGCCTAAACAAACACAATTGAATTCTGTACACAGCTGAGGATTAACTACAGCTAAATCTATTTAACTTTGTTGTTTACAGCAGCGTCAGGGACAGGTGACCATATTGTCTAAGGCTTCCCCAGGCTATGATGAACCTGTTTGTCATTATTATCTCGGCAGCTTCCCAGAGGACCTCACACTAACATAGATTTACAGACGCATTATCTTTTATTACAAATACAAATTAATTAATGTATTTCTATATTATTGTATTTGTTCTCTAGTTGGCGATAAGGTACCAGCAGACATCAGAGTGACCTCCATCAAGTCCACCACCCTAAGAGTGGACCAGTCCATTCTCACAGGTAACGTTTTGCTATCGAACTAACCCTTTTTTTTCTCTACACCTGTCCCAGGGTCTCAAACCCGAAGATCTGGTTGTGTAAAGTTCTCGTTTCTCTCTTTAAGGGGAGTCCGTGTCTGTAATCAAGCACACCGACCCAGTTCCTGACCCGAGAGCTGTGAACCAGGACAAAAAGAACATGTTGTTTTCTGTGAGTGTCTCAATGTTTCCCTAACATTTATTGAAGTAATGAAGAATGGAAGCCTAATAAAATATTTATTATTATACTTCATTATTAAAATTCTCTGTATTCCAACCCCTGGGGAGCGGACCATAACCAGTCCGTAGGTCAATTGGTACTGGGCCGCAAAGAAAGACTCTTATTTTGAAAAAAAAAAAAACAGATTATCTCTGCTGCATCCATCGATCCATCCACCAACATTGGTCACCTGAAATATGAATTTATTACACAGATTGCTACGTGGCACCAGACCTGCGCTCCATAATATGCAGCAATTGGCTTTCTATTGAGGAAATTGGGCCTTCAAAACTTCTCCGTCCCTTGGAGATCAAATGTTTTTACGCCTTCCTTTCTGTGCTGAAGACTTTTTTTTTATTTCAGGGCACTAACATCGCTGCTGGCCGTGCTATCGGTGTCGTGGTCGCCACTGGCGTTAACTCTGAAATTGGTAAAATTCGCAATCAAATGGCATCTACGGAGCAGGAGAAGACGCCGCTGCAGCAGAAGCTGGACGAGTTTGGACAGCAACTGTCGAAGGTCATTTCCCTGGTCTGCGTTGCCGTGTGGGTCATCAACATTGGCCACTTTGGAGACCCCGTCCACGGCGGTTCCTGGGTGAGAGGAGCGATCTATTACTTTAAGATTGCGGTCGCTCTGGCAGTGGCTGCCATCCCCGAAGGACTCCCCGCTGTCATCACCACCTGCCTGGCTCTCGGCACTCGACGTATGGCCAAGAAGAATGCCATTGTCCGCAGCCTTCCTTCTGTTGAGACTCTGGGCTGTACCTCCGTGATCTGCTCTGACAAGACAGGAACCCTCACCACCAACCAGATGTCCGTTTGCAGAGTAAGTAGGAATCTGGAAGTGAGAATTTCCAAAGTTCAAACTCCGATTTATTGTCATTGTTAAACAAAACTAAAAACTGAAAACATATCTGAAAATGGTTTTGTTTAGCAATAAGAAAATGACTGTGTCTTATGTCCAATAACTACGGCAATGACCAATATGATGAAATCTGATGCCAGTTTTTTGGGCAAACAGCGCCATGTATTGTTATCCCTTAATTATGGAATCAGAAAATTAAGTGTTTAGATAATATATCCAAAAGATAGTATCTGACATCACTAGTCTACACCCAAAATAGTTTTAATTGTTGCCACTGCAGAACATTCTGATTCCTAATAATAAAATGTAACATATTCCATTTGGGCCTTTTATTGGTCCCCAAGCCAGGGGTTGAAGAACCTTATGATATCTTACATGTTATGCATTATGTCGTAATACAAATAGGATACAATATGCTACATGTGCTATTTACTCTAGTGCCCTGCTTTAGCGCTTAGCATACTTAGCAGAGTCCTGGGTTTGATTCCAAAAGGAATCAAAATCTCAAATAGCGCCTCCTGTGGCAGCCTGTGTCAGACTGGTACAGGAAAAATCTCCATCGTGAGTTGAACAAAAGGCTAAATACACATTTAACAGTCAACTCCAGTATTTCTTCTTGAAATATGGATTTGTTACGACATGTTGCCCCCATGCACCAGGCCTGCACTTCGTAATAGGGAGGGAACTGCTCTTCAAGGAGGAAATATATAGAATATATAGAATTCAGTGTCGACATTCATACATCTTCGTCCCCTTATCTGTACCAATCACAGAGGAAGAAGTCTCCATGGCTGCCACCCAAAACGCGCAGTAAAAGTCCCCACTGTGATATGAACAAAGGGCTAGAATTATTAATAATATGAATTTTTACCGTTAACAATTACAAGTATTGCTTTTAATGCTTGACCTCAACCTTAAATAAATCTATAAACACCATCAACAATAAAATGCTATAGATCAGGGGTTTTCAAAGTGTGGGGCGGGCCCCCATGGGGGGGCGCGGTGCGATGCTGAGGGGGGCACTTGTGAACCTGGGGAACATGCTTTTTTTTCCGTCATACTACAATAAAGTGTAATTGCACATCCTTGTAAGTTGAACTATATCTCTTTTTTTGTTTTTTTTTTGTTATGCAGAGGTGTAGCTATAACTATTTTATAGACAAAGGAGAGTGGGTGGTGGGGGGGCGGGAGGGGGTTGTTTTCTTCTTGCTAGGGGAGGGGGGCGTAACAGAAAAAGATTGGGAAGCACTGCTATAGATGGTATATAGACCATATTCTCCCTCTGCCCGTCACGTACAACAACAGAGTGCCTCTCCCTCTTCAGATGACGTGGAGCATCTGTGTGATTGGTGCGTCAGCAGCAGGGAGTTCCCTCTCCGGGAAGATCCCACTGCAGTGATTCACCACTCTGCTGATTCTCTCTCCGGCAGCAGCAGCAGCAGCAGCAGCAGAGAGAGGCAGAGTCACATTGGTCAATATTGACCTTAGTCTTCTAATGTAACTCCCTGGTCAGCTGCACTCATCTGTTTGATGGAAGATAAGGCAGCACATCAGGAGGAAAAAAAAAAAAAAGAATCGAACGTCTTTTCTTCCTCGATGTTCTTGCTGCAGGATTTTTACATGAAGCATTGATTCGTTTAGTTTGAATGTGACCTTAGCTACACTGGAATGCAGCAAACACACACTGACGCCGGGCACGATGAGAGCAGCTATTTACCATTCATCATCAGAGGGAGGGCATCGACTGGCTCCAGTATTACTGCGTCACGTTGATGTCACGCTCATGCTCTGTTACCTAGGAGACTGATTCAGATTGTAACAACTGACCCATAGTATAATAACATATATATTTTCAGGCTAGAAAGCTTGGTTTCTTAGGAATACTCAGAGGCAAAGGAGTAAAACCAATCTCTCTCAAAATTAGTGATGGAGAATGTATATACAATATCAGGTATGGCCAAACTAGGGCCTGGGGGCTGTATGTAGGTCGTTCAGCTTTGAAATCTGGTCCAAACTTTTCCATTTCCTAAAATTGGTTTGTGTTATGATTATGTCTGTGAAGATTCTCATTCATCCAGGTCATGATGTCCAAGAAGGGTTTAGCTGAAAGCAACCAGACTTCTTCTTGGAGTTGCAAGACTTTTTATTCCTCAGGAATAAAAAGGAACTTGATCAGTTTCTGGTTGATGTCAGAGGGAACTCTAGTAGTTCTACTACTACTAGACCTCTCCCTTCACCACTGGACAAAGGTGTGAAGAGTTGCTTTGGTCAACGTCTTTCAACTCCAAGAAGAAGTCCAGTTGCTTTCAACTAAACCCTTTTTTGGTGTAATGATTATATTTCTATACTTTTCCCTGGTATGGAATAGTATGGTACAGTATGTTCTTTCTTTAAATGTCTCTTTAAAAGGCACAAAGCATTTAAGCCTCAAGCCTTTTTGCAAGACTTTTGTCCTAGTTCACATCAACGCTCCATCTCTCTGTTCCTAACCCAACCCTCTTAATGATAAATTTTAGTCCATGTGTACTCTAGCAGGTTTTTTTCCCCCAAAGTATCAATGGTTAAAGATTATTGAACATTTCTTTTGTCCTGCTCTATATCATCTGCTTAAACAGGTTTGCTATTAAGTGCAGATTTAGTGTTAAAACCATTATTCTGCTGAGCTGCAGCCAATGTGTCCCTGGGCACGGTGCTCCTGACATCTGCAGCAGCTGTGATAGAACTGAGTGTTGTTAAAAAAAAACGAACCTCATGTTCATAATTAACTGTCACTTTGTTTTTTGGGGGGGTTTTGTTTTTCTTGCTTCAGGTCTTTGTAGTGGACAAGGTTGAGGGTTCAACCTGCAGCCTTCACGAGTTTTCCGTGACGGGATCGACGTATGCCCCCGAGGGAGAAATGTAAGTGACTGCCTGATATTTTAGTGAAGGTTACGAGGTTCTTTCAGTAGAATATTAAGTTTAACTTCATTCATATGTTGCTGTAATCTCTAGGATCGATGATGTTTGTCACTGTTGTGAAACTCAACAGACTAAATTAAATAAAAGCAGCTCTGCATGTTTTCTTTTTTCTTTTTTATCATATGAAAACAATCATTAGTTTTGCGTAAACGTTCTGCAAATCTGTAGCAACCAAAGCTTAATAATAAAAACACAAATTACAATGTCAATAAAACACACCAGTGGTACTGGTCTCTAAATACTGGTGGGTCAACGTTAGTACAAGCTTAATATGATCCATGGCCAAATATATTTACAATGTGGGCCAGATTTGCCCCCCGGGCCTGAGATTGAAACTGTGATAGTCAAGTTTGTGACTGAAATAAATCAGGTTTGGTGCATAGTGGCTTACTACGGAAATTCTTTTCAATGAGCAGAGCTCATATGTGTGATGGGACAGTGGTGGGAGTGTGGGCGGATGCTGCGCAGAGAAAGAGTTTCATCCTTGGGTTGTTGTTTACTTCTCTGTGGGATTACAGCATCCTGACTCTGCATGAACCTGTTGATTTCATAACAGCAGAGTGTGGGTTATGGTGAGTGTGGGAGTTGCAGTAGCAACCGTTAGAGTCTATACTGGGAAGGAGTCCATGGTTGTCATGCAGTCAGCAGAGAGGAGGAGATGAATGTTACTGTGCAGGACCACACGAGTGTGTGTGTCTCTGAGCCTGGGATGCATATGCATGAGGTCACACATCTGTGTCTCATCTTTTTTGCGTGTGTACATTAAGTGGTTTTACTTTTTTTCTAGACTCAAAGGAGACAAACCAGTCCAGTGTGGAGACTATGATGGACTCCTGGAGCTGGCTACTGTGTGCTCCATGTGCAACGACTCCTCCTTGGACTACAATGAGGTCTTTAACACACACACATGCTCACACACACACACTGCAGAGTCGTCTCCACTTGAGCAGAGAATCTCCGTCCAATGAAAACTCTCTATTCTCCGCTTCTGATTGCTTTCTCACCTTTTTGTAATCGCCCTGTTATCATGGTAACCACTCCGAGGAGAGAGAGAGAGAGAGGCCGGGGATGAGGCTCGTCTCCAAATGCATTTGTCCATCAAGTCAAATGAATTGAATAAAAATATTTGGTTTCTCCTGTGAGGATCATGCTACAGTTTTAAACAGAGCATGAGCGATTAAAGAGAGATTAAAGTTTACTGAACCAGCGAGGGGAGAACGAACGGCGGTGGGTTGAGTCGTCTCTTATTGCATTTCTCTGCTCTCACAAACAAATTACGGGTGGTACGCCATTAGCGGCTCATCTCACCCACTGTAATTTTCATTTTTGACCTGCGAGGGCTCACGTTCCCCTCACTGGTATGACTAAGTTTGTGCATGAAGAGGCAGGTGATCCCAAAGTTTGATCACTGGTTGTTCTGAGGCTGAGGTTGTTCTTAAAACTGACAGCAGTCGCTAAGAGCGAGGGTGTCTTTACAAGGGTTTATGTTTTATAAACACACTGTGAGGAATATTAATCACATGATATAAAGCCTTGTTTGACTGGGTTGCAACCAAGAGGGGCAGTGGTGGCTTAGTGGTTAAGGAACCGGACTGGGGTCTGGTGGGTTTCAGGTTCGAATCCACCAACTGCTGGGTTACCACTGAGCATTGCACTGTCCTTACTCACTGCCTACTGCCCACTGTTCACTTTGGTGATGGGTTAAATGCAGAGATTTAACTAATCACCACAATAACAAGGAGTTTGGTTAAAAACAGGTGGACTGTAAGACTTTTTTTTTTTGAGGTTGCCTCGCGTCATGTTTCATTTTTCATTTTTGCTAGGTTTTTATAGGTGAAGTTATACTAATTTTTCAGTCAGCAATGAAACATCTTCATTAATCTTCTGTTATAGTCAATGATTTAGAGCTGATCTTTATTGGCTTAGGTTTTGACGGTTCGTCACTATTGAAATACAGGTCCACAGAAGTGTGGCAAACACTGAATCAAAGAAATACTGCAATGTGTTTCATGTTTCTTAATTTCTGCCGCAGGCGAAAGGAGTTTATGAGAAGGTGGGTGAGGCCACAGAAACTGCTCTCACCACGCTGGTGGAGAAGATGAATGTCTTCAAGACTGACCTATCTGGTCTCAGCAAAGTGGAACGTGCCGGGGCCTGCAACTCGGTAAGATGGAGTTTAGAGTTGGAAATGTCAACTTTTCAAGTCCAGGCAGATAATTTAATGTCAGGTAGAACAAAAATAGCAACTTAATATTGTTATCAGTATAAATATATGCTACACAAGGTAGAGTTTAAATAATAAAGAATGATGCAGCGGTTGAGGAAGCAGACGTCAGACCGTGAGGCTTGAGGTTTGAATCCACCGGCTGCCAAGTTACCAATGAGGTGCTCTGAGCAAAGCACCGTCACAATACGGAGCAGTGTGATTTGGGTGACAGTCGTGGAGACTGCTGGCCGTGAAACCTGGTTACAGATAATATAAAGATCAAATATCTGGGACAGGGCACCATATGACCTCCTCGCATCTGGCTGAAGACGAGATTTCAGTTACTACCTGAAGAATTTCTCATTTTAGAATGATGTAAAAAGATTTGTGATTGGTGCTCTGGAATATCTGAATCCTTTATTAAACTTAAAGTATATCAGATCCATAGAAAAACAGTTGTTCGTCTATGTTTGGTTGCAGCTGCTAGTCTGCAAAAAAAAAAAAAAACTAATGAAAACCCTTAACTTCAGAGCTCCACTGTGGCTCCATCTGGAGTGTCTTAAAGCCCGAACCAACAAGGATCAGGGTGTGGAGGCTGCTGACAGCTGCATCTGTTTGACTTACAGGTGTTAACTTGTGGTATGGTGCCTTGAAATATCACAGATGAAAATATTTTAAAAGTCAGAGAAAGATTATACTTCTGTTCTGTGTAGAAAACCATCAACCTTTTCGACTTTTGCTGGTTTTGCTCAAAAGCCATCGTCACATAATTGAAGATTGAAGTTTATTCATTGTGACTCTTAGCCTTTCAGGGGTGCTAAGAATAGCATAAAAGTAGCAAAACTAGTGTCATGAGGACACCTACTGGTGGGAGTTGAAGTGACACTAATAAATGGGTGTTTTTTTCTATGATAGAGACTGCTTTAAAAGTGGATAAAATATCACTGTTGAAAGGTTGTTATTATTGAAAATAAAAATGTAAATTGATATTTTAAGCGAAGACCTTTTGTCTTCTGAACTCCCTGTCTTCTAGTAATGTATTCCGACCTTAGTCGTTCTGTCTGTAGGTTTTTCTTCTTTTGCACTTAAGTAGTATTTTTTTAATAGTTTCAGTATTTCAATCCAGAAATTACTTCTGTGATAAAACTTCACTCTGTCATTATCTTAAAAAACCACTCAGTTCATCAGCAGCTGCAAGGCTGTAATCTACCCACACACCATCACTCAACCTCTTTTTTTTCCCCTTCCTTCTTCTCTCTGATCTTTGTTTTCTTACGTCAGGTGATCAGACAGTTGATGAAGAAGGAGTTCACCCTGGAGTTCTCCCGTGATCGCAAATCCATGTCTGTCTACTGCACGCCAGTCAAGGCAGGCTCCCCGAGCAACCTGTTTGTGAAGGTATAAATTACAGCTTTTAACAGAAGACACAGACATTTTCTCCTCATGTCCTGTCATTTTTTTTTATATCTATCATTTATCCTTGGTTCAATCCTGATCTGTCCACAAAGGGAGCTCCAGAGAGTGTGATCGAACGTTGTCAGTACCTCCGCGTAGGAAAAAGTAAAGTGGTGCTCACGACGGCTCTTCGTGACCAGCTGCTGTGTAAGATCAGGGAATGGGGGACTGGCAGGGACACACTGCGATGTCTGGCCCTGGCTACTCATGATTCACCTCAACGTAAAGAGTCCATGGACTTGGAGGACTCCAGAAAGTTTGCAGAATATGAGGTGAGGTTGGATTGAAGGCAGAATATATTAGACTGCAGTGGGTTCATCCCAGCAATAATGAAAACTGCAATCAAGGAATATGGGGAAAATTCTTCTGACAAACACTAACAATGTCCTTGCTTTTCTCATTCAGTTGGGTCTCACGTTCGTCGGCTGCGTTGGGATGCTTGATCCTCCCAGGAAGGAGGTTATCGGTGCAATAAAACTGTGCAAGGAAGCGGGCATTCGTGTTATCATGATCACAGGAGACAACAAGGGCACGGCTGTGGCCATCTGCAGACGAATCGGCATCTTTGGAGAGGAGGAGGACGTCACTGGGAGGGCCTACACCGGACGCGAGTTCGACGACCTCTCACCGGAGGAGCAGAGGGAAGCCGTCAAGAGGGCGCGATGCTTCGCCCGTGTTGAACCGGCTCACAAGTCTAAGATCGTGGGATACCTCCAGTCATTTGATGAGATCACGGCCATGGTGAGGAAAAAAAAAAGGGATGGGAATTTGACGTACCAGGCGAAAGGCGGTGGGGTTTGTTTGGATTCTGTTTGAGAAGCACTTATCTAAGGCTGTCAGCTCCAGTCTGCTCTGCTCTTCCCTGTCAGACACACTCTAAAAACAAGGAATGATCTGAGAGTAAGATGGTGGAGAAGATGACAGCCATATCAGCACTGGCCTGTCAGGCTTCACCCTTTAACGCAGTTTAAATCTACTTCAGCCCTGTTACTATGGATCAATATGTCTCCCAGCCTCAGCTCCAGGCTGACTCAGTCTGAGAAGATGAGCTTCAGGAAACTGCAGTTTGTCAGATCAGTGTACACACAACAAAAGTTTATAAAGTTAATGTTTAGACTTTGTGCCTGTTAAATATTTGTGTTTTTATGAATGAAGTATGGTGGAAGTATGGATTTGAGACGTTGAGTAATATTCAGAAGATAGGTGGCAGAGCTGGAGGTGGAGAAGTAAGGGTTTGGAAATATTCAGAGGAGGGAGAGTGGATACGTTGGTAGAAGAATGATCCTAGAGATGGAGCTACCAGGTAGGGGACAAAGAGGAGATTGATGGATGCAGTGACGGAGGACATGGAGGTAGTTGGAGTTAGAGTAGAAGATACAGAGAAAAGGAGGAGATGGAAAAGGATGATTTTCTGCGAGAAACCCTAAAAATGAGGAAAATTGCCTGAACGTTCAGATACATTTTTGCAGATATTCAGTATGCCGAGATTGTCCAACCACTTAATGTCCAATTCCAATATCAAACAATAGGTTTGGTATGGTAACAGTAGGTTATTTATCTGTACAGTATAAACCACTATGTGTGTTGCTGCCACTGTCGCTATGTTAAAATAGTTTAATTAAATTAGCTGCAATGCTGCCATCTAGTGGATTTTATTTTTATTTACAACTGTAGAAACTACTACATTATTGTGTTTTCAGCTTACAAGGAATGTTGTAGACAAAGTGGGTTAAAAATGTTTTATTTTTCACCATGGACTAACAGTGTAGAAGCTTTTTTCAACACTTTGCATTACTTTTTTTATATGACGCTGTGTTCTGATTTTAGACAGGAGATGGAGTCAACGACGCTCCAGCCCTGAAGAAGGCGGAGATCGGCATCGCCATGGGTTCAGGAACTGCTGTGGCCAAGTCTGCATCTGAGATGGTTCTCAGCGACGATAACTTCTCTACCATCGTTGCTGCAGTGGAGGAGGGCAGAGCCATCTACAACAACATGAAACAGTTCATCAGATACCTCATCTCCTCTAATGTCGGGGAGGTTGTCTGGTGAGGACAAAAAAAAGTTCATATTTTGACTGTGTGAATGATTTACGTGATCTGCTTTACCAACATTTATGTTTTTTTGTTTTAGCATCTTCCTTACGGCCATCCTTGGTCTTCCTGAAGCCTTGATTCCGGTACAGCTGCTGTGGGTCAATCTAGTGACGGATGGACTTCCTGCCACTGCTCTGGGCTTCAACCCTCCAGACCTGGACATCATGGACAAACCTCCACGCAACCCCAAGGAACCTCTCATCTCTGGCTGGCTCTTTTTCCGATATCTGGCCATAGGAGGTAGTCCGGCTTACTGCTTTAGATGGTAGAACTGATTGCACTGTGTATTTTGAGAAATGACATCATCTGCAGTTCCTATTCTCTGCCACTAGGAAGTGTTTTTGTCAAATGAGTAAGAAAATATTAACTAAGTTTATAAATTATAATCGCAAGCACCATTTTCTGTCTTCCTTAGGATATGTGGGACTTGGAACAGTGAGTGCTGCCACATGGTGGTACCTTTTTGATGATGAAGGTCCACAGGTGTCTTTCTATCAGCTGGTAAGTCTTGATACATTTGCTGTCCTCATAGGACATGGGACATTAGACTTTCTGACTTTTTCTGACTCTTTCTTTTCAGAGTCATTTCATGCAGTGTACCGAGGACAACCCCATTTTCAAAGACATCGACTGTGAGGTGTTCGAATCCCGGTATCCTACAACCATGGCTCTTTCTGTGCTGGTTACTATTGAGATGTTCAACGCACTCAACAGGTCAGACGTCCTATGATGTTGCTATTGTAGTGAATACACAACTAAATAATGGAAACATATTTCTGCCACGCAGTATCACGTTATTTCGTGACGAGTTTTACATTATTTTGTGATACAAATCAAACTTTTTTGTGAGACGAATCACGATATTTTTTGATACAAATCACATTATTTCACGTTATTTTCTTATACATATCACAACATTCCGAGCACATTTTTTTCCCTAGGTGTGGCAGCAAAGCGCTTCCGTACTAAAGAGACTCAGTCCAGCACAATGAAAACCATACCCTACTTTTTCCATATGTTTACTACTGTTATTGTAGAATAACAGTAGTAAATGTTATTGAGGTCTAGCTTAAGTTGTGTATTCTACAGACTTTGCCTTGGTTACTCATTCTCAGCTTTACCCAATAACATTGAACACCACTATTCTCCACTCTCACACTGTATACTCCTGGATATTAATATCTGATTTTTGATTGATTTGGCTTTACCTCACGACTGAAGTAATGGAATATTGTAAGTCACTTCAGAGAAAAACTCAGTGTTCCTTTACCAGAAACAGTCTGGCCACAAATGACTACTCGGCAGCACTTAATAACAAATGAGTGCTGCTGGGTTGTTTTTTTTTTTTCACAAGCCTCAGAGGAAACTGTCCAACCAATCTTTGTGGTTTTGAAAACAGTGTTTTTTTCTAATCAATCACAAACCCTTGGTTCAATATCATGTAATTATGACTGTGTTGTACCATTCTTCAGATGCAGTTAGTGTCAAAAATGTGAGACATTCATCACAGATTTTTCTTTTTTTTTTTTTTTTTTTTTTACAGTTTATCCGAGAACCAGTCTTTGCTCAGGATGCCTCCGTGGGTCAATATCTGGCTGCTGGGAGCCATGGTCCTGTCTCTGTCCCTCCACTTCCTCATCCTCTACGTTGAGCCTCTACCTGTAAGTACCAGGATGAGTTTGTACTATTGTCAGTCAGATCACGTGAGTTTATTTGATAGTATTGTCTCAGGTAGTGCAGTATATTGGTTAAAAATGACAAAATAGTTAATATTATTTAATCTAAATTCAGTCCAAACTGAAGAAATGCAATTTGCCTTTCTGTGCACATTCTGTAAAACAGATTCAAATTCTGATTTTAGAGAAAAATTTCAAACGTTTGCAACTTCAATTCAAGATTCAATTATTTTTTGTCATATCCTGAAACGACAAATAAATGAGAAACAACACAAAACCTTTCAGAGCGGTTCTTCACACTGTTTTAAGCTAATATTCTGTCACATATTCCTTCCTGTTCCACAGTTGATCTTCCAGGTCACCCCTCTGAGCTGGTCCCAGTGGATTGTTGTCTTAAAAATATCCTTTCCAGTCATCTTGCTGGATGAGACTTTGAAATACATCTCCAGGAACCATCTTGAAGGTCAATTTTCTAAAAAGTCGTCCTTCGTTTGTCAATCTTAAACGCCTAAATGATGATCTCACTAATTGCCATAAATGTGTCTGGTGACGTTGGAATTCAGATATCACTAACTTCTCTTTCTTTCCTTCCTTTATTTGAAAATCAGCCTAAAACCTTTTTTTCTATCTCACCTTCTGTGAATAAGGTACTTCTTCCCAAACCCTTAATCCCTTATCTCCCCATGAAAAACCTGTAGCTGTAGACTGATCACGTTGTACACAACCTTTCTGAAACTCTGCTCTTCTTGTGTTTGTTTTCCTGCAGTTGATGATGAGAAGAAATATCGGAGGAGGTGGCAGCAGAACTAAAACGTCTGCCTCAACACACAAAGTTAGATACACGTCTACCCTCTCCCTTCTAGGAGCTCGGTCCATTCTCTCTTCGCTTGTCCTCATTCTCCGCTCCCGCACGTCCAACAAAACACCACTAAGAATGAGCACGATGTGTATGAGAATGAGTGCACGAGAGGGAGAGCGTGCGTGGTCTTGTGAGTGAGTGACTGTGTACAAGTGTGAGTAAATGAAGACTGTCAGAGTGTGTGTAGTGTGTGTGTCCATGTATGGATGCTTGGACAGACCAGTGGCATCACAGGTGCAAGAGTAAGCTCTTGTCTGTGCAGTGCAACCCTTAGAGTGCAGTCACTGGATGTCAGGGATGGATGGATGGATAATGGATGGATGCAAGATATTATTATTAGGAAAAGGGTGGATGATGAGGGACGGAGAGATTAAACTAGATGTCATAAAAAGACCAGCAAATACACCTGTGAAAGAATAGCATCTTCGAGAATGTTGAAAATTGAAAAAGGGCGGTCTCTAGTGGTAGGGTATGTGTGAATGTCAATGTATGTATTAGAGCAGTACACAGGATCAGTATGTCTTTGTGTTTCACCCGTGAGGAACATGATCTCCGCTGGAACATATCCTCGTCAGCGCAGCATCGCGGTTTCTCTGTGTTTCAGTCCCGCTCCTGTTGATTGTTGATTCTCTCCGGAATGTTTTATCTCTTTATCGCCCTTGTTCAATCTGTGGCAGCTGCGGTTGCTGGTGGTTCCTTATGTGTGTATGGAGGTGTCGCATCCCCCGACACACCTTACTGAGTGAATAGCTTTGCGCTGCTTGGCTGCTTTTTCAGCTATATTTCGAGGAGTTGAGGTCAGCTCACAGTAACTGGACCAGCATAGCACCTGTATATGTGTCATCCTGGTATGGATAACCTTAATTTAATGCCCATCTGCTGTGAAGTCATTTGATCTAATCAGAAAAAAATTATCTGTAGAGAATAAACAGCGAATGCTTCATTCTGTTCTTCATTAAATGAATATTTTCAGTCCTATTTAGCTGTTTCTGTGTTGCTTCTGCACAGACGCAAAACTAAAAAAAAATTTAACTAGATAGACTTTTCACCAGATAATGATGTGTTATATAAAGTTAAGAACTAACATGTCACATTTGAGCCTGAATCCCATGATATGTTTCACATCCTTGCCTTACATGGCTTACAGCATATCTGAAAATGAATATATCGCGAAAATGAATGTATTTCTGCCCTAGCCTTTACCACTTCACCCGTCACCACCACTCTCATACATACATACATACATAGGTAGTTAGATAGACGCCCCCGACAGGGATAATAACCCTAGAATGTCAGTCTGGGCCGCGCTTTGTTTAATAAAATAGCCTTCCTGTTACGTGTTGTTTGCTGCTCCCTCAGCTCCTCCAGCTCTTGAGTGTGATTGTCCCGGGTTATTGTTTTGTATTAAATAAATGATGATTTGTGTGACTGAATGAACCCATGGGGTTTTTGATTGTGTATTCTAATCTTACTTAGATCTGAGGCACTGGACCTTGGTGCTCTGTGGACAGGGTCGGGGATGATTTTGGTCTCATTGCCTTCATGCATGAGAGCAGAAGGTGTGCCCAATAAATATACATTTGTAAAGGTGCTGGATGTTAATGAGAATTAAACGATGTCCGTACTGTTCTGTCGGCAAATATTTCATACTATTCCCTATATGTTTGACTCACAGACTAAAAATATATATATAAATACATAGAAATATATATATAAATATATGTGAATATAGATGTACACATATAGGGATATATATTTATATGTATATAACGTTTTGGGTGAATTCAGAGCAGTTTTAAAGTAAAATAACCAATCACAATATTGTTTTTAGGTGATTTTTGTCAAATATTTGAAAGAGTAAAGACTAGTGCGTCACCTGCTCCAAGCTATAATTTCCTAAATTTCTTGTTGTAGGGAATGACAAACAAACACTCGTGGCTGCAATGTTTTCCTGCAGCTTAGATTAAATAGATTTTTTGGATTTCTTGAGTTCATTGAGCTTCTGTCACAGTGTCATTTTAGTTCCTTTTAAGCTACAACATAATATTTCAACAAGTGGAGCTAACTTTTCTAGAGTAACCTTTTGTGGAAATCTAAGATAAATTCCATGTGTAAATCATGAAGAGTTACACATACTGTACTGATCCTCCATTCAGTTTTACAGCTTGCCAATATTTGCTTCTCACATTAGAGGTTTTCTTGCCAAATCTGAAATGATCATGTCCAGACATTTCCTGTTCTTTTGACGCCAATCTAATTTTCAAATTTTGAGTCCAATCAGGGATGAATCATAAATTGTAATCGTGATTGTTAAAATTAGGACAAAATATCAGTTAACATGGCATTACAGTGTATCTGACATTGGTTTGGCATGTTCAACAATTTCTTTGAATAATATATATACAAAAAAAAATCACTTGTACCCACTCAAGATCTCCAACAATCTGGTTGTATAGATCTGATAGCCTTGATATTTACTACTGAAATTTCAATTTCTTTGTACAGAAGAGGAAAAAATGAGCGCATGAATCCTTGTTACTGTACTAATAACCTGTACCATATATAATATTTCATACAAAAAACTTGCATAGACAAAGTCAACTTACCAACAAAAGTTTCTGCTTTTATTTTTGTTCATTTGAGCACGCTCTCTTTCTTTGAATCTGTGTAGAATACTAAGGTTGTTTCTTTGCGTTTTTCTATTGGATTTGACAGTTACTGGGTTTTTGTGTCTTTTACTGTAGGGTGAGGATTAGGATACAATAAAGTCAACACAATAAAGACAAGAATCATACAGTACTAAAGATGGCGCTGATCATTTCAGTGTGAGAATGAACTGTGTCTGGTTTACACTGAGCGACAGGCAGCGACAGATCCTGGCTTATGAAGTTTTCTGACTGTGCATTGAAGGGCTTGGTGTGGATGCAGACTCTGGAGACCATAACAATTTATCATGTTTTCAGTCAGCCACAACCTCTAAATTAGACCGAAACATTAATCGGTTTCATATCAGTAATATGTGACTAATGGATTTTTGTCTATCTGCGTAGACGAGTCTCTAGAGTCTGCCTCCCACTTCTGAGAAATTAAAATTATTCTCTGTAATGCCTTGTTGATATTAATTGTGGACACCTAATTTTATAAATGACAAAGATGTGGAAATAAAGATTATTTATCTTGTTATTTATTCAGACGCTGTGTTGTCTTTGTGTAACATTCTGATTATGTCAACTGGTTAGCTTTTCTACGGTCTGAACGTCGTTGTTTTCTTGAAATATAAGTTATAAGTATCAAAAGTCTCTACTCACTCCGTGAAACGGGTTTTAAAATGGCGTTTCACAAACAAGCATTTCACTGTAGGAAAAACTCCACAAACAAACGGAAAGATACAGTATGTAGCAATGTCCACTCACTGAATCTTTGCTGTTTGTCCTCTTGTCACGCCCTCTGGTGTCCGACAAGAGCCATTACTCTCATCAACAAGTTCCCGCCAAAAGCTTTATGAGTGGAATTCTACACTTTCGTCAGCAGAGGGCCTGTCATACAGAGAAACGTCAATATGTTGTAGGGTAAGCGGAAGTGTTGAAATCGTATCATGAAATGTGTCTCTGCGCTAAAGAACACGAATGAAATGGATACCTCTCGATAATAGAAAACCTATAATAATGTATAACGATGATACAAATAAAAAAATATAAAGTTTTAAGCAGTTTAATGTCCATGTAAAGAAAGGCTAGCTTAGCTAAAGCTCAAGGACGTTCCGTATTTCATGGTTGTTTAAAACTTCTAGCACAATCACAAATTAAACCACAAATTCTTCAAGTTTTATATTTCAAGTCTGTTCAAATATATATATATATATAATATTTATAAAATAATAATATAATTAAAAGCCTATTTTACATGTTTTAGAATGTATTAACTGGAGAGGGAAAACATACTCTACTGAAAACACTATTATTTTATTAATTAGAAGTTTCACCACAGCAAAAACTATATTATGGCTCTCCAAGGATGATAAAGCTAATATTTTAATCCTATTATATTACATTGAATCTTTTTTTTTTTTTTACTTTAGGCTTGTCCTTAATTTAGGAGATGTCCCAGCATTTCCATCTCCCCCTGTCCTCTGTATCTTCTACTCTAACTCCTTCCTCACTGCATCCATCAATCTCCTATTTCTCTCCTAGCTTTTCCTCCATATAAACTAAATGTTAGTGTTGTCTCCGACACTTTTTTTGGGAGATTTTAAACTGTACATTCTGTCTGACAACTTTTAACCAGCAGGGGGTGCTATATAACCATCTTTCCTCCTTATCTCTCACATTCATTGTTCCTACAATCAACAACAAATCTGCTTAAATCAGGCCATAAAAATCCTCCATCATAGATAAACAGTAGGGAAAATCAGCCATAAATACTTACTTTTCTGCTTTATTGCGTTAGTGTCCCAGTATTATCTTTGTTAGTGCTTCCTCTTATTTCTCCTGTGACACATCACCTGGAGGAAGTTCCTGGAGCTGCGGCGATATCTCAAGGGCTTTGGCTGGAACAGGAGGAGATCTCATTAGTTTTAGCTATTTCCATCTTGAGACTCAGAGCTACGCAATAAAGAAAGTCAACAGGGAACCGACACAGTGAAACACGAAGGTCTGCAAGAAAAAGTGACGCACGGGGAAATGAACTTTCCAAAATAGATTAAAAAAAATTAATTAACAAAAATCCTTTATTTTTTCCACTATAGTTTAGTTCTTTTCTCTTCCTCTAATAAGTTACTAAAGCCATACATAGGTATAAATAACAACAGGGGTCTGATGACAAAAAGTATTCTATAGTATAGTATAGTATAGTATCTATAATATTTTTTAGAACAATAATATTATATTATATTTTACTCAGAGTCCCAAAGGGGTTCTGACTGTCAAGTTTTTAAGTCAATGTATAAAATAAACAAAGTGAAACTGTTGAAACAAAACAGAATAAAACCATACAAAATAGACTTTTATATCTTTGATTAAAAACTGTTTCTAATGTGGACATCCATTATAGCAGGTTTTTGACATGAGTTACGGTTCTGCAGACAGATGTCGGACGATGCATGTCCGAAAATGGCTCTTAAACCAGAAATCCTTAACATAAGAAGGGCGAGGGTTCTGTCAGGAGGGAGATTCCTTCCCAGAGCCTGCCGTGTCAGACAGTGTGTTTTTCTGCAAGGCAGAAGCTGTTGCCAAGAAACTAAGTGAACTTTCTATGAACTTTCTACACAGGTGCCAGTGGGAAGAAAAGAGTCAGACAGAATCAGCCATTAGGTAACCAGTAGACTCTATCCAACAGATCACATGTGCAGTAATTAGACTGGAGGCAAGAGTCTGCAGTAGAAATTTAAGCAAAAGTCAGCACTGTGCGTTTTCTTTCTTTCTAGTGGCTTTATTTCTCTGTAAGTTCTGTTAAGACAAGACAAGTCAACCTTACTGTCTTGGTTCCTATACAGTTTTTTTTTAGATCTCATCCAAGAGGCTTATTCATTTGTATCTGACTTTAGAAATTCTGATATACAATAATAAGGAGAAAAATCAGAACTATGGATAAACCAAGAAAAACAACCCCAACATCAAGCATTAATGTGCTAAATCTTGGAGAATTGTTTTTATTTTGCAATTGCGTAACAACGCGAATGTGTTGCCATATATACCATATTGATATTGCAAGTATATTCAGCATAAAATGCAACAGGAATTGTAGAGGTGTTTTCCTAGAACTCTGGGGAGAGCTCTTCATTCTGGTGGTTTGGCATTTCAGGCACTCTCCTGCCCCAGAGGAGGGTGTCAAACATTGCTCTTGATGATTAGGTGGAGTCGGTCCTGATGCTGTAACCCAGTGGTCCAGAACAACTGGGCTGGGAACCCCATCTCACCTATAATTACACTTGATCCATACCCACATCAACAAAAGAATGACTAGGATACCATCATCAATAATATGCAACTATATTTGATAAGGAAATATTTTCTCGGTGACGACAACAACAATAAACTCAAAATGACGCAGAGTCATTGATACAAGATTCTAACTTTTTATACCAGTCTGGTAGGAGAAAATTATAGGCTATGTGAGAAATCTTGAGAAATCCTTTTTGTGCCCATGCACAATTAATTTGGGTAGGAAGATTTTATAGGTAGGAAAATATTTCAGAACTCCGGAAATTTAATTTTATCAAGGCGTAATTATCGGCCACAACTTAACTCAGACATGGGCAAACTAAGGCCCGGGGGCCCGACGTGGCCCGCTGAGCTTTTTAATGCGGCCCGCCGACCTTGTCAGAATCAAAAATTGTATTTGCATAATCATTATTCTTGTGCCATTTCCCTGCAGTTTCCGCATTTCCCGGAGAGATGACATCATAAAAGCTATCAGAAGTTTAGCATCGTAAGTTTTCTCAATTTTTCGGGTATTGACTCTGCCCTCAAGTCCAATTCTTGGGACCCATTGTGGCCCGCGAGTCAAAAAGTTTGCCCACCTCTGACTTAACTGGTCCGTGAAAATAGGACGAGACATTTAATTGGTCCGCGGCGCAAATAAGCTTGGGGAACACTGATATAACCGTTTCTCCTGTATCTCATTGTGTACAATGTTTATGATCCTGTTTATGGCTCTCGGAGACCTTTGTGCAACATCCACAATCCTCTGCAGAGCCTTTTTCTGCGCTTCAGAACAGGTGTTGTATCGCACAGTGATGCTGAAGGTCAACACATTCTCTACCTTACTCTTGAGAAGATTCTAAGCACTCAGTATGGTGATGTTGAAAAGATCACAGACAGTATGACGAATTTATCACACCACAAGTTTAGTTTAAGACGAAAATATGAAAATCACACTCTTTTCTTTTGGAGGTCTGTTTTCGTAAAACACTAAAATAAATCTCCGCCTTTCACTGACTTATGTCATCACGATCAACTCATTTTGACTTTCATCGGCTGCTGTGTATGATGTTGGTCATAATTGCAGCCCATTGTTTGCTTGTGGCCTCTGAGCAATCATCCGCTCCCTCTGCACTCCTGTAACTGCATAACAACATTATACAACCCACTGAGCAGCCTGACATGTGGTTGCATGAACCTGGCTGATGCATTCATGAACAGCCCAACACAGTGTAACCCCTCTGGGAAATAAGTCAAATGGATCCGCAGAGGACAATGATGATTTTAATAACAACACTCAATGGTTTTAATACATAACACATGTTGATGAGCTAAAAGCCGGGAGTCAGGACTTAACTTTTGCTCTTCTGCTGAGAGAATCGACCTCTGCTTATCCTTAGTAATTACTAAGACTCTCAGATGAATTGTCATCTGGGTAATGAAGTAGAATGAGGACCATTACAAGGACCAGGCACACATTACACACATTTATGCCAGTGATGACTTAAATTGAAATGTATGCAGCAGCGGTAATTTCCTTTCGGTATACATTGGTCCAATCTATCCCTGTAGGTGGTGCTGTTGATATTTATTTACATGCAACTGGCTTTAAACAGCACCTTGTTTTAAAACTATTTTTTTTAAACCTAACAGTTGTTACTCGTGCAAAGCAGCAAAAAATGATGTCTTTAACCCAGTGCTTCTCAATTATTTTCTGTTACGTACCCCCTAGCAGGAAGAATTCAATTGGCGCAACAGCGAGTCATTGTTTTTCATCTCCCCCTGTTCTCTGTATCTTCTCTGGCTCCTCCTCTGAACATGTCCAAACCATCTCAATCTGTCTTTTCTAGCTTTTTTTCAAACCTTCTTGTCTGTGTGGTCCCTTTAATCACCTCATTCCTGATCCTGTCCATCCTTGTCTCTCCTAAAGAGAATCTCAGCATCTTTAACTCCTCCACCTACAGTGTCTCCTGTCTTCTACCTATTTCTAGTGTCTCTAATCCGTCCATCATGGCACAGATCACTCCTGACTCTTTTCTCCAGTTGCTCCATCCTGACTCCACTCTTTTCTTCTTCTCTCTTCCACAGTCTCCACTGCTCTGAACAGTTGATCCTCCTGCACCTTCACCTCTGCTCCTTGTAACCTCACCACTCCACTGTTCTCCCTTTCTTTTACACACATGCACTCGCCTTCATTCCTCCTCTCTTTGATCCATACCTCCACCTCTCTGGATTCTCTTCTCACCCCTGCCTTCACTCAATACAGATCACAATGTCATCTGCAAACATCATCGTCCATGGAGACTCCTGTCTGACCTCATCTGTCAATCTGTCCATCACTAAAGCAAACAAGAAAGGGCTCAGGGACGATCCTTAATGCAGTCCCACCTCCACCTTAGAGTCTTCTGTCCTTCCAATCAGCACACCTCACCAGTGTTGTATTGTTCTCATATAGGTCCTGCACCAATCTAACATACTTCTCTGCCACTCCTTCTTCTAACAAATATATATTATATCAAATGTTTTTTTATACCCAATTTTAAGACAATAAAATATAACTAAAACCATTTAACAACACGTTTTTTTTTAATTATTTTCGTTATTCTGCCTGTATTATTACTTATTATTATTAATGCTACTTAAGTGTGAAGGTCACTTGTATGTTATATTCAACAGTTCCATTATACTGTGTAAAATGAGGTCAGAGAATTGGGTTGAAGGCAGGATAATAATGGTCAGGCAGCTGAATATGGCGTGCTTTAGGACCCATACATCACATTCTTGTGGAATTACAAAAGTTGTGTGTGCTTGTGCGCGCGCATGTTGCTGCTCTGCAACAAGAGCTCGGCAGCTGTGGACAGTGAAGTCAGTCTACCGCTGGGTGTCTTCCCACCGTAGACGACACACAGAGCGGGCTGCTTCGCTCGTGTTTTCCCGAAGACAAGGGCGTGTGACATGGGTCACATCTAGAGGGTTTTCACGCCCCTGAACCGACCCTGGAAGGAAGGAGTCCGTCTGGATGCGAGTCTGTCACAGGGAATCCACGACAGGCTGCGCGCGTCCGAGTGGGACTCCGTTCCTCCTCCTGTGTCACACACGGCTGAAGAAGGGTGTAAAAACCCCAGCAGACTGTCGTTTGGGTAAGTGAAACTTTTACCATCAGCACATTGAGACGCGTGTGGGTGAAAGTGATGGCGCTCGGCTGCTCTCAGTCACTGCAGTGTAAATTTGCTGAGGGGCAGCTGAGGGTTCCCTCTACAGTAACTGCCGCACGTGCAGCTTTACTGCTGTGCTTTGCATCCAGCTCCACATCGACCCCACGTAAGGAAAATGCATCCTCATCCACTTTGTTGCTCTACATTCGGTTAAAGGCACAGAACACAGGGTGAGCTTCCAAAAACAAGTCTAAAATAGTTTGATTAATCGCCTTGTACTTCAAGAAGAAGCTGCAAAGTTTCTACTTTTTTCCTCTCTGTGTATTTTCCTTTCAGTTACAAGTGAAAGGGAATCCCTTTAAATGTTACCGACAAAGAAAAGAGCATCCGCTAGGGGTCAGTAATGCAAAGATTTAGCTCTGATAGTACAGTAAAGCATATGAAAAAGCAAGAAAGTAAGGTTTCTTTAGTTCCTATAGTACAGACCTGGACAAAATAAGGCACAGGGACCTGATGGTCCATATGGCTTTTTAATCCGGCCCGCCAATCTTGACCAAATTATACTGGTAATCTGAATTATCACCTCTACGCTCTGCTTTTTCCCTGCAAAGCCATCATTTCCCTAATAGATAGTCCAGAAAAAGCTAAAACATTTGTATAGACCTTAGCAAAATAAGGCCCTGGGACCGGATGCGGCCCATAATCCGGCCCATAATCCGGCCCACCAATCTTGTCCAAATTATACTGGTAATTTGTATTATCACTGTCGTTCTGCCTTTTCCCTGCAAAGACGTCATTCCCCCAATAGTTAGTCTAGAAGAGGCTAAAAGCATTTGTACAGACCTGGACAAAATAAGGCCTGGGGATCTGATGCGGTCCAATTGGCTATTTAATCCGGCCCGCCAATCTTGTCTAAATTATAATGGTAATTTCTATTATCATTATCCTTCTGCCTTTTCCCTGTAAAGCCATCATTTCCCTAATAATCTGGAAGACGCTGAAAGCATTACACACTCTTCCCCTGACTCACATTTTATACAATACTAGACCTCA
>JAFBJS010001175.1:134298-162601 GCA_016785265.1 Paraplagusia blochii
ACTGAGCCATCTTACAACGTTGTGATACAAAAGATCTCCGTATTCAGCCTGGATGTCAAGAAGAAATTGCTGAAACTGGCGGTGGCACAGCGCTTTGGAGCGAATAGAATTAATTGCTTTTATCACCGGTTTCATAACATTATCATCATTCAGATGTTTGGCACAGAGAACTTCTTGGTGAATAATACAATGGAGTTTAATAGCTCTGCCTCCTTCTTCGCCGACTTTGTTGCAGACAAGGGTTGACTCCTGTCCCCAGTCATGGCAGGTGCGCCGTCTGTAATAATCCCAGTGACTTTATTCCACTGCAGTTTGAGGTCATCTACGGTGGAACAAACAGAAGCAAATAAATCTTCCCCTCTTGTTTGGTCCTTCAGACTCTGGAGATCCAGAAGCTCACGTTCATGTCACTGTCCACTCCTCTCAAAAAAATCAGTAACTGAGCGGTGTCGGATGCATCCGTGCTTTCATCGCAAGCTAACGAAAAAAAGTCAAATTCAGTTCCTTTTGCTTCTAATTGTCTCTTAATATCTAATGAAACATCTTCAATTCTCCGTACCACAGTGTTACGAGCCAGGCAAATATTGGCAAATTCTTGCTTCTTTGCAGGACAAATTTTCTCGACCATTTTCATTACACAGTCTTTAATAAATTCTCCCTCAGTGAAAGGTTTGCAGTGCTTGGCAATCAGCGTCGTCACCTCGTAGCTCGCCTTTGTAGCATTTTCATTTGACTCACGGGCTCTTGTGAAAAAGCGCTGCTGTGCCGTTAAAACAGCTTCCAGTTGCTTCACCTTTTCACCGCGTTGGTTTCCAGTTAGCTTGTCGTAGTTAGCATGTTTCGTCTGGTAGTGCCTCTTGATATTGAATTCCTTGAAAACAGCCACAGTCTCTTGGCAAATTAGGCAGACGCAGTTGTTTCGGATTTCGGTGAAAAAATACTCCAATTTCCACTTGTCCTGTCCTCGCCATGTCAGAAATGGGTCAGGCTAAATTTTAGCGTTTTAGCCGCTAAAACGATCACGCAAGACCAAGGTTCAAGGCGGCCAGAGTGCGGCCAAATGGCTACTGTCATCTTCTGGTGAAATGGTGAAATAACTTTTTTCGTACACATTTATTTTATGCTGCTGTCAACATTACTGGCGGGCCACATATTGTTAAATTTATGACAGAGGCTGCGGGCCGGTAAAAATTTGATCACGGGCCGCAACTGGCCCCCGGGCCGGACTTTGGACATGCCTGGTGTAGAGTGACATTTAAGCCCTCCATGTGCTTGCCAATGGTAGCTGGACTGGCATTAGGTACCCAAATTAGATCCTTAGACCCCTTGTGAGACCATATACAGTACTGGTGCAGTTACCCCTAGGCTCCTCCTAATACAAGACAATGCTAAACGTCCAGAAGTTGGCTGAAGCTTTAGATGATTTTTAATGATAATTTTGGTGATTTTGTTGGCAGCACAGTCAACTATGGAAAGAACAAAATATTTATAAAAAAATATGTCCTTTATTCAGATCTGCGACATGTTACTTTAGTGTTCCCTTTTTGAGGAGTGTGTGTCTGTGTGTGTTCAAATATATATATATATATATATATATATATATACCTGTATATGATTATATATACACCCACACCACTAGCTTAATCCTTTATTTCACCACCCTCTCCTTGTCTACTCCTTCAACTTTGTCCTTCATCGCCTACATTCTCTTTTAAAGTAACTTATTACTTTACTAGTTACTTCACTGAAAAGTAACTAGTTACGTTACTAGTTACTAACTTATAAAAGTAACTAGTTACTTTACTTTAAAAACACATATCCCTTTATAGGGCAAGTGACTGTTTTTGGTCATTTCTGCACTCTTTACAAATGGCTCCCTTCCTCTACTTTAAGCCCGGCGCACACGGGGAGGATTCGGCGCGCGCCGATTGCTCAGCGCCAGATTCTCACCGTGTGCGCGCAAATTTACGTGAGCATTTGGTCACTTGAGGCCGTGAGCAAAATATCGATCGAGCTCGATTTCGTGAGCATCTTTCTCACTACAAATGATTTGTGCGCATGCGTTATTACAAAGACGCAATAAGATGGCAGCCCGCAGCGTCTTGTTGAATGAGACTATAGAGAAGACTATGAGAAGATAAATTCGTAGATCTTTGGCAAGACCATCCTTGCCCTGTCTCTTATACACATCTCATTGTGTCATGTGTAAGGCAACACTGACTGACATTTGACTGGAGATCATGTTCCAGACACACATCTTTTAATCTATATCATGATAAACATTTTTTATGGGCAAATTACATGGAAGGAATAGTCAATTATACATAGTTGACTATGAATATATATATGATTGTTCTTCTTGAAGAATAAAATTAGTTTGGTTACTATGAGGTATACAGTCTTCTGAAAAAATTACTAGTAGTATTTGGTGTTTCACTTCTCCATGTTTTATTTTGTGTGAATTGAAAAATTTATATTCGCTTTGTCACATTTTACATCATTTTCTTTTCATTATTCCTAAAATTTCCACAGAAATAAGCTGTGGAAATAAGAAAACATTAAAATTAAATCAACTAATTACTAGCGAGACGTGAGCAGAATTCTCATCGTGTGCGCGTGTACTATAAGCGCGCGCGGATGGCGCTGAGCATTCGGCGGGCACCGAATCCTCCCCGTGTGCGCCGGGCTTTAGTAAGGTCAAGTACCAATGTGGTCCTCACTCAGCCATTCAGAAGATCACCCAACATCACAGAGCACATGACTGTGTCATTCAACCAATCAGTAGGTACCTGGAGTGTACCTGCTGATTGGTTGAATGAGTCTCTCCACCTGGGAGAGTTCGCCAGTGTGGAGAGAACCAGTGTGGTTGGTCACTAGGCAGTAACTAGTAACGAGCCCCTTTACACAAAAGTAACGATAACGACGTTATAAGTAACGTGTTAGTCCCAACACTGCTTACTAATGAGTAAAGGTTTATTTTCCACATGCTCAAAAGTGTTTCACACTAAAACACACTTCTCAATCTCCTACCGTATATTCTCCACTTACATTTGCAGCTAAATTTTCTGCAGGTTTGGCTTCGCCCTCTTCTGTCGAGTCTGGTGCTGTTGGCACAGAGACAGGCAGCAGAGGAGACCGTGCCTTACCAGCCTGTCCAAGAGAGGCTGTCTTCACCTGGGGATTCATGAGACTTGCAGCTGTAAAGGAAAGACAGCAGAGAATATACATGTGTGAAAGTCTAACCAAAGACCAAATGGAGACCTGCAGTTTGAAGATATGTGCTAGGATGATTTTAGCTTAGAACAAACCCTGTCTCTTATACACATCTTTATCAATGCTATCTATACAAAGTTATTTTAGGCAAATGTCTGCCAACTGAGCTGAAACATTAGATGTGTATAAGAGACAGGACCGTGCCTTACCAGCCTGTCCAAGAGAGGCTGTCTTCACCTGGGGATTCATGAGACTTGCAGCTGTAAAGGAAAGACAGCAGAGAATATACATGTGTGAAAGTCTAACCAAAGACCAAATGGAGACCTGCAGTTTGAAGATATGTGCTAGGATGATTTTAGCTTAGAACAAACCACGTTAAAAATGTCAATGACTTTGCTCAGAATTTTCTCGTGAGGAAAACAAAGGCAGGGATAACGTGGGGATATGCAGGACTTTAAAAATTTTCACATTAGTAATCAGTTGTGAGGTGATGATTGCTTGTTGTAACCCTGTGTAAACTGCACGACTTCCATTGTCGACTTCCAAATTCAGGCTCGATTGTGATTGTCGTTAATGGCTAAAAACACAGTGTGTCCTGTCCTTAAATAACAGTACAGATATAGTACAGATCATGCAGGTCAATTTGCTTTAACAGTTTGACAGGAGGAAACACAGGACAGATTTTTTTTTTAAATTCAGATTTTTTTTTCTGCAGTACAACTTCTTCTCCTCCTTTCGGCTTATCCCGTTTTTCAGGGGTTGCCACAGCGAGTCTACAATTTCCATATCACCCTGTCCTCCGCATCCTTAACTCCAACCACCTCCATGTCCTCCTTCACCACATCCATAAATCTCCTCTTTGCCCTTCCTCTTCGTCTCTTTCCTGGTAGCTCCATGTCTAGCATTTTTCTCCCAATATAACCACTGTCCCTCCTCTGAGCATGTCCAAACCATCTTAATTTGGCTTTTCCAAACCTTCCTGTCTGTGTTGCCCCCTGATTACCTCATTCCTGTTCCTGTCCATTCTTGTCACCCTCAAAGAGAACATCAGCTACTTTAACTCTGCCACCTCCAGCCCTGCCTCCTGTCTTCTACCTATTTGTAGTGTCTCTAATCTATACATCATGGCTGGTCTCACAACTGTCCTGTAAACCTTTCCCTTCACTCTAGCTGAAATTCTATCACAAATCACTCCTGAGACCTTTCTCCAGTTGTTCCATCCTGCCTGTACTGTATTCTTCACTTCTCTTCAACAATCTCCACTGCTCTGGACAGAGTTATCTGAGATAGTTAAGTATCTAAAGGTCTTCACCTTTGCTCCTTGTAACATCACCATTCCGCTGTTCCCCTTCTCATTCACACACATCTCTCCAATGCAAACCTCTACCTCTCTAGATTCTCTTCTAGCTTTTGCCTGCTCTCACTGCAGATCACAGTATCATCTGCAAACATCATCGTCCATGGAGACTCTTGTCTGACCTCATCTGTCAATCTGTCCATCACCGGTGCAAACAAAAAGTGGCTCTGGGCTGATCCTTGAAGTCCCATCTCCACCTTAAAGTCCTCAGTCCTTCCAACAGCACACCACACCACAGTTGTGCAGTTCTCATACAATTCCTGCACCAGTCTAACATACTTCTCTGCCACTCTCTTCCTCCCTTGGCACCCTGCCATAGGCCTTTCCTATATTTACAAAAACACAATGAAGCTCCTTCTGACTTTCTCGGCATAAAACCATACTGTTGTTTGCAAATCTCTAACTCTTACCTCAACCTAGCTTCAACTACTCATTCCCAAATCTTCATGATATGGCTCATTACCTTATCCCTCTTTAATTGCTACAACTCTGCACATCTTTCTTCTTGGCCCAAGAACACTTTTCCTCCACTCATCAGGCATCTTGGCTGTCTCTAAAATTCTATTCAATAGCCGAGTGAGAAAATTTACTGCTTCTTCCCCTCAGCACTTCCATACCTACACTGGTATGTAACAGGGACCAACTGCCTTTCCACTCTTCATCCTTTCTAGTTTAATCTACCTTCTCCCTGTTGGGAACTGGCTCTTCATTCCTACGTTCCCTATCATTTTCCTCATTTGACAACTCCCTCCATCTTCCCAGCACACATTTCTCACCAGTGATGACATTTCCATCTCTGTCCTTAATTAGTCTCATCTTTCCCAGATTGATTTCTCTGCCCTGTCAATCTATATAACTCTTTCTCTAACCTCTCATACAACTCCTCGTATGCCTTTTGTTTGGCCTTGGTCGCTTCCCTCTTCATCTCCCTTGCCCTCCCTATGTACACCAGTCTATTCTCCGCTGTCCTGTCAACATCCCATCTCTTCTTTGCTAATCTCTTTCTCTGGACACTCTCCTGGACCTCATAATTCCACCACCAGGTCTCTTTGTACTCCTTTCTCTGTCCAGAGAAAAAACACCTAGCACCTTCCTAGCTGTCTCCCTAATGACTCTAGCGGTGGCCTCCCAATGATCTAGGAATTCCCCACCACAGCCCAGAACTGCTCTAACCTTTTTTAACAAAGTCTTCACAACATTCTGCTTTCCTTAACTTCCAACACTTGATCATCTGCTCTGTCTTCACCTTCTTCCTTCTTCTCACCTCTTGTCAGCTTGCACACTACCATCCTATGTTCTTTGGCCACACTCTCACCTGCCACCACCTTACACTTATCTGTTGTTGCTTGTCACTTATCTCCCGTAGATTACCTCTTCTACAGAGAATGTAATCTACCTGAGTGGACCTGCCTCCACTTTTGTATGTCACCCGGTGTTCCTCTCTCTTTTGGAAATAGGTGTTTACCATGGCCATATCTATTGCAAAATCTACCACTGCTTGTCCTTCCAAATTTCTATGCCTTACTCCAAACCGACCCATCACTTCCACATCCCCCTCTCCTCTCCCTCATGTTCCCTTCTCCTGCATGGCCATTGAAGTCTGCTCCAATCACCACTGTCTCTCCCCTTAGGATGACATCACTCCTTCTATTGTCTGACACTTGTTTATCTGTCTGGCACTTTTCACATCCACCACATGACTTGCATACTTTTCCCCGATGATCACCCCACCTCCATTTCTCTTCTCATCTAATCCATGGTAGAATAACTTAAAGCGCCTTACCCCAATATTTCTGGCCCTGCCGCCTTCCACCTGGTCTCTTGCACACACACAACACATCCACCCTTCATCTCTCCATCATGTCAGCTAGCTCCCTACCTTTCCCTGTCATTGTACCTACATTCAGGGTTCCCACTTTCAGACCAACACTTCTAACCGTCCTCTTTTCTCTTTGTTTTAATCAATCTTCCTCCTCTTCTTTGTTTTCGACCAACAGTCCAATTTCCAACAGTACCCTGTAGGTTAACAGCACTGTTGGCGGTCATTGTTAACCCGGGCCCCGACCGGAAATCCTTTTGTTGTCTCGCATCTTAGATTTGGCAAAATGATTTTTACGCCAGATGCCCTTCCTGACATAACCCTCACCATTTATCCGGGCTTGGGACTGGCACTAAAAAACACTGGCTTTTGCTCCCTAGTGGCTGGGTTCAGCAGTGCAACTAAAGTGTGTTTATAATCATGCTGCCTGATGCACAAACACTCACTACCTATCAGAACATTTTTTTGACATTAACATCCCTTTCAGTTGACGGAACAGGAAAACTTTGATCAGATAACAACAGAACACACCGACAAATCACACCCAATCCCCAGTGACCTTATTAATGCCAGCAAGAGAGCACTAGCCCACTAGTGCCTTCTGGTTTTACACCATCACACAATAAACCAACGCACACAGTGATGATTGTTGTGACTAAATGACTAGTTCACATGCCACTAATTGAAACATCAAACAAGACTTACGTCTAAACCATAGATGTCAAACTCTGGCCCAGGAGCCAAATCTGGCCCAGAGTGTAAATATTTTTGGCCCACCAGATAAAATTAAATGTGTAATATAGTTGGCCCACCAGTACGTAGACCTTACATACTTTCAGAATTTGTTAAATAAATAATACATGCTTTTTGTTATAGCACATACATTCTGTTCTGTAGATAAAGATTCACGTTAAAAATGATCTGAAAAGACCACGAGGAGAACGAAGAACAAACAAATACCAATGACGTGATTTTTCTCTATATATATTTCTCATGTGTTATACTATACTAATCAGCTTCGGCTGTTTCAGATTCAGTGTATCCACATGAAAAAACACAATTTCATACCCAAAGAGAAGGGAAAACATGCACGTTTATAGTTAATTTCTCAATTATAAATTCCGTTTGGCCGTGACTTCATGTCAATTTTACATTCTGGCCCGTGATTAAATTGAGTTAGACACCAGTGGTCTAAACCATTGGCCCAGTCACAGAGAGCATAGTATACCTAGATAAGAAGATTAATATAATTCTTCCTTTTTATCATCTTTATTATTATATCCCTTTCTCCATCCACTTTTTTTCTTTTTCTTCCTTCTCGTAGTACTTGCTTTTCTCCAAACCCTTGGGTATCTTTAGTCACAATACCCAACATTGTTTTTTTTTTTTTTACTTTAATAATCCTTGGGAGTATCCTCCAGGAAATAATACCTCTCCATTTAACCCTCCTGTTGTCTTCAAATTCTGCATACACCGCATGTCCCCCGGGTCAAAATGACCCATCTTAACTAAATCCCTATTTTAAGCAGCTCAATCAAATTCAATGGTTCGAATCCACCAGCTGCCAGGTTGCCACTGAGGTGCTCTGAGCATAGCACCGTCCCAACCCACATCACTTCGTGTGGGCTCACCACCCACAGGAATGCTCACAATATGGTGCAATGTGATTTGGGTGGTGCCAGCTGCCCCTGCGACCCGGCAACGGACAAGCAGAAGAAAATGAATGAGTATTATTTTTTGTATTGCTGGTGTGATGAGCAGGTAGAATGTAGAGATTATGACATGGACATGAGAAACGGCATATGTTTTGGGTCCAAGGGTCATCTTTATGAGATTTTGTTCAGCCTCCCTGTCGTGTTGGTCATATGTTGCCGAGAACCATGCTATTTTGCCGATTTTTGAAAGGAAAGTCTCTCTTTAAACTTCAGAGTACTGATTGATCTCAAACAGAACTAAAACATTCTCACATTCTGTGTTGTGTAAATAACTCTGCGACTGTAATTTCAATTGGTTTTTACTGTCGGGTCATTTTGACCCGAAGACGACCTTTGTACCTTTTTTGTACAGCATGCAGTCAATCTAGGAAAAGTCATAAGATTTCAAGTCAAAATATCGTTAAGGGGATTTTTTGGTTTTTGTTTTTTTACATAGTGGCTGGTCATTTTGACCCGAGGACAACAGGAGGGTTTACCCATCACCATAGTTGGTGAGCCAGAATCCCAGGAGCAGTGTGTGGATACGATACCAAGCTCAGGGCACTTCAGCTGTAACTTGGCGCTAGGTAGATTCACACCGGGGGCCTTGCAAACCCATTTCCGTTTCCTTAACCACTAGGCCACCAACTCCTAATTGGTCATCATTCTGCTAAGCCGTTTATTGTTTTGTTTGTTGCAAACTGTAAACATTAGGTGGCCAAATCAAAACTTACCCACTTTGCCTTAACTACCTATAGCACCATTTGAAGCTTGAACTGTGTCTGTAAAATGTTGATATAAATTTATACATGGCATTTTCCTGCCAACATGCTCCAGCTCAAAAGAGATTGTTTTAAACTGACAACACAGAGAAACAGAAAAAAAAAAAAACAGAAACAGAATGGAGGCAACACAGCAGATACATGTATCTGCTGTGCTCTCTATTTTCTTCAGTATTAAATGTCTCTCTGTCTCAATGTAGATCACTGCAAAATAAGAAAAATCTCGGATTATTTTTGTTCTGGCTATGTTCAGAGTCTTTTAAATGCACAGAATGACCACTCCACAGATGCTGCAGTCGGCAGCTTAGTGAGTGTGCTGGAGAATTGTGTATTATGAACCGGCAAATTGTTGGACGACATTGATGTGCATCGCAGCTGGTGTTTGACGGTGGAACAAACTCATGGAGTCTGAAAATTGAGCACTTTTCAAAGATTATTATTATTGTGCCTTTTAGCCGAGCGCTTTTTTTTTTTTTCTTTAAAATTAACATTCAAGTGGTTGCAGCCATAAAGTTTATTGGATTGGCTGACAACTTTATAGTCATATTGTATTTAATTGCTGAGCTGTGTTCATGAGGAATCTTCATAAAGGATTATCTACTTATACATCAACGTATCCATTAAAGGCTCGAGGCAGATTTTTCCTCACTCCTTTCACAAAAAGATCTCACCATGTAAACCATGTGTAAATCATGTATAAAACATAAGGCTCCCGGGCCACTTGTGGCCCACAAAGTCCTGTGGAGCACAAAAAGTGTTATATTGCCTAACAACAGTCAATGTTACTGAGCTATGACCCTGATCATCTGCAATATTTACACCAAAAATAAATACCATCATATAGGGTACGCTATAATTTCCTCCTAACAGTCTTATAGTTACAACTAGTCCTTCAAGGAAAACTGTAATGCATTTTTATTTCTACCAAGTAGTGAAGTATCTGTCCATGAACAACAAACAGCTGAATGCACCAGTTCTCTGTGTATAAGGCTGTAGAAATATGTTGATTGAAAGTGTTGTAGATTCAATTATAAACTGTAAAGCATAAATTTAGATCTCGAATCTAAAGTGACAAGTCTGGCAGCGATTGGCACTTTGCACATCACCTCATCTTTTCTCTGCGTCAATGCCTCCACTGAGGTTTTGTAAGAAACCTCACAAAGTCTTGTAATGAGAAACTTCTCTAATCAATGTCTCTCCCAGGCAAGGTCCACTTTATTGATGGATTTGGATTTTAAGCCTGACATTTTTAACTTCAGCTCTCAGCCACTATATGGTCAGTCTGTATAGCATAGGTCATGCATTATTCAATGTAATCATAAGGACGTTTCAAACTTTGGCATCAGATAGTTGTCTGTGTCCACTTTGGTCAGTTTCTACCGTACTTTGACCGGGTTATTTCTCCGTGTTAACATGTTTGTTTTAATTAGTATTTCCGCCACTGTGACACACTGGTTACAGGTTGGTCGGTTTAGTAGAAGAAAAAGAAACAGTAGTACATTTTTATCTTCCATCTGCGCTCAGACAGTTGCCTGAGGGAGCTCTCCCAGTTCAATATTTCATCCTGATGGGACCTACTGGTGTGAGAGGGGTCAGCGGTAAAGAGCTGAGGGAGAGAATGTGGAGGGAACATTCGTACCTGCTGGGGAAAAAAAACATGTCTAGGTGAGAGGAAGGAAAGGCTTGCTAAAAAAAAAAAATGTTTGCAGGAAGGAGGATGAAAAGGACTGAAACAGTGCCTGGAGTAGGAGGAATGTTGAGTGTTGGCAGGTAGAACATGTATATACACACATTCAAATAAAGACCAAGAATGAGGCAGTGACATCGAGAAGCTGCAGCTCGCTGAGCCAAAAATATCCCTGTGCGAGTGCAGGGATGGAAGACAGATATATAAGAGACACAAGAAAACATGATAATTTAATACGGGTGAAAAGCTCAAAATACAACCACATATTGTATTAAACATTTAAAAATGTAAGCCTCTGAAAAGTAAAGCAGGGGTGCATGTCTGCCCCCTTTAACTTGACCAACAGGGTGGCCAAGCGGTTAAGGAAGCGGACTTGGGTCAGCAAGGTCCCCGGTTCGAATCCATCAGCTGCCAGGTTGCCACTGAGGTGCTCTGAGCATAGCACCGTCCCAACCCACATCACTTCTTGTGGGCTCCCGACCCACAGGAAGGCAACTGCCCCTGGCGCCACCCCTGCGACCTGGCAACGGACAAGCAGAAGAACATAAATGAATGAACATTTCATTCAATATGAATTATAATACATTTCTTATATTGCTGTACTCATACTTATACAAGGGGGGGAGGTATCTCTATTATTTGTAACTATTAGGGCAGAAGACGCCCTGGAGGTGGAGGAGTTAAAGATGCTGCTATTCTCTTTAGGAGAGACAAGGGTGGATAGGATCAGGAATGAGGTCATTTGAAGGACAACACAGACAGGAAGGTTCAGAGACAGATTGAGATGGTCCAGAGGAGGGACATGTCCAGAGGAGGGACAGTGGATAAATTGGTAGATCCCAGAGATGGAGCTACCAGATAGGTAACAAAGAGGAGATTAGTTGATGCAGTGACTGTGGACATGGAGGTTGTTGGAGTCACAGAAATAATGATTCACGTTGTGATTCACAGAGGAAGGTACGTGCTGAAAGAAAGCGAAGATTAAGAAATAAATTTGTTCACAGTTTTTGATGTTGATGATTTTCTTTTCCAGTGTTATTTATATCTTCCTGATTCCTGTTTTTCAAATATTTCCCTCAGCCATTTCCTCTATCCTTATCACCTAGAACTAGCCTACAGGCTCTTTGTTATTTTCTTTTTTTTCTCCCCTCAGTATCTAGTTTTGGTTAAATTTGATAAACTTAACTGTGTGCAACTCAGGATTTGAGAACATTTTTTGAGCCTTAAGAACTTCAAACCAAAGAAGAAGCAGGTAAAAAAGTGAAACTATTGATGTATTTTCCCCTTCTGACAACTGACAGATTCTCATAGCTTCCATGATAGGACTGGGCAAATGTTTATGCCCCTGGGCCATCCTAAGTTAACAGCTGGGCCAAGTATGGGGGGTAGGATGCCGAGATCAGATTCAAGTAACTTCTTAATACTCACTGTCCCTGCATAGCGTGACAAACATCCTTGTTAAAGCAGAGGAATAATGTTCTGTTTGTGTTCTACAACTACTGGTGCGTTCAAGTTGGGAGGAATGTCAGGATTTTAATTAGATCCTGTCTGTTAAAGGTCAGATTTTTCAATGGTTTTCAGTTTTCAAAAGATTTCACATAGTGTTCTTTGAAAAATAAATAAAAAAAAAACTTTCAGAAGTTTGGCAATAAGGTCCTTCAGACCTTGAAGGCAAACATAGTGATGGAATAATCGTCTTTGGAGTGGACATTTTCTTTATTGCACTGCTGCTTTAACGGGTGTAAGGGAGCAGGCTGGATACAAATGTAGCACAAGGGAAACTTCTTTAGGTGCAGGAAGTTGAGTTTCAAAATGAAAGAAAAAATAGCATGGCACTTCTGGCCAACATTCAGTGTCTCTGTCGTTGGTGTTGAACTGCAGGGTAAGCTCTAAACCCAGTAATGGTGGTTGGTGCCTTACGTTTACCTCATGTTTATGAGGGGCGCGGGCAGTGTGATATGGGCGGTGGTCATGGAGACTGATGGACAGGAAAGCTGAGACAAAAGTGGCAGGAATAAATCACAAACAAGGAATACAAGAAAGAGGAACATTCACAATAAACATGAGCAGCAACCAAAAACACAAAAACAATGATATTACCAACACTGAGTGAAGGATAGAGGTACTGTATTTAGACCAGGTGACATCTCTGAATGAGGGACCAGGTGAGAGTGAAAGAGGAAATGTTTCTTGTCTTTGTGACAAGTAAGTGTTCTCTTTGCCATTGTACAAAGTTTGGCCAATTGAAATATTTTCTTAAACACAACTGAGGAACAAAGAACAAACTGATAATTAAGAACAGATTTCTGATTCCGCAAGTTTTCTTCTCCTCATCCACACTTCAGCGGTTTCTTGTGTCTCTGTCTCTCCATTAGAATCATTATATCCATTACACTGCCCCGAATTACACTCTTCAGATTATAATTTCTGAATAAATACAGAGTCAAGTACGGAGCACAACTGCAGCCAGGAATTTGACATCACATTACAGCAATCTATAAAGTTGAATTTAACTCAGAAATAATCCAACATTTCAATAGTGCCTGCAGACCATTGAGTTTGATTTTAATTGTGCGCCTAGTAGTCGCGGTAGGCGGTAAAATCCAGTGCAATTTCACGTGAATTTAGCAGTGACATTTCATCCTCCTACTTCCAATCCTACTTCTTGAAAGTTTCCTGGAGAGAGCAATGCAGTTTTTGTGTAATTAGAGGAAAAAAATAGGCAAATGTCCTCAGAGACATCCAGGTGAATTTCCATGAGGAAAGTGCTCACATTAAAACCTGGATGGGTTTGTTTCTGGTCTGCCTTTAGCAGGAAACTTTACCCCGCGTTTACACCAAATTGTCAGAGTCATTCACCGTGTTTAGCTCACCTGCTGTGTTGGGAATAAAATGCTCTCCAGGCGTCCAACTATTTTAGTCAGAGTAGTCAGAAGTGTCCTTAACAGCTAATGACTCTATTTTATACCTCATTTATGTGTCTGGGAAACTTCATGTGCGGTGTTTGCACAAACACAAAGACTTTGATTTCTATTCAGCTTCTTTACTTTTGAAATAAAAGAACATTTTTTAATTCACCTTGGGATTTGTGAAGAGGGGCTTTTTAATGCAATACTTATATATATGTATTTTGTAGACTATAGGGAGTTCTTGTTTTTCCAAAAGCTTTTTAAAAGACATCCCACTAGGCCTCAAAAACAAAGACAAAAACATTGTTGTGCACTGAACCAAACTTTATATCATCATATTAGGAGTGGCCGAAGGAAGGAAAAATGATCATAATAACAATCATAATTTTCCAATGGGATGACTATGTATAGATAGAATCACAGTTTGGTGTTGTGTGTTTTGGGTGGCAGTTATGGAGACTTCTGCCTTTGCGACCTGCTAACGGTGTAGCAAAGTCAATGAACAATAATAACAACCACAGTACTATTAATAATATCCGTTGGAAATGAACTACAAAATTGCCATTCATACTGGCTACTGTCAATGGCATGTAGTGTTTAGCACATTTGATATTTACACAAGAATTTCCCAAATATTAGATCAATAAAGTTGAGATTATTACTAATTGTGATAAATAAGTAAATGAATCCTGAGCCACAGTGGGGAATATGTTGAAATGGTTTTCAATATATTGTACTGAAAACTGTTTTCTTGTACGGTCAATGGTTGCGATGCAGGAACGGCTTAAGTTTAATTTGGCAGGGCGGTCATTTAGTTGTCATTCAACAGTTTGCTAGGATCAAGAAGTGGTTCGGATTATCTGTCACATCGGTGGGCTTTATTTTTGCAAGTGGGGTTGATGGAATTTTGCCATTTTAAACCCCAAAAAATTCAAATATACAGACGTCGTCATTATATTAAGATTAACACTATTTATTAGACTGACATGATGGGCTTTTACCAACATGTCAGTTTTTTTTTTTTTTTTAAATGACGTCTTTTGTTCGCAGCAGCCAGTTCATTGGGTTTCCCTCCAGATAAATATTCCCACTGCTCCAAATGCGAACTGATTTGATTGATTCCATCGTTTTTAAAGTACGCCCAGCGCAAGGAGAGACTTCCAAGACAACATAATTTAAATAAACAAAGATGAGAACTGAATGAGTGCATGCCTCGCAGAGTATCATTGAAAAAATAAATCCAGCTGATGTTTGTCCATGACTTAGACACTAAAGTAGCCAACATCTAATCATTAAACCTTAACAACATGTTACCCTGTCATCATCAGTGTGCCAGAACATTTCAGTCTGACAAAATAATAAAGAGTGACTCATTCACTCATTACCACAATCCATATTTCTTTTTTTTTTTCCAAATACGATCTATTTTCCCTAATCATTTCAACAAATCTTATGTTGTTGAATCTTATCCACAGGGCTAAACCTTTAGCTATTTAAACTTAATATATTATTGTGGCGAAATTGTTGCTTTTTTCTTGGAGTGTTGGAATGAAGCTAAAAAGAAAAATTGTGAATGACATCGAAAAACTCCAAAAGAGAGTCAAAGTGGCTTAAAAGTACTTGTTGATGGTGCAAAAGAGTGACAGCAGAGTTTCATGGTGCAATATGTCTACTCATATTTGGCCTGATACCTTTTCATTCGGACTTTGGCTTAACAGCTTCCCTCTGCTTCGTGGAACACTGTAAAACATAGTAGTTTATATTGGTCAGGGGAAATAAAAATATAAACATTTGTACTTACAATAAGCACTCGATTTGCACACTTTCAAACTGCAAAGTCACGTCGCATATTTGAGAGCATATCTACTATTGTGCATATATACTATTAAATAAAAGTCTATCTCTTTCTGTAATTTTCAATTGGTAAAACCTGATAAAGCAAACAACCTGTTACAACCTCCCGTTAGTGGTGTGGCCACTAAAAGTCGTTAACAGGGATTCCACCATAACAGAGACATTGCCTCTGGGCCAAAGCAATTCCATTCGTTTGCCAGGCTGGTTTAAATACCAAGCCAGTCTAACACTTTCCTTGTATCTCACAAAGTTATTTTCTCTTTAATGGACACCTGGAATCTTGATCACGCTCATTAAAAGCCAATTCACCACCACCACCATCAACCTTCACCTCCATCTTCCCCACCTTCAGATTTGACTTGCTAATTTCTTCCCATGTGGCAGCGCTGTGGAGACATGGGCCAACGATGAACTAACAGACTGGGTCAGGTGGCGGATGTAATTGGGAGACACATAGAGGAGAGGATTATGTTTGACAGGTCATTCATCCCACTTTGGTCAACAGTAAGCAATGCTGGTTGGTAATGGGAGTTTTAAAGCAAACTGGAATTCCACATCTTCAACTTCTTACTCATGCATATGCATGCATTTAAAAACACATTAGTCTATGTCCAATGCAAATAATGTACATTTCAGATGCATGCATACTTTGAATTGAACAACCAAAGTATTCGCTTAAACACTAAGTCGTCGTACTTAGTGGTCCCATGTTACATTTTGGTTGCATGATCAGTCTGATCTGGGAATACTTTTCCTGTCTTAATATTCCCAGTAATATTTTCACATCAAGCTTTAATTTCTGTTTCTTCCTCAACAGAAGTGTTCCATAAAAACTAAGACTAAAATCTGGATTTGGCACCATCAGCTTTAAAGACTTTACTCTTTTCTACAATATTTTGGATCAAACTCAGTTGACTATGTATGGTTCAAGTCCAAGATATGCTTTTGGTTCCTGGGACATGATGACCAACCTGAGGTTAGGTGAATTGCAATCAGGATACCACTAACTTCAATAGGTTGCCCACTTAGAAATAATCATACCTTTTGTATTTTATACCACAAATAACATTGATATCAAACCTTTTTGTTGTAGCTAATGGGCTTCCTTGATTTCTGAACTGGAATACCAACATGAAAGTTGGACTTTAATCTTTACCTGATGATATTGCCATGTTCTGTGCACCTTGAAGGATTCAAACCTATGACCATCCAGACACTAATCCATTTCCTTGACTAACTTTGAAAGATAAGTTCGTTATGGGTGCCACAAAAAGGGAAATTCACAGTATGCGTCAATCCACGGCGTCTGCCACAGTATTGGACAATAAATATTTGGTTCTTCTGGGACTAGAACCAAGTTTATACTTTAACTAGATATGTAAGGTGTGCTATGGAACTGAAGGGTGTTAGTAAGAGAGTATGTCTTAGTGAATAAAAAATGCTATTAAATTGTTGCGTTTAGTGTTTGACACTAACAGACGTTGACTTGTTGCTATTGATCAGTCAAAGCCTGTAGTTGTGACACGGTCCTTTTATGCAATAAAACAAGACGTACTGCGCTTTTAGAGTGATTGTAAATGCCTCAGTGTGGCGTCAGATGGCAAAATTAGACCTAAATGTCACATAATTGATTATCTGATGTTCTGCTGTGTGTTTGAGATTCAGCCTTTTCCATTAATTTGACACTAACTCCTTTTGATGCATTCAATCCTACATCAGTGGGCTGGTAAGAAAGAGCTCAGCATGTTTTGTTTTTTTTTTTGTTTTTTGTTTTTGTTTTGTTCCCCTTCTTTTATCAGTCATCTTCTGTAAAAGTCAGTCTGCTGTGGACTCAGGCATCTCAGCCGCCGTCACTGTCTTATCCTGTCACATTATCCCTACATGCTGAGCGGGGTGAGTGTCGGAGACAGACTGGCCTTCTGTGGGCTGTCAGATAGTGTCGGGTGAATGACCTGCTTATTTTCCTTCGCTGTCTGAACGCTGCCTGGGACGCACACTACCGTAGACTGACGAAGATGCACCAGGAAGAATGAGAGACACCCAGGCAAGGAAAAAAGAAAATATCTTCAGGCAGACAACAGGAGGAGAAAACAGATATTTTTTTTTTAGATACACTTTAACAGCCCAACAAAAAACCCTGATAACATTTTTTTTTTAGGTTATTTTCATTCTACAACTACTTTACAGGACTAAAAAAGCCACAGTCACTAATGTTTTTTCTTTTTGTTTAATTTTTCTTTATGGCAGTTGAGTTTTTTACTTTAAGAATAAGACGTTCTTAAAAAATGGTAAAAGTGAAAAAAAAAAGCCTGAGGTATCAGTTGACACTGGTGGTGAAGGGGCAAAATAAAGTTTTCTTTTTTTTTTTGCTTGACTATTGTGAAAAAAAAATCATAAAAAGTACAACTTTAAGTAAAATTATGTAATAAAACAATACAAAAAAGGACATTACCTTTTGCTTAGTCTGGTTCTTAATTTCTTGATTAAAATTAACTCCAAATTAACTCTCTTTTTAATGGTGATAATATTTTTAGGAAAGAGAACCAGCTCAGCAGACATTTGCACATCAGGCTTCTTCTTCTCCGACCGTCAGCAGTACTTTTTTTACATCCACTCCGACTGCTACAGGCTGTGGGCTAATTCTAAGCAGACAGCTCATCAGTGTGATTGACAGCCTCTGCTGGTGCCGGGCCATAAGACATAAAGAAAATTTTATTCCACAGGTGGAGCATAAGGAGTGGATGTAAAAGACGACGTTATATTTCCCGTAGCTCGAGATGTTGCTACTTTCAATGGAACGTTCCTTAATCTGCTTCACCAGTGTTTTGATTCAAAGGTTGGAAGACATTATAATGCATTAAATAATAATAAAAATAATAATGTTCATTTATTTCCATTCCTTTTTTTAAAAAAAACCTAATTATACAGTATATGTGGCCCACATGAAAATAAACGGCTGGTCATTTCTCCATGGACGTGTGTGGTTTAGTGGGTGGTTTTTTTGGAAGTGGAACGTGGGGAATAACATGTCCCTGGCGCAGCTGCTCCTCTCTGCACACGAGGCTTGATCACATCATGTTTCACTGCAGGCACCCAAATGCTACATGACAGGGGGGGATTTTCTTAAAGATGCACAGGATCAGCGCCGGTGGAATATTTTGGCCTTCAATTGCGGGTAAATTAGTGACACGGCCAAGAATAGCACAGTGGAATCCATTCAAGCAAAGGATTTTTTAAATCGCCTATTTTTTTTTTTGCCAATGTATGCCTAGTGATTAATGATGTTTCCACCACTAAGTTCTAATATCTCGTTGAATCATTTTGGAGGACGATGGCGGTGTTATTCCTCGTGGTCTGCCTTTGCACCAGAGTCAGGGAGCAATAACATGTTCCTATAAGTCCAGTGCGTGTTTTCAGTAAGAGGTCATGGTTTTCTCTCGTAGCCAGATGTTTCGAGCTGGCGTGAGCTTTCCAGAGCTTAGGCCCCAGTTTCCCAGCAGGCTGCAGTGCGTCTGCTCCGCTGGCTGTGGAGTTTTTTCCTCTGCCAGTGAGCCGTGCCAACTCCATGTGTCATCCACCCCTCACTTCCAAAAAACTTGGGTGAAATACAACAAAAAGAAAAAAAAAAATGCTGCTTAAAAGTTTTACTCTGCAGTCCAGCAGCAAAGACCCTTTTTGGACCCGGTATTAACATCCATCCTAAGTGATGCGATGACATGTGAAACCGCCGAGCACAGGTCTGTGTGATTCCTCAGATCCCAGCCCCGAGACCGTATTCGGAGGTGGTTTGAGGACACATATGTCCACATTCCTTAGCTTGAACCAACATAATCCATTTTTAGGATGGGCTCGAAACACTGCCCTGTAGCCAACATCATTTCACCCACTGCAGTCAAGTGATCACTCCAGTGGGTGAGGGTTTTGAATATCTTATTCTGCTTTTATCGGCTTTTTTATGCAGATCAAAAGAAACTTTGATTCACTCTGTTCGTCTCCAGTTGAAATTAAAATATTTTCTGCTATTTAAAAAGGCAAATAAAGTCATACATAGCACACCAACACTAAGCAGTGGTTAAGGAACCAGACTTGGGTCCTGGTTAGAATCCACCAGCTGTCAGGTTGCCACTGAGGTGCACTGGGCATGGCACCATACCCACTCACTCCTCCCCGAGTCCTCAAAGGAGTTTGATTTCCTTCTTCCTCCTTTCAACACATCCATCTGACTATCCTGTGGGGGCAGCAGTCTCCACTACACTGAACCATAGCAGCCCCTTTTGAACCCTCCTGCAGGTGATGGGTCCACTGGAAGGAGCCAACCTCCCTTACCAGGTTTGCTTTTACCCAGGAGGTGAACTCTGGAGTTCCACACCAATGGTAGAGACATTGCCTCTGAGCCAAAGTGCCACAACAGAAAAGTCTTATATGGCAAAACATATGCACATTAGTGTACTACCAAGACCTAGCTAAGCTTTTTCCCAAGGAATTAGTAAAAAAAAAAAGTTTAAGACAACAGGCTTGAGGTACAACAGGGTTTCCTTTAAAATGAATGATAATATAGTTGCGGGTTAAAATATAAAGGTTAGGTTGTTAATACTTTGTATTAGCTCAGTATCTTCTTTGGGCACACTTAAAGGTTGCTCATCTCTCGAGATGGTGTAAATATTCAATAGAGGATAATCACAAAGAGGATCCAGCCTTATGTATATTTCTGCTCACACCTACCCAGTTGACTTTGAGTGTATTAGTGTTGCTCCTAAATGTCATTATTAATCAAATCCCTAGTCCTTTTCTACAGCTCAGCAAAGTAAGCCAATTGAGCTCCACTCATAATTCTTACACTAATGCTGTTGTAAACAATAAACAGGAAATGTTATTAACTCATAAATTTCATCTTATGAATTTATTTTGCCTTAATTATGCATGCTGCAGACATCGCGTGGTATTATTCCCTGTTCAGAGATGTGATTCTTGAAAGGACACAATGGTGTTAACAGTCAAATAAGGTCTGAGGTTGGTTAAATTCTGTGTTATCGAAATAATTATGTGCGTTTTTTCCTCCAATGATGAAAATTAGACATCAAAAGTCTTGAGTTTTAAAGTAAATTTGAAGTTATTAATTGCATTATGTTACTCTCTAAATTGTTTAACTGAAAAGTGCATATGGTGGGACATATGGGATATCGGGAACAAGCCATTCCAACTCTTCATTTATCTTAAGTTTTTCTAATTACTATTATCAGGCTAACCTTGAACATGTGTTTTGAACTGGTTGAAGGAATAAAAATTATTATTAAACTTTTGGTATTTTGCTTGGAAAAAAAAAAAAAACAACAACACTTATTTAAACATAATTGTGACCGTTTTTTTTTTTTTTTTTCTGGTTTTATTCATTCTTTAAAAATCCTGTGTAGCCTACAATCAAAGTCATTGGTCTCCTAGTCTAGTCTATGGTAGTCTACAATGACCTGATTAGGTTGACTTCCTGTGAGGTTCACTGACTGAATGGAGAGAGTGGGTGGACAATCAGACTATATCGGGAGAACTGACTTCCAACTCACATTGCAAAGGCAACATTAAGGGGGTCGATTATTGGAGCCTGTCAATAGAGAAAAATTTTGAATATATATTTATATAAACAAACGGCCGACACAAAACCTATTTAACCGTTCCACGGACCATATGTTCTTGCTCTTAACAGTATGGGAACATTAATTTCATGTAAGAACTCAAAATCAGAAACTTAGATATACTGTTTCTGATCGGCAAAAAAAATCCCGGACTGAAAGTATTTTGCAGATTTTGTGTTGCACAGCATTGTTTCTCCAACTCCCTTTTGTCGAGTACCACTGTTATCCATAAGTGTGTGCAAACACCCACTAAGGACCAACTAAGTGATATGGTGCAAGGCTGTAAACATCAACACTGAGAGGTTGACTTGCTTTACGACTGACAGCTCAATTACCAGCACTGCTTTTCCACGGGGAGGACATTTTACTGTAGGACCACGATTACAAAGCAATTTGTTAGCCAACTTTTTTTTTTTTTTGGGAAGCAGTAAAAACAGTGAAGAGTTTAGAATAAAATATGCATATAATGTAGACAGAAGGGAAGGAAATCAGATTGGAATATGTTAATATCTTGTTCTATGAGATTTTTTTTATTGTCTTACAAATATATAATAAACACTTTCTTTCTTACGGTTTATGTTCTGAGTGCAATACAAACTCGACGGTTTCTTCTCACATTCTCATTCTCCTGCAGTTTTACTTCAAGGCTGGCTGTGATTCATCCTCTACATATAAAACTATTTACAAAGTCTTGTCGGCCTCAGGGAGGAATGCCGTCCCTCAATGACCAGGGAAGAAAATATACAGTTGATTTGAGCTTAATCTCCATTGACATCTGTGTACGTGATTCACTCTGAAGGAAAGCCTTCGTCTTTTCTTCATCATTTGCCGTGTCTCTTTTTAGATAAACAAATGGATATAAAAACATTTGTATATATTCTGCTACCATTGCTACATTGTGGGTTTTAAAAGATAAAATTCAAATAATATCACCTCGCTATTCAATCCACAATATATATGTTATTACAGTGGGCAGGTAATGAATGAGTCTGGACTTTCTCATATCATTGAGATACTAATCTTTAATACTTAAATGTTTGCACTGGAAATTCTCCCTTTAACCACAAGCGCTGTCAGACCTGGTTGAAATTCCAAGTATTTTCCAGAAAGACCTATTTATGGTACTTTCCAGAACTTTTCCAGCCAACACCTTGGTCCGTTTTTCTTTAAATGCCTATGTGATTTTAGCCACATGGCGGTTAGTGGTTAACACTATTACATGAGAGGTCACCTGTAAATATCGAGATAGAAGTTATTGCTAGCCTTCTATCTATCTATCTATCTATCTATCTATCTATCTATCTATCTATCTATCTATCTATCTATCTATCTATCTACCTACCTACCTACCTATTATGAAACTGAGCTAGAACCTCCTCTAGTTATTCAACAATTCCATGTTCCAACATTATGAGATGCAGAACATCCAAACTTCAGAGTTCCTCTTTGATTCTGAACATATCCAGCTGTCAAAACCACAACAGAGTTTCTGGTTCTGAGAGCCGCTGGTTCATAGGAGTTAGACTGTGTTTCCTTATCTCAGCATTAAACGTCTTTTCTGGTCATGACTGAATCAAAAATAAAAAGCTCAGCTCCTTTGGAGTTGAGTTCAACCTAAAAATTCAACTTTTTTGCAACCTCCAAGTCAGAAACAGTCCCAAATGCTGCCTTATTTTCCTTCTTTATCTATAAATATAGGTGTCGAGCTTTATCTTCTGCTTTTTGTCTATACTTGTCCTGCCTCCTTACTGAAACTGCCACTATTTTTTTTTCTTCAGCAGCCAGAATCTGGTTTGTCAGCACTCACTGAGCTTAAGTACATTTTTTTCTGTCAGAAATACTCTTCTTTATTCTATCTCCTGATGCTTTTTTGACACAGTCCATTTGGTTTTATTTTAGCCTCTGCAGTGTCTCTGATCCAGGTCAAACCGTGTCCAACTTGTGGTGGAACAGTGGCTCAGCCTGGACCGGTGTCAGGGGCCAGGACTTAGGCAGGGTTTCTGTTCTGACAGCATCTTTAAGAAGACGTGAGAAGACAAAACCACATCCTGCTGCATTCACTTGCACTGTGCTCTGTTGTGAGGACATTTGGCGCATATAAGAAAACATCAACAAAAGCCATGAGAATTTGATGACCGATGATTCCGATGTGTGGGTGTCATCAGAAACAGATGAGGGATCACAGAATGGGACTTGTCTCATTTCTTTTCTTCTTTTCAGCTGGCAGATCTTCTGAGCAAAGCATGGATGCAGTTAAGGGGATTAGGATGAACCCCTAGTGTAAACACAAAGCAGTTTCCAGTTTTGTTTTCGTTTTAAACGATGTGCTGTGATCATAGCTCCGTCCTGATCCACATTACTTCCAGTAGACTAACCACCATTAACAGGAAGATTCACAGTACGGCGCAGTGTGATTTGGGTGGCTGCCATGGAGACCGCTGCCCAAAGCGCAGGTAATGGAAAAACTGATAAGGATAAATAGAAACATAGAACTTTATTAATCCCTCCAGTATGTCCTTCAGGAAATTGATTGAATAATTACACGTTTGATTCCATCCAGTGTCTGGGCAGTGGACGCAACAGATTTATTTTTAATAAATTCCACAAAAACCTAAGTCAAAATAAATGCTTGGTGAACTAAAAACTACACCCCATTAAAATTTTAATATATTTTTCATATATCTAAAAATTCCAAATTCCAACAGTGAAGAATTGAGGTTAAACCAATCATTTTCCCACAGTTTCATCTGTTTTCATGTTTCATGTCTTCATCCATCCATCTATACCTGCTCATCAGTTAGGTGGATATGAGAAGTCTCTACGCCCAAAAAACACATATACAGTGGAACCTCAGCTTTCGAACACCCGACTCTAGACCAACATTTTCGAGAAAAATGTGCTTCCACTTTCGACCAAAATCAGCTTCTGACCGGCCCGAGTCAAGTCACGCTCGGCTGAGTCGAGCCAAACCGCGTGCGTTCTTTCTCACTCAGAATTCAACTCAATTCAATTCAAGAGACTTGATGAAAGTGAATAATTGCTGCTTATCTTTACTAAGGAAAAAGAGTTGGCTGGAGACAGCATCATTGAATCATTGATCAGTGAAAGGGCTCTCGCTATTTATGATGATCTAAAAAAGAAAGGTGTGGGTACGAGCAGCGAGGGGAAAGTTGAAAGTGATGAAGAGGGCTTTACTTTTAAAGCCAGTCGTGGCTGGTTTAAAAGTTTAAGCAGAGAACTGGTATCCATCATGTGACTAGACATGGAGAGGCGGTGAGTCTTTTTTGGAAAAATAATGGCGGCCAATACATACATTACAAAGGAGGACAAAAATATATTGAATATACATCTACATGTTTAGGACTAAATTGCTGGTCAGATACACATTTTATTGAAAAAAAATATGACTTTTCATATTGGCCAGAACGGATTAATGAGTTTACGATTATTTCTCATGGGAAAAATTATTTCAGACCTCGACCATCAACCTGGAACGGATTATGTTCGAAAGCTAAGGCACCTCTGCATATTTAATTGCCAACAACAAACACTAATTCAGCAAGTATTTGGTGGGACACTTAAGGTGGAATTAACGCTCCACTTCCTCTACTCTTCTTTATTTGTTCTCAAGTCCTTAGTCCATGAAGTGAACATCTCAAAATTCTTCAGGTCTACATGAATTGTAAATTTGAGATCCTACATTCAAAGTAGTGGTTACCAATCACTGGCTTGTGGGACACTCCTGGCCAAAGCATACCTAACATCCCGGCTATGACTATCTATCCATTCATTTCCGTCCGTTTATCCTTTACTGTATTGCATATTTTCATGAACACGAACCAAATCATACTGCACTGTACCATTCAATCATAAAGGTGAACCACTACACCAAAGATTCCCTCTTTCACCCACTGGACTCACTAGAAACAACCTATTGTTAGGTAAAGCCCCAGTCGAGTGAAATAGCATCCACACAAAACCAACAGCGAAGCATCTTCTTGACTCCTATTTTTCGGGAGCAAACTTGTCAAGTCAAATGAATCCTCCCACGGAGCATCTGTACCTTCCCTCCACTGTACCTGAGCCTGTCGCTGCCTGTTGAGTCTTTTCACATGCAGGCAGATGTGTTATGTATTTATTCATTCATCAAAGACAGCGTCACAGAGGGAGGACGGCAGTATAGGAGACAGACGGCGTGCAGGAACAGCCACTGCAGCAGCAACAAAGCATAAGACATGAGGACGTTTCACACTGGTCCTACATGTGACACAGGGGGGACCATGCCGCCTCACCCTGCAGGGTTCGAAGAAAAAAACGAAGGCATTGGTATACAATATAAATAAACATCCAGAGTGTGTGGCCATACTGTATATGGAGTATCTTTTGTTCTCCAGTATAGTGTTTTTTTTGTTTTTTTCAGACAATAAGACACGATTCAAAACCTATATTGTTTATAATTAATTGTCAATTCCCTTATAATGTGGTAAACTTTGATTAGCAATGAAGCCATTTTTCTAGAGTATCAGAGCGACTTTATTATTCTGTGCTCCAAAAGTGTGGAGTAATACTGCACTTGTCCTCAGTGTAGTGTAGAGCCTGGAATACCAGCTGAACATGGTTGACACAGAGATTGCCCAGATATTGTTAAAGTCTGAGACACTGAAAATGAAGATTTTGATTGATTTGTGAGAGGAGTGAATTGAAAGTCTGTGTTTTTTTTTACCTGTTATAACTGAACAACTCCGAGAGTTATTCTGAGTTGAAAAAAGTTCGACTTATCCGACTCGTTGTTGATGCTTAATGCTCCTTTATATACAAATGTGGCATTAGTGTGATATTCCGAAATACTTATTGTACAAATATTAAAGCTGTCAAAATTAATTCATTAATTTGCAAATCAGCTTAAAATTTTTAATACCACTTAATACATGGGCAGAACCCCCAGAAGTAGATCCATCTATTCCTTCTTTCTTGCAGAGCTTAAAATACCATTATTGTTTGTTCAGAGCAGGGACTTCTCTTTGGACACACGGCGTCGGATCACCCTCAACTAGTGGTAGTTTAGGTTATTGCTGAAACAAAACTACTAAAGACTAAGGTTAACACGTTAAGATTTTTTTTTTTTTTTGAGAATGTTGATGGTTTGATTCCAGATAAATTATGATAAATTGTGATCCTGATAAATCTTATAAAATACGATCATATTGAATTAGTCATGATTAATCCAGACTAATCCACACACATAACAGTGATTAATCTTATTAAAATTTTAATTGATTGGCAGCCCAACTAAACAAACACAGACTTTTATTGTGTGTTGCACAGGAAAAGCTGACCTCCTGTTTAAGGATCACATTTGACACGCAATTACATGGCACGGTAATAGTTGGCTCCCATTCTCTGCACATGTTTTAACTGTCAGACCAGAAAGTCATTATTGAAAGGATCTTGCCCAGAATTGGCATTAAGACAGTCGACTCCTTTTTGGCCACATCTGTTCAACTTTTTTTTTTTTTTTTTTTCCTGAAAATAGCGTTGTCAAATGTTATAAGGAAGGAGGCACTGAAACAGAAATTCCCATACATCCCAAATGAATGCAATTATTGTTTGAAAAAGTTCAGCTTCCGCTGAAATGTTGTTTTTAATGTGTTAAAACCTCATGAAATGGCACATTTCCCTTAATGCCTGATTCATTTACGGGCCTCAGGTGAGAGCAGATTAATTCTAGGTTGACGTTCCGTAATGAAGATAAATGTCTCCCTTTATTGAAGCTAAGCTTGGAGCAACCTGTTTTCTCCTTGCAGCGGAGTGAGTGATGGAGGAGTGGAGATGATTTACAGGTCGGATTAACCACTGTTTTAATTGGCCTCCTCTCTTTCCCTCTCTCTCCCGTACGTCTCTCCTCCTTTGTTTTTCCAGATGGACCCGGTACAGAAAGCTGTCCTCCATCACACCCTCGGCCTCCCTCCCACTGCCAAGAGGAAGCACGTCTCCTGCAGCGTCTGCCAGCTGAGGTTCAACTCACAGGTGAGCAAAGTTACTCGGGGTAGAAGGAGGCAAACAGAAGTTGAGAATTGAGAATGAAAGTAAACAAAAGTTTCTGACAAGACTCTCTTGTCTAAAATTGGCAGTTTCTCAAGTGCTGATACTGTACCTTCTTTACTTTAGTATATACCACCGCCGCTCCCCACCCTCTTCCATACGATGGGTTCTTCTCAGCCCTGCTGCCTTCCTCGTGTACTGTTTCTTATTTTTATGAGAAGAAACTTCAATTTAAACCAGGCTCTAAACAGCAGATCCCTGTTGATGGAAATTAAGATTTTCTTTCACTGCATTTTTTGCAGTAAAGCACTGATCTGCAGGCTTCAGGTTTCATAAGTTGATTCAATATCATTTGTTTTCTCTGTCACATGATCTGACCAAACTTCCTTCTTCTGAATGTCTGAGCTAAACATATTGTGATATTATGGTGATTAATAGACATAAGTTTATTGCAATCTGATTGAATCGACTAAAAATAAACCAATAATTTCAAAGACTAGCATATGGTTTATATGTAGGCACACATTCCATTATTTAATGTGAATGAATTGAGCTTGAAATATTTCAAACCACAGCCGCATCCTGAGTTCTCATTATAGACTGGTACAGAAATAGCAGGGAAAAAAATATATAAAGGATTACATAAATATACTCTTTCTGGCCTTCTGGTGTAAAATTGGGTCACAACGGTTTATCATCTTTAGAAGTGGGTCTCTTTAAAAAAAAGTTGGAAAATCATTGAGGAAAACCTGCAGTGTTGTCATGTTAGTTTTAAAAAGTCTCAACTAGGAAGCTGATTTCCACAAATTGTTCAGGAAACTGAGACTTAGGCAAAGGGCACTGGACAGTGCAGGACATTTGATACGACCGAGAAATTCTGAGGTGTGCTGGCTGCAGGACTGATGGGTTCAGAGTAGGGGTTTCAAACTCCTTTTCTCCTGGGGTTCACATCAGTAATGATGTAAATGAAAGACTGTGTAGATCGGGGGTCACTAACTGGTGGACCGCGGTCCGTGTTCGGACCCAGGGATAATCCTGTACGGACCCGGATCTATAATCTATTTATACGGCTGTGGAGGCGGGGCGGAGGTTAGCGGTCAGCAGCAGCAGAGTAAGCACAGGAGTGGCGACGCAGCTGCAGCATATGTGACAGGTGAGAGTAATTCCCTTGATGACACGGTGTTTTATATTAGTAGGAGCCGGGACCAGAGGAGGGGAGGCTGGAAACAGAGACTGCTATGCCGTCAGCGGAGGCTGACCAGAGACAGACAAACAGAGACATATTTATGTATTCGTTGAACGCCGTGCGTTCGAATAAA
>JAFBJS010001181.1:0-13956 GCA_016785265.1 Paraplagusia blochii
ACTCTGACTCCAACTACCTCCATGTCCTCCTTCACTGCATCCATCAATCTCCTCTCTGTCTCCTACCTGGTAGCTCCATCTCTAGGATCACTCTTCCACTGATGTATCCACTGTCCCTCCTGTGAACATGTCCAAACCATTAATAGTTGGGCCCCATTTGGTCTGCAGGCCCTGAGTTTGACACCTGCTGTTTGCAGTAAACCAGTTCTCTCCATTGTGCTGTGAAAAACCTTTACCTGGTGAATTTAAAAAACAAACAAAAAACAAAAAATTATTTTCTCCAACAGTTGTTACCCTCTGACACAGACAGCTGCAAAAACAATTTAATATTTTGGAGATTCGCCATCTTTGTCGGGGCGATGGTGGCGCGATTTTAAAGTTTGTTGTGTAATCCAAAATTTGGTCAAACGTGACATTTGCGAATGGAAACACCTGACCTTCCAAAACATGGACGGCGTCCAGCAGGAAATTGACTCTCCGGATTTGTCTGACCTTACAACACTTCTGATATTAATCAGAATCAGACATTTGGCTTCACAGTGAATCTGGTTCAGACGAGTATAATCTCACCTGGTGTCTGTGGGTGAGTTAAAATGGGGTCAGAGTTTAAGCCAGTAATGGACAGTCCAAAGATCTTTATATTGTCTTTTTCCATGGTGTACATACATTCCAAATATATATATAATTGTCCATGGGCGTGGTCATTAGCAGATGGATGGAGTGTTTGTGTCAACTAAGATAAATGACAAGTACAAATCTCATGCATTAAGGCTAAAATGAAGGGATGTCTGATAATTTTGCTCAACCAATAGAGGCATAATTGCGGGACATCAGTCAAACCGTATGGATTTTTCCACGGATAATGAAAATCCAATATAAAATCCAACATAATGCTTGGGTTTTGCCAATTTTCTGGAATCACAGAAGGGTTGTGAGATGTTTATGGCAGCATATTTGGGTGTCCGTCAATATCAGTGTCAGAAAATGAAGTCTTTGGACAATATCGGCAAAATACGATATCGGCAAAAGTTAATATCGTACATCCCTACTGTTCTTTATTCCTTTTTACGCCTTCTTCAATTAAAGAAGATTGAAGATGTTGTTAATCCCAATTTTTGGGGGATTTTTTTTCTCTGCATTTAACCCATCACCTTAGTGAGCAGGGGTCAGCCAGCTGAGCCAGCGCCCAGGAGAGTGGGGCAGTGTGTGGGGATGATACCATCCTCAGGGCACCTCAGCGGTAACTGGGCGGTAGGGAGGATTCGAACCGGGGGGCCTTGTGGACCCAAGTCTGTTTCCTTAACCACTAGGCCACGATAATATAAAGATATAAAGATAATATAAATACAAGGCATAATTTGGAAAAGATTGGTATGACCTGATTAAAATGGCGAACGGGCCACATCTGGCCCTCGGGCCGTAGTTTTCCCAGTTCTCCCCATGTCTGTCCATTAGTCCGTGTTTGAGCTGAAACAAATCCCTCCTTCTGAAGTGAAAGCCTCAGATTCTAGAGACTGGTATTGTTCACTGTAATCACCAGAACCACACTTCAGTTGGCCCTAATCCCTCGTCTTGTGTTCTTTTTTTTTTTTTTTTTGCAGAACTTCTACAAGGACATCAACCGTGAAGGAATGTACATCAGGTATTTATGTTTCTTTTCTGTCTCATGTGTTTGTGTGTCCGGCAGCATGAACTGTTCATGTATGTGTTAGCGCCATAATCTGACAGGGATTATATGAGTCCCACTGAATTAATGTCGGAATCCACGGGATCAGCTCCGGGGCTGATGCCAGAGGAAAGGCGTGGGAGGGGGGCGTGGACAGAGGGAGGGAGGGAGAGAGACAGAGTCTGGTGAAGGACGTAGGGAGAGGACGGTGAATATTGGACGGGTTAGTTGGTCTCTATGAGTCTTTTTAGTTTGTTACAAACGCATTTTTGAGAATTGAACAAAACTTGTTGCTTAATGTTTGTTGTTATCATTTAAATGTTGGCAGTGACACAGACTAATGATGTCAAATATAATGTGTCAATTATGTCATAATTAATGATCATTTTCATTGCTGCCATTAACAGCAGGGAGACATAATGAACATCGCAAACGACACTTGCTTGTGTGCTGTTGTAAATGACACTAATGTTTTATTGATTAAAAAGAAATGTCATTTTACAGGGTAGAAAAAATTATGTTTCGGGCAATAAAGTTGCCTTTTAAGACATTTTGGGGACTTTTATTTTTTGACCAATATTTTTAGATTAAAAGCATCCTCCTAACTCCGGCCCCTAAAATGTTTTTTATATATATTTTGCTATGTTAAGGAATTATATATTTTTTAGCAATTGGCACTAATTGTTCAATTGGAAATGTGTTCAATAAAATTACCTTAAAATTGCATTTGAAGCATTTTAAGGCATTCTGGGGACTTTTATTTTTGGATAAATTTTTTTTTCAGATCTGGTGATATTTTGGCAAGTTCAGAAATTATGATTTTTCTTTTTAGTTTTTTGCCCAAATGATTCACTTGGAAGCATGTTTTGGTTCATAAAATTGCCTTGTAAGGCATTTTAGGAACTTTTATTTTTTGACAAATTTTTTGAGATGGTAACCCTTCTGCCCCTTACATGTCATTTTTTGACACGTTCAGAAATGAGGATTTTTGGACATTTTTAGCATTGATTGGCAATAAAATTGCATTTTGGGGTGCTTTTGTATTTTTATCTTTTTTTTTGAGATTGCAACTTATATGTTTTGGTGATACTTTGGAATGTTCAGAAATATAAATTTTTGGAGTTTTTTGCCCACATTATTATTTATTTGGCAGCATATTTTGAGCTATCAAATTGCATTTTGAAGCGTTTTGGGGACTCTTATTTTTTTCCAATTTTGAGATTGTAAGCTCCTCCCACTTTATGGTGATATTTGGGCATATTTAAAAATTATGATTTTTGGACTATTAAGGCCCAATCAGACTGTACAATTGCATTATAACCCATGTTAAGCCATTTTAAAGACATTCATATTTGACCAATTTACTACCAAACTATTTTGAGTTTGAGTTGTTTTGTTACAATTCACTTGTTCTCATCTCAGAGAGAAAATCATTGTTTGTTTTGTTTTATTGTCTCAGTTTTACTTTATAGAAATGCATCTTTCCAGAGACATTTTCTCTACTTCTTGATTATGTGCACTTGTCTCAGCTGTTTGTACACAAAACAACCCTCAGACCTTATGTTCTATTCTCAGTCACTAACAGATGTATCGCCCCAGTTCAACCAAATCGTTCCCTTTGGCTGTTTCCTTTTCACTTAAACAACAAGCGACGCAGATACATTGGAGCGACTGCTGCAAAACATTAAACTATAAATATTTATGTCCCTGCAGCCGTAAGGAAATGTCTCTTTTTAATCTCTCAGTGCTGTGGGACAGTAACACCCAAGGGTGTGATGCTGTGAGAGTGAGTGCTGTTTAGAGCATTTGTTCTGGAAATATATCCACCTGGTGCAGCTGGGAAACAAAGTTAATTTTTTTTATTATTACTGAACGAGTCCATGAAAGAACACTGAGTTAGCGACGAGACACAAAGCACATTTAGAGCCATTTACGGCGCAGCTGTAAACACAGTTTGATGACCAGGTGAGTTAGTTGTTCATAATGGTTTAGTTTTCAGTTGATATTTTGGCTGCAGACGTGTGTGGAATAAACCACAGTGACAAAATTAAAAGGAAAGAAAAACAAACTCCTCGTCACTGTGACTCGACTGCACACAAGGAAAAGTGTGAACAGTGGGCAGCTTTGAGCACCTGGGGAGCAGTTGTGTGAGGATGGTGCCTTGCTCAGTGGTAACCTGGCAGCTGGTGGATTCGAACCTGAGACCCTGAAACCTAAGACTGGTTCCTTAACCAGTAAGAGATTCTTGTCTAGCTCAATTTGAGCAAAGCACCCATGGACAGTAACTTGTTTGTTGCTGGATAAAACCAAAAATGTGATTCTCTGAATGTCTTCTCATCTAAACACAAAAAGTTACATACACGTATATAGAATTTCTTCATTTGTGCTTTACCAAAGAAATACTGTAGTCTAACAAAACTCGACGTTGATAATACATTTTCACCTATTTATAATATTTTAATTCTTGCCATCCCATCATTAACATGGACAAATAAATTGATATTTACTTTAACAAAAAAACATTTTTTTTTCCATATTGACAGACTAAAATATTGACCTCTTATTGTTGCCTTTGAGATGTGACCGTAGTTGGTAGTCGGTTCTCGCCATATAGTCTGATGCTCCACCCACTCTCTCCAGTCAGTCAGTGAACGTCACAGGAAGTGAATCTCATCAGGTCACTGTAGGCCACCATAGACTTTTTAGCAAAACACACAACTTTGATTTAAGGCTACACTGTAATTTGAAAGTAAAACCGGTATTAACTGGTTATTAATATATATATATATATATAAAGCACTTCTGTTACAGAACAAAAAAGATTCTCACGTTTTGTTTCTGTTCCAGAAGCCCTGGTTTTATCTAAAGTTTATCTTTTCAGCCCATTGATTTGCTGCGTCTTCTTCTTTTCCCCCTTTTTGGAATTAATTACTGATGCAACCCCTGTGTCCTTTAAGCAACGTGTCTCCGTATCTGGAGAGATGGTGCGTTTGTTTGTTTGGCTAAGAGCATTATTTAACTTGGCCCGGAAACCTTTATAAATTAATGATTTTTTTATAAATTAATGATTTTGAAGATTTAATGCATGGTTCACTATAGAGGAAATCAAATAAATTCTCTTCTCCGGATATTAAATCCATTTACTGTAGTGATCTTCATCTTCTTATCCATTATTGGGTCACAGGGGCAGTTGTCTCCACAACTGTCACCCAAATCACACTGTGAGTGTGTGTGGTGAGTGGACGTGATCTGGGTCGGGACGGTCCGATCCTATATTAAAAGTTAATGCTGATTCAGGCTGGAGGCAGACAGAGAGAAATGTCCTGGATAGAGACGCAAAGGTTAAAATCAACTTGGACTTTTCACAGAAGAACAGATGTCATCACTAAAAGTGAAGCCGATCTCCAGAGGAAGGTTTTTATTACAGGTTGACGAAGAAAACAAAACAAAAAACACAACAGTATGAACTCAGACTCTGTCTTAGTAACAATATTAGAGCAGAAAGAACCTGAGGACCTGATGAGAGTCTGTCTCCAAACCAAAGAACAAGTCGATCCCTGAAAAACACAAACTCTCTTGTTTCCACCTTTTTAATATTGCCGTAGCAAAACAAAACAGCTCCAGAATTTTTGTTTTTTAATGCATGAAATGATAACAATTATAAAACCAAAATGACAAAAGTGTAAAAACCAGGTAATGTTGATAATCTTCCTGTGATCAAACACAGTTTGTTGCTCAGACCGTTAGAAATCATGTGTCCACAGTCTCTCTGTCAGTGAACACATCATGTTACTGAATTGTATGACGTTCCCATGATGTGAGGCACATGTGACTGATACCTGAAGGTAATTTATAGATTTTCATGCTGCCCAACAGTGGCATCTAGTGGATTGGTGCATTTGTTACAGTGACTCACTCAAGGGTGTATTGACTGGTGTGTGTGTCCAGATACCTCTACAAGCTGAGGGACCTTCACCTGGAGGGGGACAACTTCACGGAGGCTGCGTACACACTGCTGCTGCACTCTCGTCTGCTGAAGGTAAAACACAGGAACAGGAAGTCTGTGTCAATCAAGAAGAAGAATGAACGTTTCTCAATGAAGTTGGTATTTTATAAAAGAAGTTCTCAGGACCTGCAGAATGTCCTCACAATGTCACATGCTTTTTTTAAACAATCTTGACCTGCATAACAACACATATACAAGAATAGCCACACACACGTCTCCTGACTGACAGCCCAGGACTTTTATTACCTCATAACTGTGTGTGTGTGCACAGGTGTGTGTGTGTGTGTGACTGTGTCTGTTTAAGACCCTTTTCCTCCCCTCATCTATTTTATGGGACACTAAGAGGTCCACAGCCAAGAACTAAGAGGGTTCACACGGTCTGTCTGTCTGTCTGCACGTTTGCGCATCTATCTGTCTGTTTGTCTGCTCATCTGACTGTCTGTCTGTCTTCCTTTGCGTCTGTCTATCTGCTCGTCTGTTTTTCTGTCTGTCTGTCTTTCTTTCTATCTATCTGTCTGTCTGTCTGCGTGTCTGCTCGTCTGTGCGTATGTCTATCTGCACGTCTATCTGTCTATCTATCTGTCTGGCTGTCTATCTGCTCATCTTCGCATCTGTGCGTCTGTCTGTCTGTCTGTCTATCTATCCATCCATCCATGTGCCTGTCTGTCTGTACATCAATTTGGCTGTCAGTCTATCTATCTGCGCGTCTGTCTATCTATCTGTCTATCCATCCATCCATCCATCCATGTGCCTGTCTGTCTGTACATCCATCCGTCTGTCCGTCTGTCTCCTCCTCTGTGTGGACTTGTTACATCACAGCAGTTGATGTCAACTCTGTAATATTTTATTAGTGTCCATTTGTCCTGAGCTTCAGTGGACTCAGCGTCCCGTCCAGCAGTAACTGGTCCAAACCCCTGTTTGTCTTCCTGACTGTCTGTTTAGATGTATGTGTTTTTGTTTACTCTGTAAATGCATTTCATTGTCCTTAACATAATAGAGCCTGAATTGTTGCCTCATTTACATGAAAAATGATGTCTCTGCTGCAGGATTTTTTTTTCTCCAAACTCTATTTAAGGCTAATATTGATTAATTACGGCCCAGACACTCTGACATTTTTTTCCCCCTTTATCGACATCTTGAAAAATGGTACGCTGTGAAAAGTGTTTCAGCCAGGTTTTAATCTTCCCCTCCTTTGGTAGAGCGTAAGAAACTGCACGTTTTATGATGTCATTCTTGAACTTTCTCTCTGTTTCAGTGGTCAGACGACATGTGCAGCCCACAGTTTGAGATCTGTGGGTCACAAACTCAACGGCAGCTCAAAGAATCGCTGTACGACGACATCATAGACTACTTTGACAAGGGCAAGGTAAAATAATAATAAAAAAAAAAATATATATATATGCAGTTTTATCAAGGTATAGGGCATATGTGTCAAACTCAAGGCCTGGGGGCCAAATGCAGCCCACCAAGTCATCTTCTGTGGCCTGCAGGAGTTTACAAAGTCAATGCCATGTGACATCTATATTGGTTACGTAAATAAATACCGTATTTTCACGGCCATAAGGCGCACGGCACTAAAAGGTTAAAAAGTCGTTTTTGACGTTTTTGTGCGCCTTACAGTCGTGAACATACTGTAACAATAAACTGCAGTAACAGGTATTAAAATGCTAGGGAGTAGTTACATGTATAATCTTCCATTTACTACCAGCCCCTCAAGTAATGTGTATTGTTGGGAAAATACCACTTTTTGTATTTTGTTGTACTTATAGCATATTCATTGCATCTAAAGTTCATCATAGACTTTAGTATTTTAAGTCTAAACCCGTTGAAAAAAAGCATACTGTTTCCATGTTCCTGTTTGATTTAAGGTGTAACTTTTAAAGAAATAAAAAGTAAATACTGTTCTGAAAGACTGTTAAAAAATTAAACCTGTAAAACTTTTAAATAATTTGATGCTTCAATCTATTGACTAGGTTTTGGGTTCATTTCACTCAGAAAAGCACTAGAATATATATGTGTAGAAGGTGTGTGAATTTAGGGGAATACAAACTTAAGATGGGTCTTCACTCAGATCCAGAGACAACGTCTCCGTCTTTGGTGTAAATCTCCAGGGTGGCAGTTGTGAAGACTTCTCCCCCCATGACCTGGTAGTAGAAGAGAATTGAAATGGATGGATCCTAAGATATAATAAATAACTGGACAAACGTTCACAGAACTAAACACCAGCATAGACTTTTATTTTGAAAGACATTTTGTCATGTCCCAAAGCGTTTGTCATTTGTGTTCTTGCTGAGTCTGGTTCACCCAGATGAAACAGAGCTCCATCCTGGTCTCCCCAAAGTCCTGCTCACAGATGAATGAACCTGCAGCTGCTGCTGCTGTGGATTTATAACCATAATAAAATATTCTTGTTTTTCTCTTTGCCTGTTTTGTTTATATGTACGTCTGCATAGATGTGGGAGGAGGCCATCACTCTGTGCAAGGAACTGGCCGAGCAGTACGAGAATGAGATCTTTGACTACGAGTTGCTCAGCAAACGCCTGGTAATCCATAAGTCTCTCCATAATTCAAACACCTCTGGACGACAGAAGATCTCACTTTTCTACTGTTCCATCTCTCCTGCTTTCTGCTGCTGCTGAGTTTAAATAAAAGATTATCTGACAATTAAAAAGTGTCTTGAAAATTCAGAAGGATTTAAACTTTGAAAGACACAAAAAATTGATCTCAGCTCATATTCAGATCGATTTTTATTCCAAATGTCTTTCCGTTACTATGGTTTTAATGCAATAATAAAATTCTATATTCCCAATATAAGCTGGGCAATAAACAAACTCATCTTTTTTTCATTTACTGTAACAAAATAACAGATGCATCGACGTTTATGTCTGGAGGAAATCTATAGTTTTTGTACTTTTATTTGCCTCTAAAATAAGAATCTCTTTTGTCACTAACGCTATGTTTTTTTGTAATGTTTTAATATAAACTACTAACATTACTCTCGTAAACTCAAGGTTTGAATTTATTTACCTCATGTTGACCATGTTACTGAGCTGTGATGTAGAAATCTTGAACGTAAGCATCTCTGGTATTTGTCTGCAGGAGAAACAAGCCAAGTTCTACGAGAACATCATGAAGATCTTGAGGCCTAAGCCGGACTACTTTGCAGTTGGCTACTATGGACAAGGCTACCCTCCCTTTATCAGGGTGTGTGCACAAATATACAGTAACAAAATAAGACAACAAATTAGTCATTTTTATGAGATTTTTTTTATTTTAATAATTATTAAACACAATATTATGTTTTTCCTCCAGAACAAAGTGTTTATCCATCGTGGCAAAGAGTACGAACGCAGGGAAGATTTCCAGAACCAGTTGATGAGTCAGTTTCCCAGCGCCGTGCGTCTCAACACGACCACCATGCCTGGAGATGATATCAGAAACTCACCCCTTCAGTGTATCCTTGAGGCTGCAGACAGTAGACGGACGGAGAGCTCAAATAAGTTGAGGGCCACCACCCACACCATCATTTCACCGAAGGGCCACGTCAGCTTTCAGTGTTGAATACGAGAGGAAAAAATATATATTATGAAAAATCAGTTTCCCATAGATTCTGTGTAATACAACACTGAACCAGAAGGAGTCTGTGGATCAGGGTGTTGAGAACTATAGGATTTACCAAAAAATGTGGAGAACAAATCTGTAAAATATAAAACTTATCATATATTTACTGATTTTTCCCACAATGCCGTTAATAAATCTTGTGGGCCACGCTAACATTCAACTTTCACATCAAAGTTGGGGCCGCAAAATATTGTCCCACGGACCACAAATGGTCCCCGGGGCCACAAGTTTGAGACCCCTGTTTTATATAAACAAGTATTTTTCAATAGTAAAAGCCACAATCATTGCTATTCTGATCTCAGATATCAGTTAAACATCAAACTATATGTATTTTTAATGTTATTTTTATGCATTAAACACACATAAGAGTCCTGTAGTTAATAAATTAAAAGCCAACCCACCACCCACACACAATAACACACACAAAGTTGATAAATATCTAAAAAAAAAAAAAAAGGGACTAAAACGCCATCGTTCAGATTTTCTTTCTAAAAATCCACCGTCTTTCTATCAACTGTTTGTTGCTGAAGGTCAGAGAGTTCCTCAGCCAACAGACTGATCTCTCATGAATATAGATGTGAAGCTTCTCCCCTCATGTTCTCCATGTTCTCCACCTCTGTCCTTCCTGAGTGACGTGATTCAGATATCCAGTGTTTTACAGTGAACCCAGTCCTGGAGATCCCTCCTCGCCTGAAGAACAAACCGGTTCCTGACCAGATTATTAAGTCAGTGCTGTTTATCTCTGACTAAGATAAAATAAAAATACCTGTGCGGTACTAGATTATTTGATAATATCATGTAATTTATATTAAGTCTTTTTATTTAATTTGACAACAGCTTCTACAAGGCCAACTACGTGCAGCGCTTCCACTACTCCAGACCTGTGAGGAAAGGACCCGTGGACCCCAACAATGAGTTTGCAGTAAGATTTATGGGCGGAGAGACGGTGTACAGAGTTATTGCTGCGCTGTTATCGTTCTACTGAAGTACAGTAATATAATTAAATGATAAGAGTCGCTGCAGCTGCTGTTTGTTTGTGATTAGATATTGGTTTTACTTTTTTTTTTTTTTGGAAAGATCTGACTCACCCACTGTATGTGTTTGTTTTTCTTCACAAAGTCCATGTGGATTGAACGAACAACCTTTACCACCGTGTACAAACTCCCTGGGATCCTGCGCTGGTTTGAAGCTACTGATTTGAAACATGTAAGGAAACTCACCTGGGTATTTGGATTCGCTTGTACTGCACCGTATACACACGGTTGAGGTACTCTACTGGGTATACCTCTTAAACTACTGTACACATGACTGAGGAATCAAGCATTTTTCCTATGGATTAAAGAGTCGTCATAAAAACTTGACTCTAATTGTTTGAGCCTAACAGAACGAGTGTTGTATTATCTGGACTTTTTCATCCTTTGGCTGCGTTTGTGACTTATTCTGGAGTCCAACCTATATATTTATAATTATCTTATTGTTGCCTGATCACACGGTAGAAGTGTCCACAAGTGCCACCCAAATTGCACTGCTCTATACTTCCCACTGATTATGTTATTCTATGTTAGTTATTTGGTTCTATGCTCAGAGCACCTCAGTGGTAACCTGGCAGCGTGTGGGTTACAAACTGAAGTTGACCAACATAGAATAAAATATGTAATTTCACGTGTACTGTATGTTATTCTCACACTGACTGCCACTAGGGGGCACTCTAGGCTTGTGTAAGGAGAGCTAGCTCCTTGTAATTGTGACATTATCATCCACCTGTGCAACACAACCTATCACCAAATTGAACACAGGGCATTATCACATTGACTGCCACTAGGGGGCGCTCTAAGCTTGTGTAAGGAGAGCTAGCTCCTTGTAATTCTGACATTATCATCCACCTCTGCAACACAACCCATCACCAAATTGAACACAGGGCATTCTCACACTGACTGCCACTAGGGGGCACTCTAGACTTGTGTAAGGAAGGCAAACTCCTTGGCATAGTGACATTATCATCCACCACTGCACACAACCCATCACCAATTCTATCAGGGGGCATTATCACACTGACTGCCACTAGAGGGCGCTCCAAGCTTGTGTAAGGAAGGCAAACTCCTTGTCATAGTGACGTTATGATCCAACACTGCAACACAACGCATCACCAAAGTGAACAGGAGGCAACTTTGAGCTCCCAGTGAACCACGTACTCAGTGGTAACCTGGAAGCTGGTGGACTCGAACCTGAAACCCTCTTTGCTTATATCTGCTTCCTTAACCACTGTGCGACCACTGCCCCAGTATCTGTGTAACGTTGTACCGTTATCTGCAACCAGAGTAAGTCTGTAGCTTTTTCATTTTTGGTTCGTTTTACTAATGTCCCTATGGACACCGTCCAATACAAATGTGTTCCCCATTCGTCCTGACACCTGAGTCTATGAGCAACTCAACTTTGTGTGACAAACTGTAAACATGGACGACATCACCTTTTTTACTTTTCTCTTCTTCCATCCTTCAGACGACTCTGTCTCCACTGGAGAATGCCATAGAGACCATGGAGTCCACCAACGAGAAGATCCTCACCATGATAAACCAGTACCAGGCTGACTGGACCCTCCCCATCAACCCCCTCTCCATGCTGCTCAATGGTATTGTGGACCCAGCTGTCATGGGAGGCTTCGCCAAGTATGAAAAGGTGAAGAAGTGTCCGAACATCTACACCCAGGAGGAGTGGATCAAATGCTCCTGAGAGCAGGAGTCACGGGAGAGAAGACAGACTCTATACTGTCCATTGAATCCTGTCCTTAATTAGAGTTAAATGGAGATTAATGATCAGGGGTAAAAGCATTGATGGTTTATATGGGGTTCATTGATCTTCTGTAGTGGGAGAAGACCTTCTGGGAGGAGGTCCCACAGTTGTTTGTTTTTATCAGAGGAGGAAGATTTCAGCGGTGAGCTCCGTGTGTGGCATAACAATCAGGTGGATTTTGATTAATTTTTCATCCAAAAGCTTTGACTAAGTCGTCCCATAAATTCTTCCACACAACAGTGGTTTTGAAAAACCCTGATTTATATCATATTAAAATGCTTTTCTGAATTATTTGAAGTTAAGAGATGTTTCACCTTCTCTGACTTGGATGGAATTTATACACACAGCTGTGATTGTCCCCTCTCTCTGGAGCCCAGTTTATTATTATACCTCAGTATTGACATAAAGTTTACTGGACAGTTTTGAGACCATTAGGAATAGACAGAAGACAAGAGGCAGAGCTGGAGGTGGAGAAGTTAAAGATGCTGAAAGACAAGGATGGACAGGATCAGGAATGAGGTGATTAGAGGGACAACACAGACAGGAAGGTTTGGAGAAAAAGCTAGATAAGACAGATTGAGATGGTTTGGACATGTTCAGAGGACGGACAGCGGATGCATTGGTAGAAGAATGATCCTAGAGATGGAGCTACCAGGTAGGACACAAAGAGGAGATTGATGGATGCAGTGAGGGAGGACATGGAGGTAGTTAGAGTTAGAGTTGAGGAGACAGAGGACAGGAGATGGAAATTGTTGACTCGCTTTGGCAACCCCTGAAAAGGGAACAGAAGAAGAGGTGTTGACATAAAGTCAAAATATGATTCAACCAGCAGTAAAATGAAACCATTGTCCTTGGACACATTCACTACCTGAGAGAGTTGAAGATCAGAAGATTGACACATTTCATTTGTTGTCCTCCAAACCAGGCCTTCTTCACTGACGAGTACACTGAGCAGCATCCTGGGGACAGAGAGAAACTGCTGCGTCTCAAAGACCTCATCGCGTGGCAGGTGCAGTGTTGACCTCATCTCAACGACCTCCAGGGCTGATGTTCTATTTCTGGACCTTCTGATGATTTCATTTGTTGCAGATCCCACTCCTCGGGGGAGGCATTTCCCTCCACGGAAAAAGAGTGACGGATGACCTACGCCCGTTCCACGAGCGAATGGAGGAGTGTTTCAAACAGTTGAAGAAGAAAGTGGAGAAGGAGTACGGAGTCCGAGAGTTGGTAAGAAGATAAAACCACAGTTGGTTGGATGGAACAGCTTTCTGTAGGAGGTTGATGCTGTTGGTTCTCACAAAAAAACGTCTAAGAATTTACACCATTCTTACTATCAGCACTGGTATCAGGATTGGTATCAGCTTTATAAATACCACCTTCATCTTTGTGATATGTTTTAACTTTCCAGCCAGAACTGGACGACAGGAAGTCCAGTCGTCCTCGCTCTGTGCTGCGATCTTTTCGTCAGTCCATCATCTCAATCTCCTCACTGACGGGGTCTGAGTGTGGAACTCCAACCAAGCCACACACAGACAAGTATGAGAGACATGTTTTCTATCTGTCTGTCTGTTTGTCTGCCTGTCTGTCTGTCCGTCTATCTGCCTGTCTCTTTGTCTATCTATCTATCTGTCTATACTGTATCTGTCTGTATTAACGTCAGTCTGCCTGTCTAACTTTCTGTCTGTCCATCCTTCTATCTGCCTCTTTGTCTGTCTGTCTATCTACCTATCTGTCTCTCTGTCTGTCTATATCTGTCTGCCTGCCTATCTATCTATCTATCTCTATCTCTATGTCTGTCTGTCTGTCTGTCTGTCTGTTCATCCATCTTTCTGCCTGTCTGTCTGCCTGCTTGTCTGTCTCTCTGTCTTTTATC
>JAFBJS010001181.1:40839-54002 GCA_016785265.1 Paraplagusia blochii
GATTGACAGATGAGGTCAGACAGGAGTCTCCTTGGAGGATGATGTTTGCAGATGATATTGTGATCTGCAGTGACAGCAGGCAACAACCAGAAGAGAACCTAGAAAGGTGGAGGTTTGGACTGGAGAATGAAGATCAGTCAGAAAAAGACAGAGTGGATGTGTGTGAATGAAAGGGAGAACAGTGGAATGGTGAGGTTACAAGGAGCAGAGGTGGAGAAGGTGGAGGAGTTTAGATACTGAAAATCAACTGTTCAGAGCAGTGGAGACTGTGGAAGAGAGGAGAAGAAAAGAGGACAGTCAGGATGGAATAACTGGAAAAAAGAGTCAGGAGTGATCTGTGATAGAAGAGAGTCAGCTAAGGTGAAGGGAAAGGTTAACAGGACAGTGGAGAGACCAGCCATGATGGATGGACTAGAGACACTAGGAATAGGTAGAAGGCAGGAGACAGAGCTGGAGGTGGAGGAGTTAAAGATGCTGAGATTCTCTTTGGGAGAGACTAGGATGGACAGGTTCTGTTGTGACGTTTTCCTAACAAAATTCCGATTATGAAAATCCAATAGTATTCTGTTGTTGTGCTTAGTAAAATATATGAATATAATAAAGACACAATTTTTATTTAATAGGATGAATAAAATGTTTTGATGTTTTCTACGCGGGGTAAAGTGATCAAATGTTTGAGGCAGTGTTCCATTTCTCTCTACCCATAGAGTTATTTAATGGATAAAATCTGTCTTTTCCTCTGTGTGAGGAGCTGCAGGATCAGACCCTGTAGTGGAGGATGCTACTGTACGGACTCTGAAGAAACCCATAAATAATTTATGGCTGTTTCAGGGTTAAAAATAAAAAAAAAAGGACTTGAGGCATGTGTACGCCTCAGATCCACTTTGGTCTTTGTTATTGGCTTTGGTTAAAGAGCAGCTGACACTTTAAGAATGGTGGCTACGCACACACACCTCATCTCGCCGCTGTAAATGAAGCCACGTCAATCCCTAAACCCCCATGGTGGTCTTCATATTGGCTGAACAACACGAACTGTAACATTTTTGTTGAGTCAGCAGATCAGCCTGGGACTCTGAGACCACTGAGTCCTGGACACTGACTAGAATAGACCAGGACATCCGGGTTGTGAATCTTTGGGTGTCCTGCAATTCAGTTTGATTGCAATTCTCATTGGTCAAGATTTAATCAAATTCAAAATTAGATTCTCTTTAGGAGAGACAAGGATGGACAGGGTCAGGAATAAGGTGATTAGAGGGACAACACAGACAGAAGGGATTGCAGAAAAAGCTAGAGAAGACAGATTGAGATGGTTTGGACTAATTCAGAGGAGGGACAGAGGTTATATTGATAGAGGAATGATCCTAGAGATGATGCCACCAGGTAGGAGACAAAGAGGAGATTGATGGATGCAGTGAGTGAGGACATGGAGGTAGTTGGAGTCAGAGTAGAAGATACAGAGAACAGGGCGAGATGGAAAATGTTAACTCACTGTGGCAACCACTAAAAAAGTGAGAAAAGAAAAGAAGAATTCTTAATTAAAAAATGTATACAGTGCATAGCGTGTTAATATGGCAGGTTACAGTATGCAATTATTCTGAGAATTATATTTTTAAATACACTGATGTCAATGATGTAAATACACAAAACACACAGAAAAAAATGTAATATTTATTAGGAATAGAAAAAAAGATTATGGGACAAAAAAATGCAGTTACATAAATAATATTGCATATAGATCAAATAAAGCTTTGCTGGATTCATTTTTCTCTCACAGGTTACAAACATATGGTTCATATGGTGCAGAGACCCAATTGGGGAAGATGATGGGAATTGTGATAACCCGAACACCAACAAACACACGGTCTCGACCACTGATCTGTACTCAGGCAGTGATCCCCAACCACTGTGCCTTTTGATGCTGGGCCGCAAAGACATAATGCTTCCTATTGTCCCTGTCCGTCTACAACTTACGCTTGAGCCATGTCTTCTTCTCTTTTGCCACGAGAGTCAGTGTGTCTTTCATGATCGACTGATTAACAACCAGGATAAGACTTATTTCAACAACATCGTTCGTGAGATGGCCGATAATTATCCTCACTGAAGAAGCCATCATGGTGTGATCTGCTAACTCTGGTTTTAATTTTATTTGACACTTTCTTTAATTTCTTTAGTCAAATACTTCAGCATTGTTCTTGTTGTATGACTATGATCATTGACACATTATTTTTGGCAGATTGTAGTGGAGGAATTTTTGGAGGACATTAACAACCTGCTGAATTCAGGCGAGGTGTCTGGTCTTTTTGAGAAAGATGGTTTGGAGCAGGTTCTGGCTGCTACAAGCTGGAATCATGGTTGAGGTAGAAAATAAAAATAAAAAATCACATTGTTTTCCAGACCAAAAAGCATGCTGCATTACAAAAGATTAATTATCCTTTTATGTTATGAGAACGCGTTAGCTCAGAAATGTGTAATATTAAAATGACACATTTAATATTCACATTGCCCTAGCTCCACGCACTTATTCCATTCATATATGGCAGCTCAAACAGTGATAAATCATCGATATATTTGAATATATCAAATATATTGCAACTGTATTTGATTAGGAAATATTTTAATTGTGAGAACAGCAAAAATAACCTCAAAATAACAGATGAATTTAAACTACCCGCATTGATTTCATACAAGAAACCAACCTTGCATATCGGTTGGGTAGCAGAGAATTATAGGCAAGTGTGCACTTGAGATATCCTTGTGTGCATGCAAAGTTAACTCTGGTAGGAAGATTTTATAGGTGGGAAATTTCTTCAGATCAGACATTTTATTTTATACAGGGGTATTTTCCACCTCACCTTAAAGAATTTTCTTTGAAAATAAACGGCCAGCCATTTGACGGCTCGGTGGAGCAAAAAAACAAGTGAACCACTGATACCCACTTTGAATTCAATTGATCGTGCAACTTTTATTTTCTTTTTTTCCTAATTGTTATTGTTGCATTGTTTGTTGTTTGACTGCGGAATAGTCTGGATTTTTTTTTTTTTAATATCCCTAAAACCAGAAACTGTGGTTTTATTGATCATAGATTATCAGTTAATTGTTTGTTATTTTCTAGCAGTATTGCCTTATTCAACTGTTGGTCTGTGTGTTGGGTAAACAGTCAAACCCTGAAGGTGCTGTTGACATTAAATCTACTTTCACCCTCGAAATGAAAAAGCTAACTTTTTGGCGTCATGTTTTTTTCTTACCTGGTTTGAGGAAGTTTGAATTCACATTAATGGAGAGTTATATAAATGATGATTCACACGTATCCACTCTGGAGAACACCATGTGACAGTCTGACATTTACAGTTTCCATCTCTGGTATTGCATCTATTAATTGGCAAGTTTTGAACTTTTGAGCAGACGTTTTCTGTGACACAGTCGAGTGGAGCGCTGCCTTTTCCTTCTATTTCAGATCTATGTCACTGCAGCCTGGATTTTAAGGCTGATGTTGAACGCTGAGGTTTTGGATTGAAGGTCGATCTCCGTGTCTCTCTAAAGGTTCATTACTTCCTAGTTACGCAAGCTCGTCAAGAACGGACAATCATGTTATGTCCCAGTCCAGTGTAACTGATATGCCCTGTTTAAACCAAGTTTCTCCAGTGGCCAATGCACTGACCAGAGCAGCTTAACCTTTTAAATCACAATAAAAATGAGCACAACACAGGGACCTGCTCTTAGCGTCCTCAAAAGGACTCAAAAGTACAGGGTTTGAACCTGAAACTTTGTAAAATAAGCAAAACTAGTTGACAATAGTTGAGGACAGCTCACACAATTTGGCTATAATCACACCAGATACACTTGGAGCACATGGCCACGTTCTCGTTACAGGAGAAAGTGAGGAGAACAAGATGGCCGACATCACCTAGTTTATATCCTTTCTGTCCACCAATCAACTTGCAGCTTCTCACCCTCTTCATCCGGCAAATCTGAATGAAACACAGACACAACACTGGTGAAACACAGAGAAACGATTCACTCACACTGCACAACAAACATAATCATGTGACCAAAGCCCTGGGTCATAACAAGCCTGCGATTGGATGATAGTTGGAATCGCAGGATGTTAAATTATTGAAACTTCATTTACGGCAATAACAACACCGGCCAAATTAAATGAGTGGACAGAAGATCACGCTGAATACTGTGCTAGCATTCAGGTGAACAACGCTACCAGGGATGTCTTTTAGCTTGTTTTCGAAATATTTTATGTGCAACACACTAAGGGAGCAATAAAAGCAGAGAAGACCTTCTGTGTATGGTGTGACGGATGAAGTATAGAAATCTCCAAGCATCAGTTTGTTTGTTTGTTTCTTTTTTTTTTTTTTTATAAAAATATCCAGAGTGATGCTCCACTGCTCCTGCCAAGTCTTTGTACTCAAACCTTAAGTGTTATTTCTCAGCATGTCATAGAAAGACTCAAGACGGGAACGTGTTAAATCACAGCGCTGCTTTCTGTCCTTCTCGCTGAGCCATTCATCATTTTCACTTCTCCATAAAAACTATACTACAGAAGGTTGCAGCACCAGAATCCTCCATCTTTATTGTACTGTAATTATCATTTACAGTCACCTTTTCTTCCTCCCGCTGATGTTAAACACCAACTGTCTTCAGTGTCCGAGCCCAGTGTATAGATCCTCCGTCCCTGCACGTTCCACTTTGTCAAACAGAAGCAGAAAGCCTGAGGCTTAAAGACAGTATCAGAGCTCCGAGAGGAAAAGGAAGGATGGAAGTGTCTCCTGAGACTCCAGCCGCCCTGATGTATATCCACCCAAACAGGAAAAAGGTGACAAACCTATTGAAAAAATGTCAAGTGGCATTCAATCAGCGGGGCGCTGAGGCTTCGTGCCAGGGGAGGAGGCTGATCTGGAATCAGCTGAGGGGCCATCTGCTGCACCAACCTCTGGAGCGCTGCCCTTTTGGAGGTAAATCTGCTGTGTCATGGAGGTGGGATTTACACTAGGGAACGAGTGAGCCATTTTTAATTAGTGTGCTGTACAACAGCCAAAGTAACATCCACTTTAAAAATATATATTTATATATATATATATATATATATTGCTGTTTTATATTGGTTACAAATAAATATTGATGCTTCCAGGATGTGTCCAAAGTCCTCTGATGTAGGTCTGTCTTCTCTGCTGCCGTCTTGGCTTGGCCTCCAGGCAGCAGTTCCACACCAACAACACCGCAGGCTCTGCACTAATTGAATGAAGAGAGAGTCGTAACTCCGGGGTTTAATGGTCGCAGCACGCCGTATAAATCCACAGGCGTGAGGACATCAATCAAATCCAATTAAAATCGTTTTGTGAAAATCACTGACTTTGACACAATTTTGGGTCTAAAACTCTCTTTTTACTGTTCGCATCACGGGCAAAACTCCTGTGGAGCTGAAACCCACGTCTTAAACCTTAGTTTGTACGACTAAAAAACACAAAGTACGAATAAGTGTCATGTTTTTACGAGCCTCACCCCAGTGTAGCAGGTTCTGACAGATATTTAATAAATCATGTGACCAGTGCAACATTAGTGAAGGGTCAACGAATGCTACAAAAAATAAAATGCACTTCGGACTCGCATGGTTTTATTTACAGATTGGCTGCACAACAGAGGTTGGAATCAGGACCTTGCGGTTATAACATTTAAAGTTGTTCTCAACAAAGCTGATACAACAACACAAACTTGTTCTTAAGCTTCTTCATCCTGAAAACAGCTGGCTCTCTCAGATTCCAAACGCCCTCCTGAGTAATGTTATGTTTGATAAATGTAATTTAAAAAGGTATAAGACATGTACCATGACCAAAATGAATATTTCTTTGATATTCAGCGTTACATATGTATTAGGCACAGTTCAAAACAGAAGTTTTCATACAAAGCACAGGACAAAGGTTTGGACACACCTTCTTATTCAGTGCATTTCATTTATTTCTATGATTATTTATATTATAGATTCTTACTGAGAACATCAAGATTGTGATGAACATACCTGGATTTGTGCATTGAGCGAAAAAAGTGTTATATAACTGCAAAGATACCACGGTGGTGGCCTACTGGCTGACTTGGGTCCGGAGGGTTCAGTCAAAGACAGTCAAAGCTGTCCACTGTTCACCTGGTAATGGGTCAAATATTCAGATCACATTCTCTTGTGTGCAGGGGTGTGGATCACAATTACAAGGGGTTTGCTGTCTCTTTGTATTCTAGTTTCATAAAATAAAATAAAAAACACAAAAAAGAAAACTAAAAGACATCATTAGTAATGTTGTTTACGCAGAAGACATTGGTGAGTGGACAATAAAATGTCAGACATCTGCTCAGTGGTTTCTTCCACACCGCTTTGAAAGGTGATCCATTGTCTTAGAAAAGAATGTTTCCACACGGCGCGTGGCCAGTGTGTCTCTACCTCGTAGTTTAGAGAGTGTGCATTTACACTCCATTCATCTTCAACAACACCAGCAGCAGCAGCTCTTTTGTTCCTCTCCGACAGAGCCCAGAAACATCAGCATTTAGTTTTTTTGAAAGAGTTTTTTTTTTGGATTTGTGTTGAAACCCACAACCATCTGTCAGTGTACTGCTGTTGTCAGTATGGAGGCCAAATATTGGATTGATCTAAATAAATCATATGTACAGATTTGTTGTTTGACACGGTCAGACATACAGTAGTTCAAGGTTGGCTGCAAGTGCCTGGTACCAACACTAGGGGCTCTGTTTTATCCATAATGTTTCTAGACAGACTGAATGTCCATTTACCACTATGGTTAGTTTAGGATAAATAAATAACTTTATTGAAAACTTCTGAGATTTATTTTGTTATGGATTTAGGTTAGAGTTTTAGAGGGACAGGGATTCTCTTCTGGAGAAACAAGGATGGACAAGATCGGGAATGAAGACATTAGAGACAAAACAGACAGGAAGGTTTGGACAAAAAGCTAGAGAAGCCAGATTGAGGTGGTTTGGACATGTTCAGAGGAGGGACAGTGGATACATTGGTAGAAGGAGGATCCTAGAGATGGTGCTACCAGGTAGGAGATAAATGGGAGATTGATAGATGCAGTGAGGGAGGACATGGAGATATGGTTGGAGTCACATGTTAGCTGTTAGTTAAGGCCCACGGGCCTTGAGTATGACACCTATGTCCTGCACAAAATGGACGTTGATTGGGAACAAGGGTATATTTTACATCCTTTGAGCTTTTTGAGTGATTGTCTTCCATTCAGGTCAGTTAACTTCATGATAAATTGACAAACTGAAAACCATCACTTGCAGGAAATAGGTAATTCCTCAGCTCAACATGCTACCCTCACTTTGTCCACAAAATATATTATATTAGATATTATTTATAGTATAATATATGTATACATATAATATATAAATATAGTATAAATATTTTCTTTAATGTAGTTACACATTATTGAAATTACGTTTATTTATGGAATTACATTTTGGCTTCAGCACCACAGAGTCAGCCTGTTGTAGCTTCACTTTAAATGAGTAAGAGCACTACCTTCCACTAAAAAGGTTAGAAACTAAAACTTCCTGTCACTTAACTCATCAAATGTTTGGAATATCTCACCCTGATGATGAATCACAGTCTGAAGGACTCCAAGGATGGAATTATCTTTTTTTATTGATGACACTTCCTCTTCACGTAGTACATGGAATTTTACGTCCAACAATGCATGGAACTGTACATCAAAAAGTACATGTAGCTTGACAAAGACCAGTACATGGAGCCTATCAGTATGAGTACAAGGAACTTTATTCACAAACAGTACAATACTGACTATACTTTTTTGTTTGTTTGACAGGCTCCTCCTCCCCTAGAGCAGGACCAACAGACTTAAAAACTCCTTTTTCCACTGGGCAATCAAACTGTTCAACCCTTCTGTGAGGGGGACATGAGGGTATAAACAACCAGTGGTGGAGGAGCTTGAACAATAACCCCACAATTAGACTGTGCAATATACCACAATCTTAATCCACATTGATATTATACGTCATTATAGTATTATATTTCTATATACACTCTAATATGACTACATATTCTACGTAAATACATGTGCATACATATGTTATGGATACACTACATGGACATGGGATATGTGCTTATATATATATATTACATGTGTATATATATATATATATATATATTACATGTGTATATGTGCGTAGATGGGTATACCTGGGTATGTATGTATGTAGGTATATGTACATGTGTATGCAGGTATGCTCATATATATATACACCAAGTTGAGGATAGACAGTAATATAATACTGTAACTCAGTAGTAATAGTGTCATTGTCAAAGTGAAATATAATAACAATATCAATTGAGATTGTGATTATTACTCATTAAGACCACACATAGCGAGAATGTTTACCTACTAAACATTAACCTACCTACCTATCTATATTCTACTAACTTACTGATCGACTAGCGTCTACCATCCACATGTTCAATTCTACCCTTGCCTGTCTGTCTGTCTGTCTGTCTTTCGGAACTGGACATGAATTTTTACAAGAAAATGTTTCACCTGTTTCATTGAAACTTCATTGATAGATTGAAGAAGCTTCCAAGTGGACTCACCATCCACAGGAAGGCCCTGCAACCCAGTAATGGATAAGCACATTAAAATGAAAGAATGGGTATTGGATTTTTACAAAGAAAGGTCACGTGGATCTTTAGTTCTGGTTCAGCTGCAGTGGGAATGTAGGAGTGTTTTTCATTGAATTTTGTTTTGTTGTGTTTAAACGCAGGGCTTTTGAATTGTCCATTTTCAATGTCGTCCCGTTTCTATCTCTGCCTCAGTCACTTATTATTTTACTGATGACCGTGTCAAAGGAACAGCAGTTTGAAAACACCCATACAGAAAAAACAAGGTATAAACACAGATCCTGATTATACGGTGGAGTGGAAATCTGAGCTTTTAAAACCTCAGATAATCGCAGGGGCAATAACAACATCGGGGATTTAAAGCACATTAAGGTTTGTTTTAAAAGTGAGTTCAGAAAAAAAAACAATGATGAGTGGAATATTGTAAGCTGTTAGAGGGAGATGAGGAGAGCGGTGATGGACCAGGGTCCATTCATCCCGTGGGAAGAAATACCAAAAAAAGGAACTGTGATCATTACATTTGTTGTTTGTTTCTAAAAATCAATATCAATGATGATGCCTCAAAGAAAAATGGACAAACTTGGGATGGGTCGTTGCCAAGTCTCCTCAGCTCCCACCCAAATCTCACTGCTCCATACTGTGAGCTGTTGGTGGTGAGTCCACTGGAAGTGATGTGGGTCGGGACGGTGCTGTGATCAGAGCACCTCAGTGGCAACCTGGCAGTTGTTGGATTAGAACCTGGAGCCTTGTGGACCCCAGTCTTCTTCCTTAACCCGTAACCTAAAGGTTCATATAAAATGGTCAAATAATAATTTATTTTTTAGTTCCTCACACCAGCGCTGGCTTCACTGTACTGCACAGACTTTGTCCTTTAAAGTACTGCAGTAAATCTGTGTCTCGCCATTTTGCTTTTATGTTCCTGTTTATGGCAAACAGATGGAAGAAGACGAAGGCAAAGAATTATGTTTGTCTTGTCGCTGAAAACTGCCAAGTCAGACTAAACCGTTTACACCCAGGTGACCACCCTCTCAGACAGAGGTGTAAAATAAGAGCACCAGCCTCAAACCTGCAAAGTATTTGGGAGCAAATGCACATTAGTCTAACAGTTTCAATTTTCGATCACATGGTTATATGAGATCTCGTTAATATTTTGAGGAAGAAATGGCTAGAGATTAGAGAAAGATCAAGGCGACGTTTGAAAGCAATGAAAAGGAGACACAAAGAATGAAGAAGATAAGGAGAGAAAATATGAGGAAGTGTTTTGTAATCCTGTTCCTAATAATGCAGCAACATATAGCGGTTGACAAGGAGATGAGCTGCTCCCGTAGCATTTTACGAGCTCGTGAAACTAATATGGGTGTTGTGTTCACACACACGCGGGGAGCAACAACCGTTTTACTTTTTATTGCTTTACACCCGTATTAGTTAATTCGGTATCGAAACCCCCGACTAGCATAGGCGTAGCCATGGATGGGCCAGGGTTGGCCTGGGCCCACCCACTTGTCAGTCAGGCACACCCAATCGAATGAGAGGGCTGATCAAACTCAAATTTTTTCAGAGCCCACCCATTTTAAGGGGTCTGGTTACGCTCTTGCCGGCTAGAAGTGGATTAGTTAATGCGCATTAGTTGAGGAGCGAATGCGCGTTAGTTTGTAATGTGAACGCAAAAGGGGAGCGAAACTGGTTATGCGTCACAGCGAATACTGAATTAAGTGCCAATGTGAAAACGGTATATGTCTGAGCAAGACGGATAGTAATTTGCAAAATGTGTACTACTGAAATTTTAGTATGCAAAGAATTTTTTCCACTTCAGGTCTGAAATCCAAACATCCACATCGCTATGCAGAAACATAAGAAAAATGAGGCAATTATGGCTGCATACAGTGCTGCTCTGACACTTACTATATGTGGGTTCTGTGATGGCCTAGTGTTAACGAACACGACTGTAGGCCAGAGGGTTCCACGTTCGAAGCCACCAACTGTTACGTTACCACTGAGTTCCGCTGAGCATGGCACCGTCCTCACTCACTGCTCCCAGGGCGCTCAAAACTGCCCACTGTTCACTTTAGTGATGGGCTGAATACAGAGGTCAGATATCTTTGTATGCAGAGGTTTAGGTCACAATGAGTTTGTTTCCTGTTCTTCCTGCCTTTCCTATACACCAATCCAAACTGAGAACTCTACCAGCAGTTTTTGTAGCAATAATACTTGGTCTTCAAAGAACATGCCAGTGTTAAGAGAGGCCTAGGTTTGGACCCACATTAGCACCCAGAGGTGTCCTGGTCACAATGCATCAGCTGCATGGAAGGTGGTGTGGCTTCACCGGAGATGCACATTGTTTTGATTGCACTTGATCAGCATTTTTTTTGGATGTGAATTGTTTATTTTTTTCTGTTAGTTTGTTTGGCATGTATGGTTGCAATGCCGTGATGTTACTGAAGTGTAGTTTACAGTCAGTCATAAACACATATGCAGTGGTACTTATAATTGTCATCATACATTATTTCATTTTTTGTTAATGAAATAATAATGTTTCCCCCATTATGCAAAGAAGTTCAGGATTATTGAAAATTATTTTAGTCAGAAGTGGTTGCCTAGTGGTTAAGGAAAGGTCTTCCGGACCCACAAAATTAAAATATCATAGAACAAAACCATCAGGATGAAGGGTTTGTGCCCTCTGTACTTTATCTAGTTCATCAAGACGATGGATTCAATCTTCTAGTGCGCTGGTTTTGGCCTGCGAGCTGTATGTTTGACAACCCTGCTCTAGAATCTCCACCTTCGTCCACAGTCCTTCCTTAAAAAAAAATAGATTAAGTCAATAATTCATTCAACACTTACCATAGGTGTGAATATGAGTGTGAATGAATGTTTGATGACTGCTGAGATTTGTTTCAGCTGTACAGTGTTCAGTATTTCAAGACTGTTATTTAGCCGTGGAGCATGAATAAATGAAAGAGTAAAGTTTCTTCGATTTAAAAACCCATCTTGAAAGATTCAGGCGTCGTTCAGGCGTCAGTAGACACCGAGTCTGACATCACATGACCACCGACAGCAGGATCACAGAAACAGAATAAGTAGAATTGGGAAGTGAGATGATTGGATGTTGTGCTTCAGTCTTGAACTAGTTCAGCTTCACTGACTGTTTTCTATTCCCGTCCTGTTTCTCGGTAAACCCACATCCTCGGGCCATGTCACATCCATCCTTCTCAGTCAGAGACGTCTGCTCTCTGTAGATGTAGTTTATAGAAATTACACTCTGCAGCATTAACTCAATTTACCTCTGGATCATGTGATAAAACGCTTCCTGCTCAGACTTAGATCTCGCTGCTGTCTCCTCTGGTCGGCCTCTGCTGTCGGCTGAGTATGAGCGACACATTTTTAACACTCAACTCAAACTATCAGGCATTTGAACCCAGGGATGGAGACAGCGCTGATGGAATCAGTTCTTTGCACCTTTATGAAGTATTTTGGTGACTTTATAAACAGGTTTATATCAGGTGTGTACAAATGAATCGCTTTGGATCGGTTTGGATCGAACTGAACTGAATCGGATCGAACTGGATCGATCGTTTGATATTTTTTATGAATTGTTCCTGAATCGGATCGTAGCCTGTGATTTGAGATATGAATCGGATCGTTATGCGAGTGAATCGTCACACCCCTAATATACACTATATGTATTAAATTAATCGTTTCAGATTGGTTTGGATTGAACTGAACCAAATCGGATCGAACTGGATCGATTGCTTAATGTATTTTTATGAATCGTTCCTGAATCGGATCGTAGCTGTGAGGTCTCTGTCTCTCCCCCTCCTTTTCCCTGTGTTCTGGCTTTGGGTAATCAGTGTGAGCACGGTCACTTGTGTCTTTGTAATTAGTCCTCACTCGTGTCACCTGGTGCCCTGTGCCCTCACTATATATTCCCCTCTCCTTCACTCAGTCTTTGTTGGTTCATTGTCTAGGTTTGTCCCGTCATGTGCTGTCCTGGTTTGGCGTGTTGTTTGATGTCCTGAGAAGTCTGTTTATGGTAATATTAGGTGAAGTTTGGTTTGGGCTGAAGAAGCCAGACTTTTTAGTTGTATTAGAGAACAGTATTTGTTCTAGAGTCTGTTTTGTTTATTGTCAAGTTTTGTTCTTTTTGTTAAAATAAACTTTGAAAAATCAAGAGGAACCTTCCTGTGCTGCATTTGGGTCCTACTTCGTCTTCCACGACACCTGCTCTTAACAGAATGAACCAACCAACACTGGACCCAGCGCACAGGGCTGAGCTCAACACCACCAAGCCTCCGTCTTCCTGGGAACCCCTCAAGCGGAATCGGCAGATTCCAGCGATTTTGGACCCAGGGTATTGGGCTGAGGTCTACGCTGCCACCCCTCGCTCATCCAACAGTCTAATTGACCCTCGACGTGATGAGTTGTTTTGGGCTAAGTTTTCTGCCTTGTGCTCGTCCAGGAAGACTTACAGGTCAGTCCCAGCACCAGAAGCTGCTTTCCCCTCCCTCCCTCCCTC
>JAFBJS010001181.1:54820-67951 GCA_016785265.1 Paraplagusia blochii
TTTGAGAACAGTATTTGTTCTAGAGTCTGTTTTGTTTATTGTCAAGTTTTGTTCTTTTCGTTAAAATAAACTTTGAAAAATCAAGAGGAACCTTCCTGTGCTGCATTTGGGTCCTACTTCGTCTTCCACGACACCTGCTCTTAACAGTAGCCTTTGATTCGAGATATGAATCGGATCGTTATGTGAGTGAATCATCACACCTCTAGTTTATATACACTGTAACTTATTGTATGAATGAGTACCAATATCAGTGCACACTGATTGACTGATGTCATGACGTGTTCAGACTATTGAGACTGTTGAGACCTGAGGTGCAGGGGCAGCAGTCTCCAAGACTGCCACCCAAATCACACTGCTCCACACTGTGAGTCTTTCTGTGCGTGGTGAGCCCACTGCAATACAGATTAGTAGAGTTGACAGAGAAATTGATTTGCAGATTTAAGATTACCGTACATTCACAGTTTAATGGTTAGGGGACATAACATGCTGTGTTGTAATGTCTAATTGACACCCATGAACGCCTCATGTTGTAGCACAGTGTGTCCAATACTGCACAGCAGAGCATGCTCAGTCCTGAACATATGCACCAACTTCTGTTTTATTTTTTTCACAAAAATCTCCCACTTCCAACCAGTGGTGAACTATGAATGTTTCTAATCAAATGTGTTTACCTGTAGACTATTGTCTTTTCTTTTCTTTTTTTTTTCTTTTTTTTTTGGAGTACATCACTTTAGTCTGAAAAGCTCTAAGGTGAATATATGTACATATAATACATTTTCTCTTGCATTTTCAGTAAGATGTAGTCACAGTTTTGTTTTAAAACATTGAAATGTTACCAGTTTCCTGGAATAAGTTTACAGAATAAAGCAATTCTACTGCAGGTTGGTACGGAGTAGTGTTTACCTGTAACTGATTCATTTCTTTGTCTGCCTACTTCACTTATTTAGGAAAATAATTCAGAATCACAGACAAATTTATATAATGTATTTATGCTCTGGTTAGTGGATGGGAATCATTTTTGAATAAAAAATTAAAATAAAATTTTTTTTATAAAAATTGAGATGTGAAATTTTCAGAATTGTGCGCCTCCACAGATTTCTAGCAATATTGTATGAGCAATATATGTATTTACAAACTATAGACGTCCAATAATACATTTTGTAATAATTGTAATTTATTGCGCAGTATATATTATAAATAGGGAGAGTGTATGCAGTATATATCAACGGTATATATGGGAATATTTGTATAGCAGCAGAAAACTGACTAAATATTTGGTTTGGTGTTAAGACTTTCAGGTTTGAGGCACTGGAAATTTATTTTTGTGATAATATTTTTTGTCTCTGGCTTTGTTTTTAGACACAGGTTATATTTCTTTCAGTGAGAAATAAGATTTGTAAGCTGGGTTCAACTGGCAGAGGCAGTGAGCGGTGAAGGCCAGAACCTCTGGAGCTCCCGTGCCTTCAGGACATGACAGTAGAAACCAGGCCACAATAAAACTGAACCTGAGAGAAATACTGGCACACGGTCCTATTTCATGCTGACATATTACTCTAACTTAGTTTTCCTGTCAGCCCAGGACTCAGCCATAAATACAACAGACTGACTGGAGTGGACAAACAGCCATTAAGCTACCTACACACACACACACACACGATTCCTTCACAAAGTCATTTTGATTTCTTGTAAAACGCACCAGGGTGAAATAAAATTACAATATCAAAAGAAAAATTGACATCTAACATCTGACACAATGATAAAAAGATTGTTTTTTTTTACTGAAATATAGTTCTTATATTTTTATATATCCTGTCTTAGTTTCTTTTATCTGCACTGTTGTTGGTGATGATACACTGTTTGTTTTTATTTACCAGGTCTGTTGTAGTACCATTAGTTTTGGTGCCTGGACCAGGTCTGTTGTAACTAAGAGTCCCCCTGGTGTCTGTACTCACAAACATCAAGTTTTACTTTAACTCTATACTGCAGAGTTTTACTCTTGATCTCACCCCTAAATTGTATCCACACGTTCTTGCTGGTGACATCACCCATTTTACCCTATCCATCAGATTCTTGTAGCTATTACTCATACTCTACATGTCTGCCCTCTACAGGCTCGATTGTGCATTGCCCTCTTAGAAGGTTTAGAAATAAGGGAATTACGAAATGCATGATTACAAATAGGTTATCTTAGAGTTAGTACAATTTAAACTTTGAGATTACTTTCTTTCTACCCTTTCACTTTTCCACAAATCTACGTGAACAACCAGCTCTAGTTTTCCAGATGTGTCTTAATCTTCAGTTTGCTATACTAATGTGATTAGTTTCATTAATTGCAATGATGGTGCAGTAAAATATTATGTTCTTAGTCTGAGCACAATGAACTTCAATAGTATTTAAAGAAAAAACCAAACTCATGTTTGTGAAGGCAAGAGGAGGAGAGGAAGAGGAAGAAAGAGGAGGAGGAGGAGGAGGAGGAGGAGGAGTGGATGATAACACTTTTTCTGACATGAAGGGAGAGTTAGATGAGATAAAATATATGTAGAGAAAATAGTCTCTAAAGGCCAGGGTCTGCAGAGAGCGTGGTCATGATGCAAGCTCAGTACACACACACACACACACGCCCGCACACACACATTGGGTTTAATTCAGCAGCATAAATATGTAAATGAAGTCATAAAAGTTAACAATGTTGACACAATCTGAATCAAAGTCAAATAGGTTTAGGAGTCAGAGCAGCTCATCACTCAACTATTCCCCAAACAAACAGACCGGTCCCTGCAGCTCTGCTCCCTGTTAGACTGGAAACATTCCCATAAAACCAGAAAAAAAAACCCTCCCCCAATCTTGGAAAACTCACAAAGACTGGAGGCCTTTCTAGTGAAACTGGAGTCATTCCCACTGAAACCCTGAACTACTGGGTAATAATCAATTCTTAAAAATAAAAAAAAAAGTAACTTTTTTCTTCAATCTCCCTTAACACTGTCTGAGAATAGAACTGAAGTATCTGTAGTGTTACTTCAGTGTACGGTGTGTCTAATAACCAGGCTAATATTCCCTATATACTTGGTACTGCACAACGCAGGTCTGCGCTGCTGTATTTAATGTTTGTTACACCGGTGGCACTGGGAGAGGCAGATATTTTTGGAGGTAATTTTAGGTAAAACACTTGAGTACTACTGCCTAGGGGTGTATAATCTGCTCCCTGGCACTGCTAACTACTTCATTACTCCGACACATGTTTTTATGCTTCCTAGTCCTCACTGTCGATTACATAGAGAGACACTTCCAGGACTAAAGTCTGGTAGTGTCCCTGCACCCTTCCTCACCTCCATCACCCATCATCTCCGCAGCTTTCTGATCTCTTCACACCAAACAGACCGCAGCACGAACCACGCTGACTGACGCTCCCATCTGCACTGTTTTTCATGATTCAAATGTTGCTATATTCTGCTGCTGGAGCCTGTCTGACCTAAAAATGAGCGGCAGGCACTTGTTGCGTTCTCGTGTCTTCAAAAGAAGAAATGTCTTGGGATCTAATTTGCCAGCTCTACAGGAAGACGCTGCTTAAACCTTTCTTTTCTTTCTAATGAAACAAAATATTTTTAGACAGATTTTTTTTTGTACCTTTTTTTTTTATTATTATTATTTCTGCTGTCGTGACAAATAGCGTGCACAGTCAGAGCTGCAGCGACTATCTGAGAACATTCAGTGGAACACACGTCACGGCTGGAATATATTGTTTGTTGTTGTTCCCTGCAGTGACTGACAGGTCCGTGGGCCTGGGCTGCTGCTGTGTGCAGGCGGAACAGAGATAAGTTCTGAGAGAAAAAAAATCAGTGACATGCAGGAAAAAAATTGCTGCATACAGTAGAGTGGACCAGCCCGCTGCAGAAAAGTTTAAAGGTGTTCGCTAAGTGTTGGTGCCACTGACGGCACGTCGGAAAACTTTTAGTTCCTCTCTCCTTCCTCAGGAGAATCCGGCTGTCACTTACCTGTGATGTTAGTTATGTTTGAGTTTGTTCTATGAACGATGTAACCTGAAGAAATCCTGGCTGTAGCAGTTGAGAAGGAGTGTTGTTTTAACTTGGTAATTACTGTTAAAAACTATATAAACTGTGTTTATTAGAGTCAGTGATTGACTTATTAATACTTGGTAGTAGTTGGTGAATAGAAAACCATTTTTAAACCAGTGGTCCCAAACTCTGGCGCAGAGATTACTTGTAGCCCATAAAGTTCTGGCCAATGTTGATAGATGTTATGAATAATCTCCCCCTAATTTAATGATTTCTTTAAAAAAAAAAAAAAAATAGCAATTTTTTTTTTCATTTCAGCTAAAACTATTTGGAAAACATACTTTACCCACCATTACTGTAAACCGCATTCCAGCTGTGCCTCTTGTTGTACTGCCATGTCAACAGCAGAACCAAACTAAGAGTGGGTTGATATGGTGCTGTGGTGATGTTATACAGTATCAGGAATCAGGGTGGGAAGTAGTTTTGTTTCTTTGTTTAGGAAAAGAAGCCAAAAAAAAGTTCCAATTCCTTGTCGTTGTGATTCACACTACTGCACCCAATGAAATGTTACCTCTCCCTTTAACACAACATCACCAAAGTGAACAGTGGGCAGCTTTGAGTGCCCGGGGAGCAGTGTCATACTCAGAGTACCTAAGTGGTAACCTGGCAGCTGGTGGACTCGAACCTGAAACCCTGTGTCCCCCAAGTCTTCTTTTTAACCACTAAGCCACAACTGCCCCTTTAGAAGGAAGGAAGGAACGATGGAAGGAAGGAAAGAAAGGACAGCAAACTCCTTGATTCACATTACTGCACACAACAAAATCTGACCTCTGTATTTAACCCAGTGCTTCTCAATTATTTTCTGTTACGCCCCCCCTAGCAAAAAGAAAACAATTTGCGCCCCCCTCCCCGCCACCCAATCTCCCCCGCAACTATAAATAATAGCATTTGTCTATAAAATAGTTATAGGTAACATCGTACCCTTGTAATATAAACAAAAAGAAAGAAATATAGTTCAACTAACTTGTGCAATTACACTTTATTGTAGTACAGTGGAATCAAAGCTTGTCCCCCAGGGTCACACCCTCAGCACCACGCCCCCCAGGGGCCCTGCCCCACACTTTGAGAAGCACTGATTTAACCCATCACCAAAGGGATTGGTGGGGCAGCTTTGAGCGCCTGGGAGCTGTGAGTGGGGATGGTGCCATGCTCAGTGGACCTCAGTGGTAACTTGGCAGTAGGGGATTCGAACCAGGGTCCTTGCTGATCAGGGTGTGTTTCCTTAACCACTAGGCCACCAACTGCCCCAATTAGTGTTGGCTTGGACAAATATTTTGGTTCTAGGCTTAAACAAGTTTTAGAATCGGTCATGGAGACCTGGTCAGGTTAATGGAGCATTTGTGTGAACTGGGATACCATTAAATGTCAAAAAGACTTCTCTATGTTATCTACTTGGGAGCTACTGGAATTGCAAGGACATTGCAGAAATGCTATGATAATATTAAATAATAATATAATTTGGTTAAGTTTGGCAGGGCCAAAGGGGCCTTAGTTTGTCCAGATCTGATTTAGTGGTAATGGGTATAAGTTCCAGAGTGGAGACAACAGAGCATTACTGTGGTATATGTGTCTGTTGCAGTATCATTACAGTATAAGATTCCACTTTTTACTCAGTTTTGATGTTCTTTGCGCATTCGTATACTCCTGTTATCAATACTGACCTGGTATCTGGACCAAAGTTTGAGAATGTACCACAGTAAAGGTCTGGCTAAACGTAGTAGGGAGCTACTGTGAGGAGGAGAGAAGCTCCAAAGTCTGTAGGACTCACAGAAGTCAGCAGACAATCAGATGTTTCATTGACCGGTTTTCTTAAATACCCTGACCATATGCTAGTTCATAAACTTGTTTTTTTTTTTTTTTAAATTAAGTCATTTTGTTTTCAGTTGAAGATGCCTCAGCTCATGTAGATATGTCATTTTTAAAAGTTTGGCAGAAAGATGTAAAAAACACAACAGATGAGATCAGAAATGAAGCAGCATCCACTCCACTGTCAGCGGTGTCGCTGCCATCTGCTGCAGATAATGAGGAAAAAGCAAAAAAAAAAACATCGTCGGACCACAGACGAGATGAAACTGTTGGCTGCTAAAATAAACAGAAGCAACTTTTTTTTTTTTACTCTGGACTAATTGAGAAGCCAAACTCTGCTGCAAAGAAAACGCTGGGCTGAAAGCCAAAATAATTTTTTTTGTTATTTTTTTTTTATTATGATTATTTTTCTTCTCCCACAGAAGAACACAGAACGCAGAACGTAAGCATCAGCCCACGGACTGTCAGCAGTTGTTCAGGTTATGACATGAGAACACAGATGGTGAAAGTGTTTACTCTAAAGTTGAAGCCTTTGTTTAAAGTGGAGCCACGGAGTTGCACTTTATTGAAGAGCAACAGAAACATTGAGACCCAGAGAGGACGATGATGATTGATGATGAGTATATGAAGGCAACTGCAGTGGGTGGCTATATATTTACTGTATTTGAATCGCACCTTGACACACACACACACACACATGGATACATACATACAGTACATACAGACATATATACAAATATACCTACATATATACAAATATACCTACATATGTACATATATACATACATATATACATACAGTACATACAGATATATTACATCTATATGTATAATATATGTATATTTTTATATATGTATGTATGTATGTATGCATGTATGTATGCATGCATGTATGTATGCATGTATGTATGCATGCATGTATGTATGCATGTATGTATGCATGCATGTATGTACGTATGTATATATGTGTGTGTATATATACATGTATATATACACACATATATTATCAATAATAATAATAATGATAATAGTATTGTTTATGTTTGATGTTTTATGGGCCTACCATGCCTACCACTCGTAGCAACATGGTAGGCTGACAGAATGGTGCAGTGTGATTTGGGTGGCAGTCTGTTGATGACACAGCTGATGATAAAGAATGAAGATGAATGAATGAACATATAAAATATCAAAATGTGTTTTGGCAAATTTGCCAATTTTTGTCTAGAATCAATGTCTCGATTGGTCTGTCATTGGTTTGTAACTCCAGGGTTCGCCTCCTGGGCTCAGGATCACATCCTGGTTAGGGTGTTTGGCTCCTTCCAGTGGTATCTCCACCTGCAGGAAGGCTCATAGCATCATGCAGTGTGATTTGAGTGGCAGTCACGAACACTGCTGTCGCCGCAACCCGGTACCAGATAAGCAGGTGATGATGGATGGAAAATTTGTTATATTTGATCTTGTCATTTTCACACCAAACATCTCTCCTGACAAATACTGACCTGATATTAAAGCCAGAGCCATCTAGTGGCAGATGGGGCTCCTGCCACTGCACGATAATAAAAAGATGTCCTCAGATGAGGTCACAGAGGCAGTGCTGTTAATTCATTGACGTTTCCTGGACATTCTGACCTGTCAGAACCTTTAACCGTTCTCATTCTTGAATTAAAAACTCGGCTTAAAAGTCGATGGCAAAGAGTCAAACCAGGACAAGGAGAAATGACTTTCTGTGACTGCAGCCGGTGACCTGTCAATAATCTGACTAGATCAGGTGATTATCAGTAAATTGTGATAAGATATGCAGTGACTTCACCGCTGTGTGTCTTCCTGTTTATATCTGGGGGCGAAGCAGAGACATGACAGAGACAGTGAGCTACTCCATCTCAGTTGTTGTCAAATTAGCTTCAGTTTTGGTTGAAATGACTCACGGATGACCAAAAGTATCACTGAGATAAGAGGCGTTGGCTAAGGACACTATAACCCTGACCATGACCATGACCTGGAAAAATGAGGGAAACCCCACGTCTGACTTTAGATCTGTGTGTTATTGGGAGTGTGAATGGCTGTTTGTTTCAATGTGTAAATAAGTATTACTGAATGATTGAACAAGAGTGTGTCCATCAATAGAAGGATGGACAGATGGATGGATTAAATATGGACGTCTGAATAATTCCATGGTTGAATGACAAACTATATAAAGCAGGGGCAGATATTTGTTAAAAACTGGACTATAGTTATTATTTCTTCCCCTATCTCCATATAGAAACAACTAAAATGGAATTAAACACACACATAAGTGCCCCATAATTCATAGTCATATTAGCCCAGGTAGCCAACTTTTACGCTCCCTTTGTAAACATCCCATAATCAAGGCACTTTTACTGTGTCTTTTGGCCACAGTACCTCCCTGTAAACACACACCACTGGTATTCTGTGGTATTCTGTGTATATTCTGTACATTCTGGCTCCACTCCTGGCTGAACATCTACTGTTTGCATGAGATGTGTATAAGAGACAGGTCCTACAATAATTCAAATGTAAGTATCATGTGATAACATGCTTACACACTTACACTCCTGTCTCTTATACACATCTAGATGTGTATAAGAGACAGGGACACTACAGCCCTGACCATGACCATGACCTGGAAAAATGAGGGAAACCCCACGTCTGACTTTAGATCTGTGTGTTATTTTGAGTGTGAATGTCTGTTTGTTTCAATATGTGACTAAGTTTTCCTGAATGATTTAACAAGGGTGTGTCCATCAATAAAAGGATGGACAAATGGATGGATTAAATATGGACGTATGGATAATTTCATGGTTGGATGACAAATCCTTCCAGAATAACATCCTTCCAGAATAAAAGGACAATATACAGTATGCCGATGAAGATTCTCAGTCATCCAGGTCATGGTTGACAAAAGGGTTTGGTTTGGCAACTTGACATTTAGTCTTTTATAAAACATTCCCCCTGTAATACAAGAGGCTTCTTCAGTTCTAAGTGTTAGTAGGGAGAATAGTTCTACACAGTGAGTGAGAAAAACAGAGGGTGTCTCAGGTCCCTGTTGGGCAGATCCGAGGTTACCTGTTAAGTGTGTAAACGGGGGACATCGAGGGTAATATACTGGGGGGCTATTTCTGGTACAGTACACATTGGACATGATCTCACAGACCAAACATAATCACACAGCAGACCAGATCTTAACACGACCCCAGTTTAACACGTGGTGCAAATCGTTATTACAACACAGACAGGAAGGTTTGGAGGAAAAGCTAGAGAAGACAGATTGAGATGGTTTGGACATGTTCAGAGGAGGGACAGTGGATAGAATGATCCAAGAGATGGAGCTACCAGGTGGGAGACATGAGGAGATTGATGGATGCAGTGAGGGAGGACATGGAAATAGTTGGAGTTAGAGTTGAGGATACAGAGGACAGGGGGAGATGGAAATTGTTGACTCACTGTGGCAACAACTGAAAAATGGACAAGCTGAAAGGACCGGAGGAAAATGTAAATTGTTTTTGTTTCCATGCATTTATCCAGCCTGTTTATCCAATACTGGGTCATATTGTACACTGCTGCGTGCCAGCCCATCATGTGCATGGATTTTCCTTGATCCCCTCTGTCCAGGAGCAGGACGAGCTCCAGTATGTTCTCCTAAGATTCCACTACGGGGCTTTTATTTTTGTATGTGTGACATGAACATCGTTTCAATTGAACTAGGCTTATCTTCTCCTGTGTAATTGCATCTTATTACCGTCTATTATCCACGGCTTATTATTAGACAGGATTCCAAGTCTCCACAGGAGTTTGCCAGCGGCAACAAATGAGGCAGAGAATTGAGAATTGATTCCTCATGGAAAAGAGAAAACACTCCTCCCTCCCTCTCCAACACTCTCTCTTCAAACCTGTCCATGAAGCCAGGACAGACTTCCTGATATACTCCTCACACCCTCGGACTTCAGAGGTGGTTTTCCTCCTGGATCTCTGTCAGAAACGGAGCAATTCTGCTGCGACTTCGTATTTAGTGGGTTTAAAGAACTAACGTCCCTGTGGAGAACTGGGCCAAACCACAGAGAGAACGTCTCTGCAGATAGAATCCCTGGGTCCCACAGCTGATGTCGTGGACTTTATGTCACTGAGGACACACAGAGGCACAAATCATATAGACATAAGCCATCGTCCTAACTTTACCTGTCACTAAAAATACTTATATATATATATATGTTCTAATAATATCAATTAATCAGGAAATGATAAATGACCAAAGGATTTGTGGATGGATGGATGGATGGATGGATGGATGGTGCAGATATATTGATTGATGGACCACATGTGGATATGCAGACATGAATCATAGTTGTTTGGTATGGATTGGTGGAGCGTAGGGTGAATGGACACGATGAGGACAAGGTGAAGACACGGTCGAGATGGTTGAACTGTTGAATATATGAATGGATGATGGATCAACAGATTCATAAATTGATGGCCAGTGTTAGCGATGGGTCGATGAGGCTTCGTGAAGCGTTTCGACACATTACAAAACTATATACTATATATAAAAACTCACTCACTGAATACTGACCCCTACTGACCCCTGCTGGACCTCATAAATCCCCACAGGCAACCTTGTTGACAGACTTACCTGACACTCCTATGACGTCTTAGTATATACAATAATGTATTTTGTCATTTTTTGACATTTACATTCAGAATATTTTCAAAAAAGTTTTCCTCTACGTCTTGACGTTAGCTTTTATTTTTAATTTTTATCATTACTTCGCCAGTTGCAGAAAACACTCGCTCACACAGGACACAGATGAGGCTGGGATACAGAGAAATTGGAAGGACAACTGGTAAAGTTTGACAAACAACAAGGATATACATTTATTTTCCGATATGAGATCAAAATGGCGGAAACCTTTGTTTTTCCTGGAGGCTGTGCCATAATTAAATGATGAGCTGGAATAAGATCACAACGGAGATTCTTTGTTGTGGCCGATACATCCTATGGACAGATGACAGCGCGTCCTTACAGACACAGTTTGGCGCGTTCACGTCAGTTCGAAACAGTTCCTGTATCGGTCACGTGACTTTCTAAAAGTGATACGTTTGACGCATGTGTTGATGCGTCAGTGTTGCCCGACCCATCACTTATTGGTCACAGACTTTCTAAAATCGATACCAACTGTGTTTCGCTGTGTTGGTATTGAGCTCGACGCATGTGCCGACGCGTCAGTGTTGCACTCATCACTAGCCAGTAGTATGGTCAGACAGACTGCAGTAATTTTGTTCCAGGAAATAGTGTATATTCATTATGCTGGTCAAATATCCAGGTGAACAAACGTGACATCATTTCAGTCCTGCAGGCAGCTTAAGGCAGACTGAGGCTCTAGTCTGCATGAACACAGACTGTCAGTCCAGTGTGGACTGACTGTCTTTTTCCATCCCTGGATTGCCACTCTTAACAACAATCACTTCTATATCAATTCGCCTAATAATACTTTAGCCATTTTCCTACAAATATACCTCTCGTATCTGTTCCTATTGCTATTGGAGTGTAAACATTAGTGATATAAATGATATACCTGTAATAGGTGTAATTATTGCAAAAAAGACACTATTTTACATGGTTACACCTATAAAGTAGTCTAAATTAATACCAGTCCCGATAAATCTGATTGTATGGAGTTACTTCATCTCCTCTTCTTCACTCTCTTCCTCATCCTCCTTTTCCCTGTATTTGTAACTCACTATTTTCCTCCCTGATTCCTTGGGGGTGTACTTGAGGAAAATACAGATGGGTCCTTGAGCAAGGTATAAAAGGAAGTACCGGAGGGATTTACAGAAGGAAGTACTTGAGGGATGTATCAAGGGGCAGTATTTGTGGGAGATGCTTACAAGTTTTGAAAGGAATACTAGAGTGTAGTCCTGAAAAAAATATCAAGGAAAAAAACCCCAGGGAAATACTTGACAGAAATATTGAAGAAAATACTGTTAGAAGTACTAACGAAAGTATGGGGAAAAATACAAATGGAGGTGCTAATGACAAAAGTACTGCGAGAACTAAGTACTTTGGGAAGTATTGAAAGGAGAATTGAAGAAAGTATTGAGGAAAGTATTAAAAAGTATTGCTGCAGCAGCATTGTCTCCACAGTACGCCTGTAGTCCTGTGGCTGACCATAGTGTATATTGTTGTGCAGTGCTATTGTTCCATTTCTCATTCCACTCTGGACAATGGAGGCTTCCCTTCACTTCCTGCCTGAGCGTACGGTGGAGCCAACTTATCTCCCATTCATCCAGCCCACTGTCTCCCAGTGCAGAGAGCCTTTTAGCTTGATTCCGTTTGGCTGCTTGGAGAAAATTAATGACTGAAAGCATAATGTTCTCAGAGCCATTTAATGCATCACCTCAGAATACCTTGGCATGCATACGCCTCTCGTACCCCATCCCACCGCCCTCAGCTCCCCTGGGCCTGGACGTATGATTTGTACAATAGGAAGGGCTTGAACTCAGAGCTCTGGTAAATGCTCCACCAGAACAAAAATCAATTTTTTATGAATGCCTCCCCGGAGTTTTGAGAGGCGGGCAGGAGCCGAGCGGGTGGTCTGCTTTCGACAGCCCGTTAACAAAAGAAATCCTGATATCTCAGGACCACACAAATCCATCCACATGCAAATCCACACGAATGTGAACGTGAAATGACTTTTTTTTCTTTTTAGGACTCCAGGGGTTGCGGCATCTGGGTGAGAGAATTAAATATTCTCCACGTCTGCGAGAAAACAACTTTCAACAGATCAGAAACAAAACGCTCCAGGATGGAGCCTGAGTCAGCCCGACATGGTGTGGTACATCCAGGGTTATAAAGGTTTATTAGAGGGTTATCTCTGCGTTCAAGCACTATATGACATACTGTATCAATGCCATTAGAGTCTTCCAAGACAAAAGTTGCTTTAAGAATGGAGACTTTCCTCCACCATGCGTTGACTCCACAATGACCCAGCTGGTGGAGCAGGTACAGTCACAGTGATGTCATCACCCCACCACCTGCACACTGAAACAGTACCACCACGTCCGGCTGCTCTGACCTGAACGTCTTATTACTAATAATTTCACAGTTGTACGAGAACAGGAGGACTGGGTCCATCTGGACCAAACGTGGTCTGCGTGACTCTCTGGCTCTCAGTGTGAGACTGGAGCTGGTCCAGTTTGGCCGCGCAGCTAATTGACTGTGAAATACAGCCGACCTATTT
>JAFBJS010001182.1:0-12163 GCA_016785265.1 Paraplagusia blochii
TGATGGATGCAGTGAGGGAGGACATGGAGGTAGTTGGATTTAGAGTAGAAGATACTGAGGACAGGGTAAGATGGAAATTGTTGACTCGCTGTGGCAACCCCTGAAAAAAGAGATAACTGAAAGGAGAAGAAGAAGTTTTTGCTTCTTCAACTGGTTCAAAGTCCAGATTATAAATGGATGAAGATGAATGAATGAATGAACTCCACTGTCACATCACTGTGGGGTGAACTGTAATACAGTCTAGTGGGGTTTGTGAGGGCAAATAATATAAATATAATAACTATATGTAAGTAATATTATAAGTAATATTATAATTATCATTTATAATAATATAAATAATATATGTAATAATACTCTTGCATCTTTTTTTGCAATTTTTCCCATTTCACAGAGCTTCTGAGAGTCTACCACGATAAGAAGGATAGGAGGACGTCCCATAGTGTCAGATGTGTTTTTCCCGATACAAGTTCCCCACTATAAGGGCAAGTATTTGTGTAAAAAATTACTAGAAGTAAAAACAAAAAAAAAATACGAGGGTGTATTTGAAAGTTAGTCATTGAACTCACCACCTGCTTTCCTCCACCCTTATGACTAATTATCAAAGGTTTGTTTCGCCTAAATTCAGTTTTGCTCTTTTCACGAATGTCGAAACAACATCCAGCACAGTCAAAAGGGAACTTGTGCTCTGCTATGATGAAGCACTGAGAAAACTCTCCGATGCATTTGCTACCCAGTCATAGTGATAATGCTCGGTTGGAGCCCAAAACACCAACTTCCTCTTTTCACGGATCAAGAGAAATTCATAGAAATACTCTTCTCACAGGAAAAAGGTGGGTTCTTTTAGTAAAACACCTGGTCACCACTATTAATGGAATCCACCACAGATACATCATTTGACATTTTCAGTGACTCCTTTTTGCACGTCTAATATTAATCCAACCACGCTGCTGGGCTGTGAACACACCGTGGTTCACTTTTTCACAGAAAAAGTGTTTCTTGCGTAAAAAAAAAAACAAAAACGTAACCCTAAACAGAGATGACAGCAGATAACCTGCACCAGATCTCACTCAGAATCTCCCCAAACGCAGGAAATTAGTCAGAATAGACAGACGTGTCAAACACAGTGTCTTTTTCTAATTCTTGCGTCCACTAATGTCATGTCCCGTATTCAGGCACGATACAGAAAAGCTGCGAGTTAACATCACTCTCTCACAAAACATGTTTTCGAGCCACTAAACACCCCCCCCAAACAGGAAGTGAGAAGTTCTAACAGGAAATACTTGTGTGGTACTATTAGGACCAATTAAGACCCCAGGGATCTGACAGGCAGTTTTTTTTTAGTATGTTTTAGTAGAAGTTGGTTGTAATTATGTGAAAAGGGCTTCATGCTGCGGATTAACACGACTGCTTAAAACTGAATTAGCGCAGTGAGCGTTGAACTGGTTTTCTAATTAAACACAGTTGGTTGTTGCGTCTCATTCAGAGTTTTAGTCAAATCACTGCACACCTCTGGAGACAAAGTGAATTTTATCACAAGTGAGATGCAAAAAAAAAAAAAAAAAATCTCCATCTCAATCCGATTTTTTTTTTCTTATTTTCTCTAGAAGGATTTCTCAAGATGAAAATCCAACTCTGTTGATCTAAGAAGGTTTCTTTGTTTGTATTTTTTAAAGAGAATATTTATAAAAAATATTAGATTTATTTCAAGCAAACACTATACTCCACGCTGCATTAAGTAAAAGAAAATAAAACAGACAAAATAAAGGATCTGCCGCTGTGATTCTGAGAGTTACCTCTGCGGTGGTTTTCTTGAATATCAACCAACTGTGTCTGTAGTGCTTGGATGATTCACTCAGATTTTGGTTTTGAGTAACTCCACATTTTTATGAATTTTGCAACTGCAAAAAGAAAAAAAAAAATTCTGCTTCTCTTTACTCTTTCCATTATTCCTTTTACTTTTACTAAATGAAATCACATTCCTGTCCTGTTCTTTTTCATGGTCAACATCGCTCTGCCCATGAATTATTTTTAGTTCATGGACAGAATATGTCTCTACAGAATCAGGTGACTCTGTTCTTGAGACATTCTAGGTTTGGAAGACATTGAAGGCCTCTCGTTTATATCTTTAACCAGTTTCTTTAAAATTCTATATTTTCACTACTGGTTCTGGGTTGAGAAGTAAATCACATTAGTTTAGACTTTGGTTCTCGTTAGGAGAGACAAGGATGGACAGGATCAGGAACGAGCGGACAAGACAGACAGGAAGGTTTGGAGAAGACAGATTGAGATGGTTTGGACATGTTCAGAGGAGGGACAGTGGATACACGTTGGTAGAAGAACGATCCTAGAGATGGAGCTACCAGGTAGGAGACAAAGAGGAGATTGGTGGATGCAGTGAGGGAGGACATGGAGGTAGTTGGAGTGGAGAAGTTTTTGGAGATTGACATGAAAGGTTGCTGGTACGAATCTGAGTATTGCAAAACACATAGGATACAAAAATATATATAGGTTACTGTGTTACACAGACACAGAGAGGGGCCCCTACATACGAACTCCCAACTTACAAGTCTTCAAAGTTATGAGTTTCAGCAACTACTGCAAGATTTTCTTCGTTATACAAGGTGATTGCTCATGGCCGTGGTGGCCTAGTGGTTAAGGAAATCAGGAGTTGGTTCCAGGTTTGAATCCACCAACTGCCAAGTTGTCATTGAGGTCCACTGAGCAAGGCACTGTCCCCACAGGTGCTCAAAGCTGCCCACTGTTCACTTTGGTGACATTTCGTTGTGTGCAGTGATGTGGGTCAATCACAATGTCACAATGACAAAGAGTTTGATTTCCTTGTCCCTCTCTTAAGGTTAGCGTATGCTGTACGATTTTGCCATGATTTTTCAGTTTTTACGATGATCGAACCCGATCGGGTCATGGGTCTCGATTCGTGCAGCGTACACCACCTCACGATGGATCGTGTGAAAAATCAAATAACATAGATATGAAGGAGAAAACAAGTGAACAACATGGAGCTATGGTAGAACAGATAGACCAGACTGACCACAAGACAAGACATTTCCTGGTCCACACGGGTCACCGTCTCCATCGTTTCTTTTCAGCTGGCACCACCCAAATCACATTGCACCATACTGTGAGCCTTCCTGTGGGTGGTGAGTCCACAAGAAGCCATGTGGGTCGGGATGATGCCAGGCTCAGAGCTCTTCAGTGACAACCTGGCAGCTAGCGGATTCCAACCTGAAGACCGTAGTCCACTTCCTTAACCACTAGGCCACCACGGGCGATATTATTACTCGTTTTTATGTACCATATTTTCACGACTATGAGGTGCACATAAACGTCTTAGATTTTTGTTCAAAACGTGCGGTGCGCCCTATAGCGCAATGCGCCCTGTGTGTGTTGTAAGGTGGACATAGTAGAGGACACCATGAGAACCTTAAAGGGGGAAGTGTGGGCGTTCTTTTGCTCCCGCTCTATTTCTAAATATGCACATTTGTATGCTTGTGTGTTGCTGTAAGGCGGACGTAGTAGAGCACACCATGAGAACCTTAAAGGGGGAAGTGTGGGCGTGGATTGTATATAAAACCCGCGACCTACAATCGCCTTATGTGTGTGTTAAATATAGTGATACAAAACTGAGACTGAGCCTTTTGGTACGGTGCGCCTTATGGTCGTGAAAATACGGTACTTTAATGTTCATGTTCAGATGAAGGAAATTAATTTTAATTTTTACGTCGTTATTCCGGAGGATTTTATTGGGGTAATGGAGTCTAGATACAAGTGGATCTAAGGGTTCCCCATATATATTTGCATGGTTTTAAGTGTAGTATAATATTAAAGCAGTGGTGTTGAGGGTGATCACCTCACCTTCAGCAGTGAAGATGGTAAATGCTCCTGTAGATGGAGGAGAAGAATAAAGCACCATATTGTAGCCCACGTATCAAGATAAGAATCAGACCGTCCTCTAAGTGAGACGTCCACACTTGTTCACACTGCTGTCGCAGGTGTTGCCGTCGTACTTACATGTCCTCACTCTTCTGTCTGGACACAATCCCTGCTGAAATGTGGTTGATACAAAATCCCGGACTCTTTCATTTCTCCTAATCACGCCATCGCACCGACTGCGCGCTGCAATTCAAACTTTATCATCTGCGAGGATCTGTGAAGTGGCATCTGTCACCTGCTCGGTTCATGGGCAGTTGAACAGGGTGTGGACATGCAAAGCACCCCTCCCGCCGCTAACCCCGAAAATGAGGTCAGTCTCACGTGGGACGCAGCTTTCAGGACGTTCACCAGGGACAGGCGGCATTCAGGACGTTCACCTGGGACAGGTCGTGTTCTGGTCTCATTCATTCTTCCCTCTCCTGTGCCCAGGCCCTCCTCTTCACCTGTTGCTACAGACAAATTCATCCCCGCTGTCTGAGCACAACAGAGTCCATTCATCTGGAAGCTCCCATTGACAAAGCAGGGGGGCAAATACAGTACTAATACCTGGAAGGACTCAGGGGAGTGGGCGTCTGGACCTGCCATCCACTTCTGCGCCCACACAATAATGTCCCCTGCCATTCCCAGCCCCGCCCCCTCTCCGCTGGCTCTTTTGCTTTCACTGAGAGGTAACAGGAGAAAGGAGGAACGGTGAGGGGGTGCGGGGGGTGGGTATCTTGGCTGGTGGCCAGGAGTGAGAGGATGGGTGCCTGGCCCCTGATGGATCCTCTGGACCCCGGACAGAGAAGAAGAGCCACAGAGGACAAGGAGAATCCCACAGAGACGGGCCATGTCCAGCTCAGACTTCCGAGTTGTTCTGTGTAGTTTTCTCAAGCTCTGAATCAGGTGAGAGGGTTGGTCTTCAGGTGAAACAGCTAGCTAAGGAGGACACTAGTTTGTTTATAAATAACTCAGTGGACATGTGATTGAGACCAAACACCACATCATTGATAAAAAAAATCACACTGAGGAGTTCATGCTGCTTGTTTTTTCCACATCAAAATGTGCTCAAAATGTTGTTACAAGTTCAATAAAACATAGTACCATCCCCATCTTCCCATTGTGGAAGCCAAAAAAACCAAAGCTTTATACCTAACGCCAGTGTTGGGCAAGTTACTTTGAAAGAAGTAACTTATTACTTTACTAGTTACTGCCTTGAAAAAGTAACTAATTATGTTACTAGTTACAAAATTATAAAAGTAACTAATAACTAGTTACTTTACTTTACTTTAAAAACACTTTTAAAAAGTTTAGTGTGAGTAGAGTGTTCTGTAGCAACTATCATAATGAAATGTAGTGGAAAAATAAAAACAAAATAGATGTTAAGACATTTTGACAGGCATTTTTATCGTAACCTCATCTTGCCACTTGCTGTCGTCTTGCTTGTGAGTGTGTGATGCTGCACCGCGCCTTGTGTGTGTGAGACTGTTTATTTCCCAAGAAGACCCGCCCAGGTCTCTTTCTGATTGGCTTAGCCTGAAATGTTAGCCTATGTCAACCAATCATCGCTCCTTTTCAACGAATGGGTTCAGTTAGAGTGCGGTAACAGTAACTGAACTGAAACGGAAAGGTATCGCGTTACGTTATTAGTTACCGAGATAAGTAGTTTCATTACGTAACGGCTAACACTGCCTAACACTGACCAGCACAGTGACCAACACAACTAAACAAAGAAATTACATCAACATTAATTCAATTAATGAATTCATCTTCTTCTGCTTGTCCGTTGCGGGGTCGCGGGGTCAGGTGGCACCACCCAAATCACATTGCACCATATTGTGACCCTTCTTATAGGTGGTGAGATCACAAGAAGTTATGGGTTGGGATGGTGCTTTGCTCAGAGCACCTCAGTGGCAACCTGGCAGCTGGTGGATTCGAACCTGAAGCCTTGCAGACCCAAGTCCACGTCCTCCACCACTAGGCCACCACAGGCGTCGTGGTTATTTCACACCAATGCCAATGGTGTTTTTGCATCTATTTCTCCAACACGTCAAACATACTGTATCTACATCAGTGTCTTGTTAGTGTCTTTCTTCTAGTAGAATTAATAAAATAATAAAATTAAATAATAAAAAGGATAAATAATATATAAAAATAATTGCGCAATTCAATGGTTGCAGGGAATCTGCACACGTGTAATTGACAATTGATGTTAATACACCAAAAAAAATGACATTATGTGAAATAAAATTAGCAGCGTCTACTGTTTTATTGGCATAATTGACCTCAATTTGAGAGAAAAAAATAAAATAAAGATAAATCTGAGCTGTGAATCACATGATGTTCACACACACAGACTGTACATCACATTGTGCGGGAAAAAAAAAAAAGCCATGCACACAGAGTCCGAACACATTACTCCTACAAATAAAATATGTAAAATTATTCAAGAGAAAATCTCCTTAAATCTCCAGGTTTTCACACTTGAAGGACTGTCATAAGAGGGATTTGCTGATTTTAATTTACCAATGTAAGCAGTGAAACTATAAACCAGGCGCTGCTGTGGAAACGGGTTCACCTACGCAGAACAGCCAGCGAAGAAGCTTGAGGTACAGCGGAGAAATGCGGACACGATGGTTTGATAACAGAGCATGTCTGCCTGCCAGCCTTTATATCGAAACTGCTGATCTTGTCATTCATGCACAAACATGCAGTGCATGAGATGAGGGCATTCCTTCAGGAGGATTTTTTTGTTTGTTTGTTAAATGTTTATCTGCAGTCTAGGATTTTGTTGTGTCTCTGGACATCATGTAAAAACACATACCAAAAATACCACAAAAAGATTCCTGCCACGTAGTCAGAAAAATGCACTAAAAAAAACGTTAAAAAAGAGAGATTTAAAAGAAAAAAAAATGCACAAACAGACTGCGGCCCGATGTGTATATGCTAATGATATTTCTGATCAAACCTATTCTGTTTAGATGGAATAAACGTAGTCGATTGGAGACAGTAACGAAAAAACAGGATCACATACGTGCAAGTTGACATATTCTCTGCAGGTCTATCTGCTGAGGATCGCTATGAAAGGCATTGTGCTAACTCACTGGGCTCTGAGGGATGTTGCAACGCCAGCACCTAACCGGTCCTTATCTCCCCTGAACAGCCTGCACAGCATGATATGCATCTGTCATATTTGTCGGAAAGAAAAGACACCGCAGTGAGAGCGCGATGAGTCAAAAAAAAAAAAAGAGACCGTGTGACATAAACTCACCTTCCTACGGTTTCTGCATGATGTCGATCTCTTCTTGCCTACATGCGCTCCATGTTTTATTAATGCCGGGTGTTTCTCTTGGAACCCGGAACGATCAATATACACAAATCCACCGCATGCCAAACGCTTTTGTACGTATGTTTTTCGTCCAGTGTTGGGTTTTTAACTTGCGTTGCAAATTGCAGAGGCCGCATATAGTTATCGGTTGTTTTTGCGCCCGCATCACCTGCACATACGTGTATAAGGGATAGACTTTCAGCTCAGTTTGCAGTCCACCAATGTTCTCTGGTTCTGCACACATGCCTTCACAAGCAAACAGTTGGGAAATATGTGACGTCCAGTCCAGAAAACATGAAACCGACAGCAGATTGTCATCGTTCCTTTGTGGCCATGACCATGACAACAGATAAGGCCCTGTCCTCTTGTCGTTATAGCAGCCCTGAAATCAGCTTCATCAGCTGCTGTGGCGAGCTGAGCTTCTGACTGTGCGGGTATAAGTGTCTATCTGAAGGCTATCTGACCTGATAACAGACACTCGCACACACACACACACGCGCGCGCGCGCACAAACACCAACACGGACTGATAAACACTGAGAAAGTGAACATAACGTAACGTTATGAGTGACAAATCTCGCAGAGTTTATGGCGAAAGCGTCCCAAGGTTCGGTCAAATCTTTGCAGTTTTTTGATTTGACCGAGTCGACCTGACGTCTGGTTATTAGAAAAATATAATAATATTAAAGAGAACATCAGTGTTGCCTTTTGACACAGTGGTTAAGTGGAAAATCCCTGAACACAGTCGACAACCGCAAGTCCTAGACGCATGTCAAAGTAACCAACATTGGTAATAGTGACGAAAGTTGCTGTATCTCCTATATCTTCAGACACAAACACCTGATGTCGACCTATTTCACTGATGAAAACGCAATAATATATATGTTTTTTAGTGATTTTTTTTTTCTCATTTTCAGAAAGTCTATCTCCTTTTCAAAGCTGTGTTTAAAGGCATTTATACCCTGATGTTATTCTACCCTGGTTACTCATTCTCGGGTTAAACGCTCAGTAACTGCTTTTTATGAAGAATGAATAAAGATATTGTGCTTCATTAGATAATGCCTCACAAAAAAAGTCACACATAGACAGATTTCCGCAGGAGCGTCTCATTGTAACACGGACAATGCGTGTGGTATTTATTTCAGTCGTCCGACAGATTTCCATTCTGGGTGGAACTGACGGTGACAACAGTTTCACTTACGGTGCCAACATGTGGCCTTTGTACCGATGGCTGTGACGATCAACAACACTCAGGTGACTATAGAGTAGAGGACGGAACAATTAGTTCATAATAATTTGGTTTTAAACGACGTTTTTCGTCATTAGTCATGTCTTTTTTCTTTGAAAATATTTAATTTTTGGGTTAATATATAAGGGCTGTAGGATCCCGATTGCATTTCCTCTATTAAAAATAACTTATAACAGATGTATTTGTCCAATTTGACCAATTTTTTATTAAATAGAACTTAATAGAAATACAACTATTGAATAGACAAACTGAATAAATTTTAAAACTACTAGAATCGCTGTGTTATAAACTGAAATATTGCCCATAATGCATTCCTAAAAGAAAAACATCACCGTTTTAATTTGTGATAATATTTTCAAAAATAACTAAATAACACAAAAATGTGCGTTTTAACACATTTAATGTTGATGTTAACCTACCACAGTATGTCCAATGCTCAGGCGGGGACACTGCTGCTGCTGACTGAAGGTGGGGAGATATTTTGACGTCTCCTCCTCTGAAAGCGCTCCGTTTACGTCGTAAGAACGCAGGTTCCAATAGAGTTCAAATCCGTCAAGCAAATGTCAAGTTTCTCCTCAGGTGGGACGTTAAACTCAGTATTGTTTAAAGACACCACCCTGCTGATACTGAAGGTGTCACTAAAGCGACCAAACTGCAACATTTGCTACGCGTAACCAATGGCGATAATTCTTTTTTATTTGACATTAACGTTTAAAATGACCACAAAGTCGTTTTAATGTCAGAATTTGTCCCTCAAATGAAAGAGGACAAAATTTGACCAGCGGAGAGGCGGAGCTGGGAGGAACAGTTGTAACCCGATGTTTTCTCGTATTGCGATAAAAACCTAGCGAAAGTCGCTCACTTGTTTTGTGAAAGAAATCATTTTTTTACAGGTTATTTCTGTTTTTTTTCGCATTTCTTGTTATTTAACTCAACGGTTTGTGTTGTAACATCTTTTGTCGGAACAAAAATTGGTTTTCCGCAAATTTCCTCAAACACAGATCGCATTCACTGGTAAAAACCAGTTTCCCGTTGCCGGAGCTGATTCTCTCTTTCTTACTCTTTGCTTTGTTTATGCTACTAATTGACTTTTAGTGTCCTGAACCATCATTAATTTACATCAAATACACATCCATATACACACGCACGTACGCACGCACGTGCACACAATTACACAGCATCTAATCCCGCTAATCCACCCTGCCAGTCGAACAACTGGTACTGGTTAATCACCCATGTGAAAATAAAGACAAGACCAAATTGACTGATAGACTTATTCCATTTACCCCTCTGATTAAAACATGTCAGCGCTGCCACGGTCCACTGGAGATCGTTGCAAAAGAACGAGAACAACACATGAAAATTAATTAAAAGTCAGTGGTGTAAACGACTTCATTCAATTATTGGTGCAATTAACAAGAGTCATGGCGATAACTGGAACTTCAAATAAGCTGTCAAGAAAAGAATCTGGGCCGGCCACTCTGAAATCTGTAAAAACAAAGGCAGTCGTATTGAAACGGGAGACACTTGGTCCAAACAAGAGGAGCTCTTTCCTCAAAAGGGGAAGAAGGAACAAGAAGAGACACTGACTGGGGAGGGGGACACGAGCTCCCTCAACCCTCAGGTCACCTCCCAACATCCCCCTGCTCGTGTTGTGACTCCGATGACGGCCCGGGTCACGCCGGAGTGTGCGAGAGCGGCCGGGTCCGGAGACCGAACTCTGAGCGTTAGGAGCCAGAGGACGGCAAAGTGGGACAAAAGAAAAGTGTGGCCGCTGAGAGAGGGCTCTCTGATTCGCTTCCTTGGCAGGATGACAAAACTGCGCGGAATGCAGCGGAGAAGGGAAAGAGAAGTGATCAAGAGCTCCAGGAGGAAAAAACGAGGAGGGGGTCGGGGGGCGGGCGGTGGGAGAAATAGACGACAGACAAGGCCTTTTGGATTAGCCATGATGGCAGGGCCTTGCATCGATTCATTTCCCTCTCTCCCACCCAATTACCATTCTCTCCTCATCTCCTCTGTAACAGGATTACTTCTGCCCTCAGCGTCTAAAAATACATTTCTTTCTGGGCTCACTGAGGGACGACAGTGAACGTGAGTGGTCAGTTTTTCTATGTTGACGTTAGCTACTTTTGGGCAGGCACTTGAATCTGGACATTCTTTGGGGATGGTCCAAAGGTGCTACTGGTTTGCAGCTCGACCCATTTCTTGCCAATGCGTCAGGTCCTTTGCTCACAAGAATGTAGTAACAACTAGCCAGACATGATGGTTTAGAGCAGTGCTTCTCAAACAGTGGGGCAGGCCCCCCTGGGGGGCGCGGTGCGATGCTGAGGGGGCTGAATGCTGAATAAAGTGTAATCGCACATCCTTATCAGTTGAACTATATCTCTTTCTTTTTGTTTTCTTTATGTTAACAAGGATACAATGTTATGCAGAGGTGTAGCTAGAACTATTTTATAGACAAATGCTATTATTTACAGTTGCGGCGGAGAGTGGGTGGTGTTGGGGTAGCGCTAATTGTTTTCTTCTTGCTAGGGGGGGCGTAACAGAAAATAACTGAGAAGCACTGATTTAGAGCAATGGTGTCAAACCCATTTCCACCAAGGGCCACATCAATAATACAGCTCACCTTGAAGGGCCGGTTCTATGCAAAACTGTATAGGTTTGGGGTGCCAAACCCCCGGTCTGTGGACCAATACCAGTTCATAGGTTCATATTTGGCATGGGGTTGCAGTGAAAAAAATGATGATCTGGCAATATTTTCTAAGTACCAGGTCATTTGATACCAACAGAATTGCCCCTGGTGTGTCTAGCTAAGCAGTAATCATTTCTAAAATGCCATTCTATCAAGGGCCAGACAAAATGTCTTGGTGGGCCGCATTTGGCCCCCGGGCCTTGTGTTTGACACATGTGGTTTAGAGACACTAGGAACAGGCAGAGCTGGAGGAGTTTAAGATGCTGAGCTTCTCTTCAGGAGAGACAAGGATGGACAGGACCAGGAATGAGGTGATTAGAGGGACAACACAGACAGGAAGGTTTGGAGAAAAAGCTAAAGAAGACAGATTGAGATGGTTCGGACATGTTCAGAGGAGGGACAGTGGATATATTGGTAGAAGAATGATCCTAGAGATGGAGCTACCAGGTAGGAGACAAAGAGGAGATTGATGGATGCAGTGAGGGAGGACATGGAGGTAGTTGGAGTCAGAGTAGACGATACAGAGGACAGGGTGGGATGAAAATTGTTGCCTCGCTGTGGCAACCCCTGAAGAAGGGACAAGTCGGAAGGAAAAGAAGAAGAAGTGAAGAGTTTGAGACTTGAACTCAAACTACGCCGCTTGAACCAGTCAGTCATTGTTTTCAGCTTAAATAAATGATGTCGCCTTGTACAGAGAAATATTGAAAGTAGTAACTGTTTCATATTCAAAGTATTCAAAGTATCGGAGTCTTAATTTGCCTGAGCCGAACTGAAATACTCAAAAACAATTTTCGGCGCAATCTCCTGAATTTGGAGCCTCATTTTCAAAGGCAAATATAAAGTCTTCATCATCTTTGTCCAGCGACTGCTCAGGTCCCTGAAGATTAAGACATCTGCGAAAAAAACGCACATCTAAGAAATAAAGTGCAGTGATTCAAAAATGATGAGCACAGACAACACAGACA
>JAFBJS010001184.1:0-64132 GCA_016785265.1 Paraplagusia blochii
ATAAGCAGAGTCATAAATCAAAAGTCCCTCCTCCTCTGACCATCTGACCACTAAAAACTATCCTGTGTTTAGTTATTTCATTAGTCCAAATGTAAATAACTGTATTTTGCTGTGTGTCAGGCAGAGGGAAAAAACTATAACAGTGTCATAAATGTTTTTTTCTCTCTGAAACCTAAAGATGAAAACATAATTTTAGATGTAATTTTAGATTTACATTTTTGTCGCAATATATACCATCCTGCAGCTGTTCTGGTAATACTGAGTTAAACCTTAATATATTTTATATTTTTGTTGTAAACAATAGTGTATTGTGCCTTGAATAATGCATCTGTCTTAGAGCTAAAGCTATTTTTTTTCAAATTTTTTGTAAGATAAATTTGTAAAAAAAAAAAAAAAAAAAAGTATTTCTTTTTATCAAGAGAAACATCTAGAGAAATATCACTCAAATATTCTAACACTCAGATATTGATGTTTGAAGTAAGTGGAGACATTGGAGTTTTTAACAAAAATTTTGTCCTGAGACATTATTTCAATATTAATAGGTTGTTCTTATTATCAAAAAAAAAATTAAATAACAAAGTTGGAATGGCTTTATTTCATTATACAGTAATTGTAAATTGCTTCTTTCACGCCACGTCCTTGAGAGGTTTGTTCTTTAACACTTTTGACAAATTTGGCCACAAATGCAATTAATGACAGAACATGTTTCAGTCAAGCAGAATGATTCAGTCAGGCTGAATAATAATAAAAACTATTAATTTAGTTTAATCGTATTTTTCTAAGAATTATTTTAAATGTCAAACAAAGTGACCTCAGTCTTTTAAAGATGTCCTGATTTTTTTAAATCTAATTTAACTCCAGAAAGAATAGTGTATTTTTTCAAGTCTATTATGAATGGTCTTTTTTTTTTTATGCATTTTGAATAATTGTAAATTGGCGATTTTTCCTAAATCTGTTACACAAAGCATCAATATTCTGCAGAAATAGAACGGGTCACTGTCCGGTTGTGACCTCGTCTTCCTCCTTTAATTGCAGTGGTGAAAGATACATTTGCGTCCATCCCACAGTGTGACCAAATGCTGCGACTTTAAAGCAATAAAAACTCACTAGAGAGTAACTGAGTGATAGACTGATATCAAACATTTTATGGTAATTTTGTTTTTGCCACCTTTTCCCAGCTGGCCAGTGGAGAGGATGATTCACTTTGAGTTGTGTGTGTGTGTGTGTGTGTGTTCATGTCTGTGTGTTATATCAGGTTGTGCATGTGTGTAGATGGATGCTTGATCCAGTTAGAGTGCAGTGGGACTGAGAGATGAGGCTTTTATATAAGGTTATCCTGGAATTTATGATCCTGTGCTGCGACAAGAGCTAATTTAGAGCAGCAGGAATGAAATCTATACACCGGCACGTACAATTCTTTCATTTTCAACATCACAGATTACACACACAGTCACTCATACTGAGGCGCACAAACACATGGTGGTGATGGATACCTCTTTTAATGCCACTGCAATGGACAACAACATTTTGATATGAGGTGTCGTTTTTATCTCATGCCGTTTTGATTTGGAGTCAGCCTCGTCAAAAAAGGGTCAGCAACTGGCAACAACTTATTCTTGGAGTTGAAAGAGGTTTCATTTCTCAAATGAGGAACCTCGTCGATATCTCTAGACGAGTGTGACCACAGCGACTCCCACATCTGGACATGTGACAAGAAAATTATTCATTATCATCAGGAGCAGTTTCTGTCTAAAAGGTTGTGACCAAAACAACTCTTCACACCTTTGTCCAGTGGTGAAGGGAGTGGTCTAGAGGAGGAGAACTACTAGAGTTCCCTCCATCAACAACCAGAAACTGATGAAGTTCTTCAGTTGAGGAATGAAACGTCATGACCTGGATGAAATTTTAACAAGTGTCACATATGATAGAATGAGTTACATCTGATGTGTTTTTTTGAGCATTTTGCAAATGGCAAGGACCCTTTTAAAAAAATACAAAAGAAGCAAACTTGTGTCTGCAAAGCTTTAGGTTCAAATCCACCAGCTGCCCAGTTGCCACTGTGGTGCTCTGACCATAGCACTATCTCAGCCCACGTAACGTCCAGTGAGCTCATCACCCTCACAGTATTGGGCAGTGTCATTTGGGTGCCACCGGCTGACCCCATAAGCAGATGAAGATGAATGATTTGAAGTTTTGTTTTGTTTTGGTTTTTTTTCTAACTGTTCCACTTCATGAACAAAGAATTTATTGGACATTCACTATGGATTCAAAGAGCTGTTAAATTATTTATGTTGTCTTGCAGAGGAGGATTTAGTAGCTGTCATAAATACATTTCATAAAGGCCATAAATAACAATCACTATCAAAGATGTCTACTGTGGAAGTTGCTTTGTAAAGGCCACATGGTGATATATCAGAAAGTATCAAAAAATCACTCATATAATATATTATTAATACATATGTTTAGCATTGACCCTCTCATTAACTATTTTCCCATATGTTAATCTGTACTGCAATAAAAGAGTGAAAAGAAAAAAGGAACAAAACACAATTCCAAACTAAAATATTTAGACACAGAAAGCAGAAAGAAGCTACAGACAGAGAGGCAGAGAAAATGGAAGGGCGATGAAGGCCAGACTCTTCGGGTGAGTGCTCAATCGTCTGGAATAAAGTACTATGTCTGGTGGCTGATGGTGAAGATGAACCAAGGAGAGGCAAAAGGGCACAGAAGAAGTTGAAAGATGAGGGGATGGGAGTCGTAATAGATGTTCTTCTCTTTTTAGTTCAGGTTCATGCTTCTTCCCACCGCCCTGGCGTCTGCGGAGATGGACGATGGTCCAATGGGGTCAAGCAGAGCTGTCAGCCCCAGTGTTGCCCTCCATGACTGTCTGAATAGAGGGCATTTTTATCCACTTACATGAGTCCACTTCAGCCCTGCTCTGTGCTCAGGGTTAGGTATATTGTGGCCCTTTAGAGGGGGGGTTGTTTATTCCCCGTACAAGATGAGACAACCTGCTGTTTCTGCAGAAAACGGCTGACCAGGTGAAAAGTACAACTCTCCTGTGGTTTGGGAGATATTGCTCCCAAACCAGAAGTGGTGAGGAGAGCAGAACTGCTTTGACAAATTGTGCAGTGTGTTTTCCTAATGGTGTCAGCAACTCATTAAAATTGAATTTAGAAACACATTGTTGACTCTATACTAAAACAAAACCTCAACATTCAGGAAAGGAAAGGGAATCAAACTCCTAGTCACTGCACACGACAAAATGTACCCACTGTATTCAACCCATCACCACAGTGAACAGGGACGGTGCCATGCTCAGTGGACCTCAGTCACAACTTGGCAGTTGGTGGATTCTAACCTGGAACCCTGTGGACCCAAGCCCGGTTATTTAACCACTAGGTCACCACTGCTCCTAAATCCTATTCAGCTCAATGCCACCGTTTTTTTCCTCAACAACAAGTTCTTCATGCTAATCATTCACTCTTTGGTATTGTCATTTACCTTTTAATTTTACAACCTTTTTTTACATCCCTTTTAAGACAAGGACCATGTCTTTACTTATCTTTCATTTGTGTTGTGATAGTGTAAGAAAAGATGAATATTTGAACAGGTTGCATCTTTCCTGGAACCTAAAGATTGCTCCAGTCCCCCCCAAAAAATTTGAAATAAGCAGTAAGCAGAGTGGCCCATGGCTACTAGAGTACTAGAGTTCAATTTCTCAAGTCATGGCTCCCAATAGCAAGGAGCGAAAAAGACTGGAGTGACATTTGAAGCATGTTAATGCTGCTTACACATTCACACATTACATTTGACTCTTGGTTGCCTTTGGATTTGAATTTAAAAGAATTGAGTCTTGATATTTGTTGATTTCATTGTGTTTTACATTGGTTTAATTAGTATCAATTGTTATATCTGTAGTTTATAATCAGATCATATAATCTTTACCAGGCTGGTGCTTTTTTTCATACAAACTCAACTGAAACAGGCTTATAAAAACAATACATTGATGCTGTTTCAGTGACATTTTTTATCTCTTTTAATCTAATTGAACGCAAAAAAATAACAATCAAATTGTTCAAGGTATTTATTATTACAATATACAGTTTTATTGCAATTATTTGTGTTCTGTTCGCTACAAATGCATGGTGGCCGACTAAACAGAGGCTAAGAGCCACAATAACTTACTGCGCTGCTGTAAAGAGTCACATGGACACACATCAATTGTCCCCCGGCCCTAAAAAATAAAATCCTTCAGTATGTTACAATGTCTGCTCTTTTTCTTGATATTGTCCTTTTGTTGTGCATTAACCTCCTGTCAACGTGGTAGGCCTACACTACTCAATGTTTCTACCCTTCAAGTCATTTGTGTTAACACCCATGAGAATAACCTACCATAAAAACACAAGTTTGAAATTTGACATGAGGGTTGGGGCCACATTAAACCATGCAAAGAGTTGCATGTGGCTCCTGAGCAGTGGGGTTGGCCATGTCTGACCTAGAGCAATAAAAAAAAAATGTGTCTTTCTGAATTCTGGACCTGACCTCACTCACCGTCTGCGCTCTCTCCTCTCTCCTAGGAGGCCTTCCTTATGAATTCAAGGTGGTGATCGCTGGCAACCACGAGCTGACCTTTGATAAGGACTTTATGGCTGAGCTGGTCAAGCAGGATTACTACCGATTCCCCTCAGTCTCCAAACTCAAGCCAGAGGACTTTGACAATGTCCAGTCGCTCCTCACAAACTGTGTGTACCTGCAGGATTCAGATGTTACTATTAAAGGATTCCGGATATACGGAACACCATGGTAAGAACCCCAAACCCTTGGCCTGTTTTCTTTTATCCAGTTTCCATAGCTGCTTCTGACATTGTAGCCCTCACTGCCAGTAAGAGTTCATTCTTTTTGTTGAGGCTAAGGTGTGTCTCCCCCCTGGGTCAGCCTCTGGCTGTTTTCCAGTTCTGCTCCCTGCAGTAACTCTGTTCTCTGCCTGCAGCGCTCAGACACAGGCCTCTCTTACATGCAGGGTGCTATTCCCAGCTCGCACATTTCTTTATGAGCTCAAGACCTTCGCCTGCTCCCTGGGCTTACATTACACCTGTGTTTTGACACAAGGTTAAGTGATACGCTTGGTACCGTGACACTGTCAGAAGGCTGTGTTGTGTGGAAACCAGGGGGGTGCGAAGGGGTCTGTTTGGACAATGAACAGCATGTATTCAACAGAGAGGCAGGTGGAAGCATTGTTAGAGTGGGTAGTGTTTGTGCAGAGAAAATAGTTAAAAAAAAAAAAAACATGACAGGAGGGAGCTCAACTGACATGGCTGCTGCAGCTGGTTTTGGACACATCATCTGAATATTATGCAGTTTTGGTTGTGTGTGAAACATGGATGGCTTGGTTGAAGAATTTAGGTTTTTTACTCATAAAGTAGTAGCTTGTATTCTCTGGCATTAGTTTGAACATTTCTGTATTATTTTTTTTAATATCTCATCAGCATCAGTCAAACCAATGAACATCATACATTAACAGACCAGGTCAGTGGTGTGTGTTTTGTTATCATTAGTCAGTACCTTTGTGATCATCATGTTTCCCCTTTGACAAATTCTACAATATGTCAAAATTGCTATTGTATGAGTACGACAGCTCTTTTAGACACGTGTTTTTCTGTCACTCAATTGCATGTGAAAGTGAGAACAACATATCGAATCATAAAAACACCTGAGTAACTCTAGCTCACAGGTCTCAAACCCGCGGCCTGTGGCCCATTTGTGGCACGTGGAATGATATTTTGCGGTCTCAAAACCCTGATCCACAGTCACCTTCTGGTTCAGCGTTGTATTACACAGAATCTATTGGAAACTGATTTTTGTATTACATTTTTTCTTTTGTATTGAACACTGAAAGCTGACGCGGCCCTGTGAAATGTAGTGTGGGTGGTGGCCCTCAATATATTTAGTTTGAGACCCCTGCTCTAAATAGATAGATAAGTTAACAGAACTTTAATTAAGTTCTATTTAAGAGAACTGGAGTTCTCTTTGGGAATCTAAGGGTGGTGCAGTATCTGCATTATCTCATCATAATTACAATTTTTCGATGTCAACATATTTGACATTAAATCCTATACATCAGCGAACGATAACATAGAGAGACCATAGAGAGAGTTGAATCTCAGGGGGAGTTGTGTCTCTGTTTAGAGTTTCTTCTGTGATATTTGTTCAGAAACAAACAACCAAACAGTAATCGGCTCATTGCAGCAGATGAAATTGCATTACTATACATAGTACGTATTGGGCATATTTATTCTAAATCACAATCTAAAGGAAAAAAGATATGTTATCTGTGAAACCCACACTACTATGAAGATGTACATAGAACATTACCCTCAGCCTTAAGGATTTTTTTTTTTCTTTAAAAATGTCTGCTGGAGAATTTGTACAACTCTGCAGTCATCCTCCAGACCCAACGATGTGTCTGTGAGTCTGAACTCTAGAGCTCCACTTCAAGTTGTGCATTTTGTTAGAGGACAGAGAGAGACCAGGACCTCTTTATGTCCAGCCTCCACTCCCTCCACTGTGTTTGCTCTGTGTTCAGTGGTTCTCACACGGAGGCTGCATGACTAAAATAACTATTTAGGTCAGATCTTCATCCTTTTGCAGCTATAATTAGCATGTTTGCAGCCTGGCTTCAGAAGTGGTGAGGACAGTGACAAGAAGTGAGAGGAGGAGAAGGAGGAGGAGGAGGAGTTCAGGTCTAGCTCCCAGAAATACTCAGACATCACAGAAGCAGGAAGACCGGATTACGCTCGGTTTTCCTCCATCCTTCCTCTATTTCATTTCTCACTGTGAAAAAGGAAGGATGCACACCCCACCACCCCACCCTCCCTGGTGACTGTTTAGTGTGAGGACTGGTAAGTGTCTGTTGTGACAGCTGGGGGTCTCCAGGGGCACAGTGGACAGCTTGCTTGCACCCCTGCCCCGCTATCCTTCCACCTCCCGTCGGCCTCATCACCTCCTTGATACCCATATGCCACCCGTGGCCTGAGGTCTTGTGTGTTTGACCAGTGTGAGGTCTCACTTAGCCCCTTAGTGACCCCTCACTTCATCAACAGCTTACCAGCTCGTGGCCTGGGTGGCCCATGCACCAGTCTGCCACAGCTGCAGCTGCTGCTGCTGCTGTAGTATCATTAAGGGAATGTATTGTGTAACTACTGTCTGATTGTCATGAGGAACCACTGTCTTCTGTTCTGCTGCTGTTTCACAGCAACAATGGCTGAAGGCCTTGAGCTGGAGGACAGTTCTATGATTGTCACCATTTCTTCCTACTGGAGAAGAGTAGAGAATTTTCTTTGTCATAAAAACATTTAACAGTCGTGGAAAAATGTTTAAACCACACTGCTGTTTTATTCAATTTCTTGTTCATTTTAATGCCTGGTACCACTAAATGTACATTTGTTTGGACAAATATAATAATAACAGCAAAAAAAGTAAATTGCTAGCTGATATCTGGCCATTTTACATGATTTAATAGTTGATAGAAAATCAAAATCAAATGCGTACATCAATAGCTATGGCATTGTACTGCCAAAAACACAATGTGCTGAGATCCACTGGCAGGGAATGAGAGGAGTCTTTCAATCTGCTGCTTACTGACCGTCTTTCAAAGGACTGAAATAACATTTTATTGATACTTTTAATGTTAGTAACAAAGTTAATATCTGTCTTTGATTAGATCCCCCAGTGTTGTCTAATGTCTTTCAGCATGAGCTCATGTGTTTTGTGTGAAACTCAGTCCTGACCCAGTTCATCCCTACTCACAGTGAGAGCAGCGTAGCATGAAAGACACACAACACACACTCTTTAATGACAGATGCTTAACAGACCGAATACCTAAACCTACCCTCCTCATCCTCCCCTGCACAAAGATACACACACAGATGTCAAATAAGCAGGCTGCTGCTTCCTGTCAGTCAGAGCTCGCTTAGTGACGTTGGCAAACTCTAGAAAGAAAAAATTGTTTCCAACAGTGATGCAGCAGAGGGCAGGTTTTTATTTACTTCATCAAATCTTTACTTTTTAATCATCTTGTCATTGCGTTGTTTACAATCTATTGAGTTAAAACTCATGTTCTGGTCATGTGCAAGTTAAAAAATGTAAATAAAGTAAAGTAGTGTACACTGTACAGACGGACTTCTCCATTCTGGTACACAAAATATAGTACTTGTTCTCATAGTATGATAATTACAGAGTGATTATCATACTACGAGAGCATAGTATACTATCATACTAATTGCAGAGTTTTGTGCAACATGTGTTCAATACTCTGCAGTTCTTATTTATTAATGCAATGTTTTTTTTCACAGACACAATTATTTTTGAAAAAGAATAAAACCAAATATATTGAAACCATAAAAAAAATCAAACTAATAATTTTACTTTGTGGAAATTGTTGAATTATTAAATTATTACAGTAACCACGGTTCATTTCAATTAGTCAGTATTTCTAAATATTACTTAAAAAGATTTAGGATTGAACAGAAAAAAAATGATTAATTTAATTTTGAATATTTAGAATGATTTAAATGATAGTTATACATTTTGTTAGATTAGAAATTTAGCTCTGAGATTTTATTTATGACTTTATATGTAGAACACAAATGGAGTTGCTTTCAAAACAGATTTTTTTTTTCCGCTTACTCTCACTTATACACTTTCTCTTTCACTCAGAAGAATTCTGACCCACAACTTAACACTCCGGTCAAGAGTCAAACCACTGCTGCCGCTGCTCTTTCTACTGCCTCATTCTGAAAGTCTTCCTCTTTTCTCCTTCGTCGTCACTTACTTTCTCTCTCCTCCTCTGCTCCATTTGTTATTTTTTCTTTGCCAGTGTTACATGCTGTTATTTTTCTCTAGATTTCTCATTTCTTTACCCTCACTTGGTCAACATTCTCTTCTTCTTCTCCTTAATACGTGATGGTAGATTTATTCGCTGAGAAGTCAGCTGTGCACTCACCTGCATGAGGTGAGAGCCTGCGTGAGTTTCTGGAGGCTGCAGAATGAAATCAAACTGCCCTCATTTGACTCTCTAAATCTCACTGCTGTGGCAACCTAGAGGGCCGAATGCAGATTTGTCATTTGCAGAGTTAAGTATTATTCATGTATTCCTCTTTTTTTTAATACTTTAAAGGTCAGGCGTGCATGTATGCGTGCATGTGTGTGCTTACCACTGTTGAGGTCATCTTTGTTTCATAAGGTTGCTGGTCCAGCTGCCTTTGTTTCTTAGTACTATACTTAGTTTTCTTCAAACTGTATAGCTATTTTCGCTTAAATATGTTCAGAATCCTAACAATTTTGATACTTACACATATATATTATTATTATTATTATTATTATAGTGCAATAGGGAAATTCTCTGAAGGTTTAGGTTTTCCAAAGTCATTAATATTTCTGCTTTTATACAGACTCCAGTTGCCTACGATCAATCTAACACTAATGTTAAACAGTTCTATTGGCTTGAAAACATTTTAGTCTGTAAGTTAAAATTTCAAATATCTCAGCTCTTCCAATTCTGAAGGAAGAACTGCTTTTCTCTATAAAGAATGTATTTCTTTTCTAAGTGGGCGGAAGTATGTGAAAATCTATCTTTTAATAGAGAAAAAAGGATTTTATTAAAAAATAATCAAGTTACCAGCTGAAAATATTAATAAAATGAGAGTAAGGAATTTTTATCTGTCCGTTGCAACGAGTTCTGGCACTTCTGTCGACTGCTTTTATCCTAATCACCCCTAAGTCACCTCTTCGCCGGCGCCAGCCTCTGTCGGTTTATGTTGGCTGTCTGCCCACCACACCAAGCACACACACTTTGTAGTGCCACACACACTCACACTCACTGAGCAGCGCACACTACTTTCTCTGTCAGACCATGAGCACAGAAGCTTTACCTCCGACGAGGAGCAGCAGACCCTGACAAATGTCTGTCACCGTAAAGTCAAGGGCTCCGTGTTCATCCCGACCTCATTTCCTGCAGCGAGTGAGCGTCTGTAAAATGTCACGTCATGATTCAGATTCCTGAACTGGATGTAATTTCTCTTTTGTCTTGTCTTTTTTTTTGTCTGGAAACACATTTATATCACAATCCCAGTAGTTTACAATCAGATTTTTCTTCTTCCTTTGTGTCAAAGTAAAAGCGAATCACTCTGAACCAACGTTTGCCAACTTTACCATGGGGTCTTCTTTAAATGTGTGTAACCAGACAACAGCGTAGCTGTTAATTACAGTATTATATCTTTATTAACGAGGAGATGATTTATTAACGTTAAGATGTGGCACAGTGAGGCACTAGAGTGTGAAATGGAAATCCCATTTAATCTGTTCCAACTACTGGAATGGTGAAGAAGAAAAAATCTATGCTACTCTCTCCTGAAACTAGGACTTTATACGTGCTACTGTTTCTGATCATCACATCAGGTTAGAGTTTAAATGTCAGAAGGGACTTCCAAACACAGGTATCTCTGTTCAGATCTATGATGAATTTGCTTTTCTTTGAGTGGATCTCTGCTCATAAATCTCTCATCATGAAATGTATCTTTGTAAGCATCTTTGTAAGAATGTTTTATCAATTATGAGATTTAAATGCTTTCATAAGCTCCCACGGGCAAGTAACTTGTTTTATTGTTGCCTCATTTCAAAAGATCGACAGAAACTAGATATATTTGGAGAAAAAGCTAGTGAAGCCAGATTGAGATGGTTTGGACATGTTCAGAGGAGGGACAGTGATAAGATTGGCAGGAATATAATCCTAGAGATGGAGCTAACAGGTAGGAGACAAAGTGGAGATGGATGTGTGCAGTGAGGGAGGACATGGAGGTAGTTGGAGTCAGAGTAGAAGATACAGAGGACGGGGGGAGATGGAAATTGTTGACTCGCTCTGGCAACCCCTGAAAAAAAGGGATGAGCTGAAAGGAAAAGAAAGTCAGAACAGAAACTTTATACAGGCAAGATTTTGGTGCAAACCAGAATAGGGGTTGTTTGAATATACATATTCTACGACCAGCATACTAGAGTGTTTGTGCACAACTGTGGTAATTAAACTAAATGTATGCCTCTTGTAGCTGTAGATAAAGATGCAGAAAACGGGAAAGAATGATCCTGATGGTAGCACTGGTGTTGCCTTTCAGGTCAGGAGCTGAAGTGTGCCAGTGTTTGTGTGAAGTGCTTTAACTGTCAGAAAGGGCAAAGGAGATGGATTTGTCATCGCACCCTCGCTTTCTGCAGCCTTGTGGCTCACTGCCAACACTGCAAATGAATGTGCAGACATTCACACACACCTGAAGGTCTAGGTCTAGGGGGGAAAGGAAGTGTCTCACATCTCCCTAACTCCTCTTGGTGTTGCCACATCCATAGTCCCCAATAAGTCAGAGGTAGAGTGATGGGTTCTCATCTTTAATAAAGCTTCAGTCTGTGACCTTGTGTGTATCTCTCCGGCCATGGAGACATACAGTAGGTCTTCTGCAACATGATCAGCCGCTTCATCAAACTTGAAAATGGCTGACACAGCTGAAGCCCTGCCCTAAAGCAAGTAAGCAGCACAAGAGGGAAATGGGCAGTTTAAGCTGTTCACTTTATTAGTCTGGTACTGAACAGTCTGGACAAAAACAAAAAACATCACTTTTTTTTGTAAAGTAAGTGTAATCAAGAAAAAAAATCATTTAAATTTTAGACATTTCTTGACATTTGACACTGGTAATGAAAATATATATATATATTTTTTACTTATCTCAACTGAAGTTTGTTGTAATACTGGACAAAACTTTGACTTTATCAAGAGAAAATCACAGTCCTTTCTTGAGTCTACTACATTATACTACAAACGATGGTGGCTGCCAAATCATGGAAGAAATACTAATGCATCTAATTTTTTGTTTTATCTTCTGTACACCATACTGCTTCATGTGAAGTGTTCTGCAGCTCTCAGCTTTTTAGAATTCACATTTATTTAAAAACTCTAGCTCTTATTGGAACGTTTTCTGTCAAGGTGACACGTGGGTAAACATTGTGAAACAATACAGCGGGGCGGATGTGTTCCAGCTGGTATTGTGTTGCTGCTGTGTAGTAGCGCTGCTCCAGCAGGCTGTTAAAACTGATCTGAGGTCACATCAGTGTTTGTTACCAGTGATGGGACAGACTGTGGATGCATCCAGCTGGAATGTCAATGTTAAGTGTCTGTGTGTGTGTGTGTGTGAACATGTGCACACATGTGTGTCCATGGCACTGTCAGAAACAGTGTTTGATCCTTTCTATAAGAGCATTTAAGGGTTTTTTTACACTCTCTTTTTGTCTTTATTTCTCTTTTTGACAGAATTTAACACTTAATGTTTTAAGTAGTTTTTATGTAACTATTTCATTGTTGTGTCCGGACATAGTGACATAAATTATGTATAACACATCAGGCAAATAACTGCACCTCCTTTCTGTCTCCTGATGCCCCACATCACATTTGCAGAGACTCCAGCTATATTCTACCGTAATAAAAAAGAGATCCCTGATATGTTTTCTCTGTCTTGTCCTCTCCTTCAGTTTGAAGGGTGATGGAAGCAGAATTGGAGGTTGTCATTTGACAACAGCAGTTCTTCATGCTCCAAAAACCATGCAGCTCAAAATAAATCCCAAAAAACCTGTAGATGAACTTCCACTGACAGCACTGCTGACTTGCCCTTCTCTTCAGGAGGCTGGTTCTGTCCTCCAGGGCTGACGTGTTGTGACAGGAGACACCCGAGTCCATGGGACTTTTGTTTACATGCTCCGGTTTTCTTGTGCTTGACCAACTACATCAAGTGGCTCAGTTCTGCAACGCTTTGCTCCTGTTACTTGTCACCATGACCACCAGAATCAGTGAAAGTCACTTTTTTTCTATCTTTGATTGAAGAAGATAATCCAAGGTCTGGTTAGAAATCGTCAGCCAAGTTCTTCTTAAGTGAATGTTTAGCTCTTCAGCAGCGGTATTTGTTTTGTCTGCATTGTTTTCTGATGTCTTATCAAAGAAAGTTGTATCCTTCAGTAATGTCCTCCTTCTTTTGTCACCTTCCTAGGTGAAGCATGTTTTCAAGTTGTTTTTCTTCCGTTTTTGTCCTTAGTTTTACTTTATTAAACTTTATTAAAGCCCTGCTGATCAGAAGAAAAGGGAGAAATAAAACTCGTAGGAGGAAACAGTTGTAGAAAATGTATATTTTAAGCCTTCTTTTCAGCTTCAGTTACACTTATCAGTGATAATGTGGTGACTGGATGTGGCGGTGTCAGTTGCAATTACAGGGCAACACTAATTCTAATACATCCATGTTGAACTATTTGTCCAGGTACTGGATTGGAGTTTTTCTTCCTTTCTATGAGCATTACCTAGAAATTTGCACATGAACAGGTAGCTGGGAATAAAGAAGAGAACTGCTGTGCACGGTGATGCAGGCCTCTTAATTAAAAAAGACCCCCCTGCCCCCTTAAAAAAAAAAAAAAAAAAAAACATTGTTGTTGAGCGAAGATGAAATGTGACAGAAGGGGAATGAGTCAGGAATGAAAAGAAAGCCACTGTTGAGAGAACAACAGGGGATAAAAGACAGTGAGCGAGTGTTACAGACCCCTGGCCAGCTTGCTGCTGTAATGAACATTAGGGCTGCAGCATAAATTTAATGACCTGTGAAACAAACAGTGTGGCTGAGACCAGTGCCTGTGAATGCTAAGTGGCTCTATTATTAATACCAGCTCAGAGATGCCACTGTGTAAACACACTCTAAGTCTTTTTTCCCCCCCTACGAGCGCCGTTAAACATACAGAGGCCTACAGTGTGATGCTGGTGCACCAAGTTGTTGCAATGTTCTGAAATGGGGTCATGTCTTTCTCTGTACCTTCAGAATTAATGGCACGTCGCCTGTTAACAGTGTACCTGCACTAACTAAGGGTTATGAATAGCTATGCAGATAATGGCCGTACAGGTTGGTAACTCTGAAAATGAATAACTTAGTGAGGAGGGAGGTGAGCAGGTGCTAATAGATAGGGTCTACTCTGCATGGAGTTTAGCGGATGAGGGAGTGACAGTAAATGGTAGAGTTCATCGTATGTTGCTGGTTGACATGGTAGCAATCTGTGCCTGGTGCTGAAGAATAGACTTTATCTTTTTCTTCTTTTTTCAGGGTTATCAATGTTTTGGGTGATTAGTTCCTATATTCCTATTATTTAAACCAGTGTTTCCCAATCTTTTTCTGTTACACCCCCCCTAGCAAGAAGAAAACAATTTGCACCCCCGCCACCCACTCTCCGCCGCAACTATAAATAACAGCATTTGTCTATAAAATAGTTATAGGTACACCTCTGCATAACATCATATCCTTGTTAACATAAAGAAACAAAAAAGATGTGCAATGACACTTTATTGTAGTACGGTGGGAAAAAAGCATGTTCTCCAGGGTCACACCATTGCACCGCGCCCTCCAGGGGGGCCCGCCCCACACTTTGAAAACCCCTTTATTCCCTTGTTGTTGCTGGTTTGCCTTTATTTTGCTCCCTACTCAACAGTGAATATATATATTATTAACAGTTTGATTGTCTTTATGTGTTGCCGTGTAATGGAAATTCTCCAAGATGTCCCTGTTCACAAGACAATATATAGTCATATACATAAAACTCGATTTCATGGTGGCCCTGAATTAAAAACTGGCATGAAGTCACTGGCCAAACTCATAAACTATAATTGTGCATGTTTGTCCTTCTCCCCACGTAATAATAATATTGTTTTTTTCATATGGAAACATTGAGTTTGGAACAGCCAAAGCCTGATGTTGTCAACACATGAGAAATTACATTAGAAATAATTCCCACATCATTGGTATTTGTTTCTTATTCTGTCTCTTCAAAGCCTTTCCAGATGAAAATGTAATGTAAATTTTATATTCACAGAACAAAATGTATGTGCTATAACAAATAACATGTATTAATCCCCAAAAAATTCTGACAGTATATAAGATCTACATACTAGTGGGCGAACTCCAGCAAATATTTGATTTTGCCTCACAGGCCGTATATAATTACACTGCGGGCCAGATTTGGTCCCCGAGCCTGAGTTTGACACCTTTACATTAAATGATTTACAGGAGAAATATTTATAATCAATAAATTTGTCGTCCCATGGGACAGTTTTTTTTCAACCTTTGTCTAATTAGAAGAAACCAACTCAGATGCACATTTTATATATTTAGTCTGTTGTTGTTGGAGCCTTGAGTCTGGCTGTGGGTGATGCAGGTGTAATCAAATGGTCCTGGACAGCAGAGTTCACAGGGGAGCTGTGGAGAGCCCAGAGCCAGGCAGATGTCTTTAACATAGAAGAAAGATACATGACATGTGAAGTCAGCTCCAGGCTACAAAATGCAATCACAAGTCCCTGGACAGGTGCCAGAAATGCTTCAGAAATCAGCGGTGGAGAAGAGCCGGGCTGTCAGCGCACAATCCCGTTGCTCTTCTCCAAAACATGGCCATTGGCTGGTTGCACAAGAGGATGATACTGAACCTCTAGGCTGCTTTGTCAGTAGGGCAGGCAGCCACGAGGTTCTGTCATTATCAGCTCTGTGGTCATGGTTACAAAGAGAGCGTGTGTACGTCTCTGACATCTGAATCTGCCCATCTGTGTGCTTTTCCACTGTCTCTGTGCCCTGATCTATGTGTATACACTGGCAGATCCTGAGCCCGACGTGACTCCATCTTGTTTTCAGTCCCACGCTGTGTCAAATACTATGAGGAGATAAATATTTGAAAAGCACAGGAAAGGCCTGTGTCCCCCGGCTGCTGCTCTTCCATGTTGAGGCTCTTTTTACACCAGAAACTTAAATTAAAAGTTGATGCTGATGTAAAACATAAAAGAATGGGTATTGACACCAGCTCTGTAAAAAACATATTAATATTTTACTTTATTTGTTCGTTTTTTCTCAGTCTTCCTTCAGGAAAAACTTACCAACACACACTTCTCTGACATTTCATCTCCCACCACACCATGTGGCCAAAAAGGAAGATGTGAATTGTCTGCAGAAAGCCATCAATCATGGCAGTAACGACAGCTCCATAAACAGAAGGGCAGCTTAGCTACTGGTTTCTGCTCGGCAGTGATAGCATTCACATCATGCTGCGGCACTTCCCGCCCCTCCTGCTGACCTCTGCGCAGCTTCAGAGACAAGGACAGAACTGCACTTATCTTCATTTGTTAAATTCAGAGGCACCTCAGCAATCGGAGAAAAGGTAATGCTGTGAGGGTCAAATGCATCTGTACACAGTCCGCATGGAGCAGCTGGCAATTGAAAGTAATTTAAGGAGACATTCAAGGACTCGTTTTGGACATGGTTACATGATGTAACCACCATCAGTTAATCTTTGAATTACACTGTAACCTTTATTCTTCAGAGATATTAAAACAAAATGAAATGCAATACAAAATGTTAGTAAATTGCATGAAAATATATTACACGTATGCGTTCAGCAGACACTTTTATCCATACCGACTTACAGAGGGAGATTACCATCATTACCATTAAGGTGTATTAATCACTTCACTATTGAACCATATGTTCAGAATAAATGCCATGTAAATGGCTTCTAATCATGAATAATGTGTCATATTAATGTTGTTTTGTTCCGTTACGCTTTCTGTTATGTCTCAAAGATTTGAAAGGTTTGGAGAAAAAGCTAGAGAAGACAGATTGAGATGGTTTGGACATGGTCAGAGCAGGGACAGTGGTTATATTGGTAGAAGAATGATCCTAGAGATGGAGCTACCAGGTAGGAGACAAAGAGGAGATTGATGGATGCAGTGAGGGAGAACATTGAGGTAGTTGGAGTCAGAGTAGAAGATACAGAGGACAGGGGGAGATGGAAAATGTTGACACGCTGTCGTGAGAAAAATAAATATATATGTAAATGTATATATACTGTATATTTACTGTATATAGGATCAGCTTTTAAAAGCTTTCGGTTTTTGCTTTTAAAAACCTAAGTAAAATAGAGTAGGATAGTTTATTGTTCCTATCCAATAAATATATAAAATATATGAAAACAAATGCTGTGGCAACCCCTGAAAAGAGGGACGAGCTGTAGTAAGAAGAAGAAGAAGAAGCTGTTGCAACCCAAAATATCTCAACAATTAATTTTTTTTTATATTTGCATCATACAATAATATATTTTCCAAGAAATTTTCCAATAATATATTTTCCAAGAAAAAAAGTAAATTGAGATCAAAACAACACTACCAAAATAATAACTGTGGGTATTATTCTAAGTAATGCTTGTGTAAATGAATAATTAAAGGACGAAGATGTTTTTGTTGAAATGTCTTACAATTTATAAATTCAACTACAGGCAATAATAAACACAGGTTCTTCACAGTTTGTATTTCAGTCCAGGAAGCAGTGATGCTTTAGTGCTTCAGTTTATCCCACACTACTGCACTTTGACACACACTAGTGCAAGTTTGAAGTGGGCTTTGGCGTTCTCTGTACAAAACATTTTACCTTTAAGTTTTGTGCACTGATACTTTGCTGAAAAAAATTGCCACTTCTACTTTTTGCTGTGACAAGGAAACTTTCTCTCCGTCAGTTGCAACTGATGCTTCAACACTATTGACCTCTTTTATGAGAGTAACCAGAGGTAAGGAGTGGTAGTAAAAATGACTAATGTGACCATGTCTAACAATACAGGTTTGAATGCCTTCCTGTGACCATTGTTGGCAGCGTCTTTGGGAACTTTACTAACATCCACTCATTGTCAGTTTGAAACAATAACCACCAACATTGTGCCATGAATCTGCACCAGCTCGACCCCTGGGCCCTTCCTGTTGCCTTTCTCACCCCCTGCCTCGTCCTCCTCCCTCGACCCTTAACCTCGGCATCAAAGACTTGTTGGGCTGTCATGTCAGAACATGGCCTGGTGAACTCCCAGCCTTTTGAGAACCAGGCCCTATGAGAACCTTCTGCTTTCATTCTTAATCATCAGCCGGAGAGTCATTCTTTATGTCATGCTGCTGCTGTTACTGTGGTTTTAGTGCGTGTAGTTGTAACAATAAAAGAATTATCAACCTGGTTATTGACATTAAATTCTTTTTCCATTAAAATAATCAAAATTATTAAACTAAAGCACGATCTCAAGCCATGTTGTTCGGTAGAATTACCACTGAGCATTTTAATCCCATTTTATGAAGTTGTAAACATTTTTAACACATTTAATTCATATAGTTTCTGTGATTTTCTTTGTTTTGCCAACATATTTTTTTTAGCCTCTAAGGTTATTTTTTCCACGTGTGGTCTAGTTTATTCTTGTTATTTTTCTTTCTTTCTTTCCTTCCTTTCCTTTATGTCCTTTTCTCCTTCCTCAATTCTGCTCCCTCTGTATGCCTGAAGAGCAGACCTTCAGCATTGAGCCTGAATTAGCACAAAGACTGGCAGAGGCCAAAATGCACAATGGTCCTATTTAAGAATTTCCTTTCATCCTCGCTCTGTGTTATTTGCCATAAATGAAACTTTGATGATTGTAGTTTTTTTTTTCATTTCGATTAACTTGGAGACCTGAGACTGGGGTCTTTGTTCTGGCTGAGGTTCAGCACCGAGGTGCTGTGTTGAAAGAGCCCAGGACATACACCTGTGCAGAGTGCATTTATTCTATTTTCAAATCACCTTGTTCCATTTAAAATACATAGAGAATGGGCTGCGGCCATGTTCCTTGAAGCAGAATTGGAAAAATGAAACCTTGCCTGTCAGTTATTGTCACCATTGAAAGCTGGCTATTTCCCAGAGATATTATCCTCCCCCATGCCTCCCTTCACTCCTTTCTTTTTCCACCCTTTGTATTGTTCTCTGGGATCAAGTTCATGGAGGTTGGGGCGAGTAATGGGACCCTTGTCGTTGGATCACCACAGGTTGAATGGTTCTCGGCCCCTGCCCCCAACCCCTACATGGGCTCATTGAATAGCGACTAGATTCCAGTCTGCCTGTATCTCTGGTCATCTGTTTCCCTGGACCGGCCCCGGCTTCATGACAGATCCATATTTCAAAGTGCTTCGATTCCGTGCACACTTGTAGACATAGATCTTAGCTGCTGCTCTCTGGACTCACCTGCCATAACAGCTCCAAGCCATTGTTACCAGACCTATAGCATTTGAATACTTCCATTTTTATTTCTCTTTTTTTCCACAAATTTTTTTCTTAGACATCGATTATTTTATGTTTACATTGCAAACTACTTATTACTACTGATTATTTTAGTTAAGTTAAATGCAATTTATTCCATTCCTATCATTTAAAGTAGAAAAACCTTCCTTTAAATATGTTTTTGAGGAGTTGATGGTTTCATTTTGTCATGCTGTATGGATTCACCAAAATCTAATTAACCAGACACATAAGGACAAATTATTTATATGATAGCTGCCAAAAGTTGTTTACTTTTTACACAGTCTGAAATGTTTAAATCAATCAAGTAATTATTTGGGCTTTGCCTCAACCTTCAAAAAATTGCCTTTGCCTCAACCTTCAAAAAATTAAACCAAGATTATTATGAATTGTATTGTTTCCATCTCCTAACACTGTACAAGATTGTTAATATAGACAGTTGTATTTTAAATACACAAGCCTGTCCCAAAAACATGCTTTGAGAATAGTTTTTGTCCGTTTGTTAAAAACGTTATGTATTGAAGTTTTTTGTATTTTTTCATTGTGCTGTTCCTTGTATTAATGTCTGTATATTTGGACCAAGTTCTTGTTCTAAAGCTGAAGCAGAGGACCTTGTCCTATCGAGACATGTTTGCAACCATAGTGGTTCCCCTTTCAAAGTCTGTTAGACAAAAACAGCGTGTATCCTGTATCTCCGTGCACACAGTCGTCAGTTGTCCATCTGCCCTGTGTGCAGTGTCCACACACAGTGATAGTTGTTGGTTCACAGAGAGCAGCTGTGTTTGCAGTGAAGCATCTGCAGGCTGATACAGTGGTACTTCTGCATTAGCAGTCTGCAGGTCAAACTGCAGCTGGCTGCATCGCAGCGGAGAGACAAACCCAAGAGAGCATGTGTGTGTGTGTGTGTGCGTGCCAACTTGTCCCCATGGCTGTAGCCTTTCCTAAGTGGACTAAGTCTTGTGGCCAACCCTTAGTGCCTCCACATTTGGCAGCAAGACTGCAGTGAGATTAATCCATTCCACAGTTCATCAGTCACTAGGCACAGGTTATTAGTGCTGGAACAGGGCAGCAGACGCACACACACACACACACACACACACACACACATATGTACACTATCAATCTCCCAAGAACGACACCAACATACTCCGCCTTTTCACCTTTTTGACTTAGCCTGCTACCTCGTCCACAAAGTTTGCAGAGGTGGCCTTGGTGTTGAGGGGTCGTTTGTCAGGAACCAGCTAGAGTCACCGCTTGGCTCCTTTTAATAAGGCTACCTGGGCTCACACACACACACACACACATGCATACACACCGTGCATGTAGTCTGCTTTTGGCACATACTTATACAGCTCAGAGTGTCAGGTGGTATGTCCCGCAGGGCTTATAAAAGTCCCATTAACATGGCCTTCCTCATTGGGTCTGACAGGTTGATCAATTAGACCCCTCCCTCTGCTGATCCCAGAGCCACTGACTCAGAGGTCAGACACCATAGATCGGTGGTCCTGCAAACGTTCTCCGTCCCCCGTCCCAGCCCCCTGCTTTTATCTCAGGGCTGGTCACTACACTGGGAGCTGCTTTTATCATATTCAGCACTGCACAGATATCCCAGGGTGTAGCTCCCTTCTCCACAGTTGGAGGATCATGCTTTACAAGATGCACATTCAGATGTTATCTCCGCTCGAAGAGTCGAGGAGAAAAAAATGTGCTGTGTTTTTCTTCGGGTGTGCATCCCTTTGGTTTATGTCTATGTTTGTTTGCTGTTTATTTGCAAGTTAGATTATTGAGCATTTACAATGGAAGAACCTCCCAGTTCTCCCTCATTTAGAAGTTTGTAATCTACACAGGCCCTTTTTTAGGATCTTATCCAATAGTAAGTCATATTTTATTTAGAAAAAAAATAACATTCTTTTCAGATGTAGAAAAAAAATACCTTTCTGTTCTAATTTTTAAAATCTCTTGGGTTTTAAAAACTGAAATTCAGGTAATTAGGAAAAAAAAATATTATGATGATTATATGAAAGTTCTTTCATGCAGAAGACAAGAATCCAGACCAGGCTTCACATCAGCATGTATCCCAAGACGATAAACTTTTCTGGCTGCTAAAATGGGTGTGATGACCCATTAAAATAAGGAAGCAGCCAGATGTTGTTACTTTTTTGTGAATGCAAGTTTTATTTGTAAATATAAGTTTGAAAAGGAGATTTCTTGTCTTTGAGAAAAAAACAATGTGTCTACAAATGTCCATCTCCAACAAAAGACACAGATAGTCTGTATTTTGTGCTCAGGGGTGCAGCGTATGTCTGAATCTGTTGTATTAATGAGGCAAAATAGCTTATTTAATTTATAAATGCACATTGATGACACTATTACAAGTAATTACAATCATAAGGATTAAGTGTTTTGTACAAGAAGAGACTAAACCCCTGATACTTTAGGTCGACCTCTTATTGTACAGCATAATTAAACTGTCTTCACGAACTAAATAGCTGTGTATATACTGTACAGCATCGCATGTGCAAAAGAGCTAAAAACAAAACAAAAACAATTTAGTGCTCAAAGAGTCGGTGCTTTTTATACATTCTCGTTTTTTTTTTGGCAGAAATGTCTTAGGCTTTTGTGGCACAGTCAGTATAGTCCATGAAAGACAAACAACACATTCTGGTTAATGAGGCAAATGGGAGTAAATAAATGCCAGAATGTTAAAAAAAAGTATGGCCTCAATTTGCCTGTATCCTGTTTATAAATGATACCAAGAGATCAGTATTTGTGTCGCTTTATCAAAGAATAAATACAAGAGTTGTTTCTTTTAAGCGATATGGAAAGTCCTCTCCTAGCAGAGAAGATTGGAATCCAAAAAATGTGAAAATACACTGACGCAAAGACACAAAAAGAGGTAGGTAGTTTCTGTATATGTTGTTAAAAAAGTAAATACTCATTTAGTGGTTATTTCATCATTTACAGATTCATAGTTTATAACTTCTAATAACTTTCACATCAAGGTTGGGGCCACAAAATATCATTCCACGGGCTGCAAATGTCCCACGGGCCGGGATTTTGAGACTTCTGCTTTTTTGCAATGATGCAGGGAGTCACTGAGTTTTTTTTTTTTTCATCTTCCTACAATGTTGTAATATCTGTAATTTTTGTTGTTTATACTCCAGCCTGTCAGTACTTCACTGTCACATAAAAGCCTTATAGAGCTAAACAAATAATCCACCCGGGTGTAAAGATGGTTAAACTGATCCATTAACTGGTGCATGAGTCATGGTGGAAGTCGTAATGACTAAAAAGAAGCAGTTAGTGTGTGTGTATGTGTGTGTGTGTGTGTGACGGTGGGTTATCAGGGTCCGTCTGCAGAACCTTGGAGAGCAGCCCAGGGGAACACTGAGGTTAAGAACAGTGTAACGTCCACAGAGACACTGCACTGCCATACAAATAATGTCCACCAGTCTAATTGAATATTGACGTTTTGAATTGACGAGCTGAACTGCGTTTGTCAGGTCCTGCTCTGCTGCAGGGACTGATTTGAACTGCCTTCACCAAGAAGATCTACTTTTTCCTGAGCATCATTTTAGTGTTTTTTTTTTTTTACCTAAGTAAAGGGTTCTTTCAGGACGTTTCCTTGTCTGATAGTTTCCTTCTAACTGGGGGAAATTTCCTCCAATCTCAGCTACGAGACACACTGCACTGCAGACAAATGACACCTGGGTTCCTTCTTTGTCTCTGTCTCTTCTTCGTACGTCCTTCCTCCATGCTTAATGCCTCTCTCTGTCCCTCTTCCTCTCTCACTCTCCATCTCTGATCATCACCTTCTTATTTTTCTGCGTTGGTGTTTTACTTCCCGCTGCGCCTGCCTCCAGACGCTTCTCCTTTGTTGCCGTGGCGACATGCTCCAGATGGCAAGTATTGGGCCGTAGACTAGCGCGGTAGTGTAGCGTAAAGTCTGATCACTGCACAAATGTGCAGACAGACATGTTGGTCCAGATACACTCTGAGAGCAGACTGAGACGTTGGCACCGTGTTTTCTGTTCAGCAGTGTTCAAAGGCTGGTCTACCTGCTGCCCCTCCCCCACCAACCCCCCAACACACACACATGGTATAATAAAACCTGTGTTACAGCCACACAGGAAACAATCTCTCCTTTATGTGACCAGGAGGTCATTAATCTTGGCGGAGGTTAACAAATGCACTTGCATGGAAGGTATATTTCATAGGCAGCCGGCCGACAATGGGGCCATTGTGGCACGGAGCTGCAGCACCAGCTCTGCATTCAGTCAGGACCCTGTGGTTGGCTCTGGATCCCCAGTTCCTGTCAGGGCTTATGTTTCATCTCCCAGATGAATGTGTTGTACGGCAGAAACCATGTGAAACATGTATTGTAATCACTGGTGCAGCTGTTTATTTAGTTTTCTCACAGCAGGAACTCTTTTTATAACATAATTGAAAAGGAGGAATGATTGCTTTTAGGCGTTTTTTTTTTTTAAAGTTTGCCCTTATTGCTCTGAGTCAACCCCCACCCCCCTACGCCCAGTTCAGGTGCCCCTCTCTACTTTTTCTTCCGCAGCACCGTCCGTCAACAGAGCTTTTGCCATTGGAGAGCCAGCGAGTCGTCCCGGTAATCCATTAGGCTTCCATTAGCTCCGATTTGTGTGATTAGTTCTAATTAATCAGTTCGGTCTGTGGCCTCCACTCCCCCGTGCACTCCTCACATTTCATTTCCAACCTCATCTCTCAGCTCTCCACCGGGCGAGAGAATAAGGCCACAACTGAGCGAGCAAATCAAAGAGAGCAGCCTTCAGGTTTCCTGCATGCGTCGCCGTTGTGCTCCAGACCAGAGGCTGGTGCATTTCAGGGATGCAGAATTTAAGGGAAAGATTTGTACGTGTTTAGGAGATTAGTTTTGTTAATTTAAAATGACCCGGGGAGGATTGTGTTTCTCATGTTTTACACATCTTCAGTCTGCCTCTGCCTCTGGTTAGCTGCACTCAGCCCTCCCAGGGAGCAGCAAATATTGATCAGTGCAGCAGCGTTCATACTTCACTGTAACAAAGCCTATTGATGTTGGTGGAGCCCTGATTTCCCCTCGGTCAAATACCATCCCCTGCACCATTACTAAGTAACTGGAAGCCGCTGTGACCTCTATGCTGTGTCCCAGAGTGACATGGGGATTTAGAAATTTAAAATATAGGATCTTTTTTTTCTTTTTCTTCTTTTGAGTAACTCGACAATTTTTTAACGTTTTATTTACAGGACCTTCTCTGCTGGTGCGTAGCTGTGGGTCAGTTTCTATAGCACATTATTTTGTGATGATAATCTATCTTCTTTTCCTCCTGTGTCAGCCCTCTTCTGCCATTACCACTATTGTGATAAATGAAGGCTCAATTTATCAACCGGCCTTGGCTCGATCCTTTTTCTTCTGTTTCCCTGCCCTCGCCACAACATCTAACCTCTGCACAGTTTGCTTTTTTTTTCCTTCATCTATTTTCAATGCCATCTATCCATTCTTTCAGCCATCCCTCTTCCACGCTCAGGCAGATCCGAGCTCTCTTTGTGTCTGAGCTGGAGAGTGTGCTGTCGACTGTCACCCAGGAGCTGCAGACTCCCCCACAGTTGGTGGAGGTTAAAGTCAGGCCTGTTGTCAGTTAATCTTTTTATTAACTGTGTTGCAGAGGGGATATAAGGTGACGTGGTTCCTCGCTGTTTAGACAATGATTTCTGTATGAGACCTACCTATGTACTGTACTGTACTGTACAGGACTGACCTCTTACGATGTTAATATGACTGATTATGGGTTAACAGTCCGACCAGCAGCTCCTGTTAGCTCTCAGTCTGCAAGAAAAAAAAAAAAATCAGGGATGTGTCTCTAACAGTGTAATAAATAAGGTCTTAGTCCATTCTCCGTCTGCTTGGGTTTTATTTCTTTGACTTCTTTCTTTTTTAAACAAGCAAAATACATTTAAAAGTCAGTTTAGATATGTTTCCCTTTTCTGTTATTGTCATTTTTGTGAGTCAGGCAAAAGATGCAAATACCCATATGCACGTGTGTATATTGATGCCATATATACAGTACATATATAAATATGTATGTGTGAGAGTGTGTGTGTTTATAGATATGCATTCATGTATGTATGTATCTATATGTATGTGTACATACATTGGGCCTGCATGTGTGTCCATTTGCGTGTATATGTTTATGGATAACTAATATACTGTGTTACTGTGTGGACATGCTTTATGTACCTATATATGTTCATGTGTGATTATTATATATAGTTTGTGTGTGCACACATATATATATGTGTGCATGTTTGTATATATGTCGATATGAATATATGTATATGCAGTACATATGTTTGTGGGTATACTGTCTGTCTGTCGCTCTCTCTTAAATGAAGCAGAGAGGAAAACAGATGAAAAACAATCAGTTGACAGTTTGTTTTCTTTTCTTTGCCGTTGATAATTGAACACTTTTCGTATAATGTAACGCTTCTATCTTTCTCTGTGATTTAATGCATCATTAGTGGTGTGTTGTTTTTTTTTTTCTGGTAGATTTCTCATTTCAAATCTGAACATTTTCAGTTCAGTTCAATAAATGTTAATTCAAAAGGAGGTTATTTCTCTTTCAGCAGGCTGGAAATTACATGCAGGAAAAAAAAAACATGAATTGAATCATGTGAAGATATTCTGTAAATCATTTTTGCTGCGTGCCAAAGTCTTAGTTGAGCTGGTCTCCAGAGTGATGCTAATGTGCTCCTCTTCCTTTCTCTCCCCTCTGCCCCTCCCCCCCGCCCCCCGTCTTTTACCCCCCTTCTCTCTGTCTCTGCAGGACTCCGTGGTTCAACGGCTGGGGATTCAACCTGCCTCGAGGTCAGTCTCTGCTGGATAAATGGAACCTGATCCCTGAAGGCATCGACATACTGATGACCCACGGACCGCCACTTGGTGAGACCAATTAACCAATCACGACTCTCGTCATTGCCATATTTAATGAGGTTGTGCCTCATTCGCTGTGTGTAAGAAACGGCCTGCAGGCGTGACGGAGAGAACTGATGGATGTGTCTGTGCATCTGTGTTCAGATTCAACACTATCTGAATGAAAACACCCAAAACCTGCTCCGTGATTTAATATTTGTTTTACTCTGTGAGGGAAGAAAAAAAAAAATCATTGCGTTTGGTTTCATTTCATTTTTATAGTAAGAGCTGCTGCAGTTTTCCTTCTAGCCGTTTGAGCCGTTTCTTGTTTTTGTTTTTTTCCTCCCTGCTCTCCATCTGGCTTTATTGAGTTCCCTCCCGTCTACGGAGAATTGGTGCAGTGGCTGCAGCAGCAGCCGTCGCCACCGTGGCTCTTTGATTGCGTGGAAACTCGATTTTGCAGCAGAAGCTGCTAATGATTGGAGAAGCAGACAGAAAGAGAAAAACAGAGGGATCTAACGTCTAGTTAAAAAAAAAAATAGTTTTCTTCTCACTCCTCAAACTGGGATTCAAAACATTAGTTTTCAATCAATATGAAAACAGAATAACTGACATATTAATGCGAGTTTATTTGCGATAATCAACCTTATTATACTCACAATATTGTTTTAATACATGGCAGAGACTCAGACTCCATGTGTCTCCTGTTGCAGGTTTCAGAGACTGGGTTCCTAAAGAGCTACAACGAGTCGGCTGCGTGGAGCTGCTCAACACTGTTCAGAAGAGGGTCCGCCCAAAACTTCATGCATTTGGAGGCATCCATGAAGGTACTGAGAGTAAAATGTGTTTCTGTGATGTAGCACCAGGAGACACCTCCAAAAAACTGAAGTAGAAGTTTCACCTTGGCCAAAAGTAGCTTTTATTTGAAGAGATTTTCCATTTTTATTAAATCTCCATTCCAAATGTAGCGCCCCCTGAAGAGCTTGTACTAATGGCAGGCATTAATTTTAATTTAATCCAAATTTTAGGTACTTGGTAATATGGATTTTGTTTATTTGTGCAGACATAACTGATCCAACTAGATGAATTTTCCTGGCAATCACGTGGCTTTTTTTTTTCGTCTCCTAAGACATGAACTATAGAAACTTTAACTGTCCCATATTGGATCACCACTTTCCAGACATCTTTACCTGACAATATTAAACTAGTAACTCACTATGGGCAGTCGTCACACTGACCTTTACGTTTGGCAAATATCACTTTGAAGATTTCCTTTGTAGACAAATGAGCAATAAAATGATTTACTTCAGGTTTTAAATGTTAACAATGTCAATAAGTTTATAAATAAAAAATAATTTTTTTAGTTTTTTATCACAACAGACCATAGAATGATCTGATTTGTTCAAACGAACCCAAAATTAGTATCTTTGTGATTAAATTAAACAAAACGCGTTTTAAGTGCGCTCTTTAAATTGCTATAAACCCTTAAAAATGCAAAATACCTTTCAGGTACTCATATATTAAGTCCCTGAAGTCAGGTGTAGTGTGATTTGGGTGGCAGTTGTGGAGACTGCTGCCCCTGAGACCCAGTAATGGAAAAGAGGTTGAAGATGAATCGATTAGATTTTACTGTAATACTGACTGTATTAACCTTAGACTTATACAATACATAAAAAGAACAAAAAAATAAATTAAAAAATATTTATTCTCACTCACATCTCATAACATCAAATCTTCTCATATCCATGTTTTGCCTAAACAGGAACTAAATGTTCAACAGTTTCCTGGACAATAAAATAAACCCTAAGAACCAAAGTCATGTTATAACTCGGTGTAGAAGAAGAAACTGTGATCGTATCACTCCTTCGTGTTGATGCTGACTTGGTCTCAATGAGCAGAGCTTGTTGCTGACTCTGGTTTTCTCCGTCTTCAGGCTACGGCATCATGACAGATGGATACACAACGTTCATCAACGCGTCCACCTGCACCGTCAGCTTCCAGCCCACCAACCCCCCCATCGTGTTCGACTTGCCCAACCCCTCCAGCTCCTGAGACCAGATTAGGACATTTTGCCTGGGAGGCAGGATCAACTCCGTTTTTTTTTCTATAAATATGTCAAGTTTTAAAAAAGAAAAAAAAAATCTTAAGTGTTTCTTTGCAAACTTTTGGTCTTCAGTGAGAAGACCTGAAAATGGTGCGTGGTGTTGGGGAGGGAGGTGAGGGTGGGGGTGAAAGGAGAATATCGGTGTTTGTGCCAACACTACAGGATTTCCTCATGTATTTTATATTTCTGCACACAGATTTTGCTCTAAATACTGGGTCCTGTTTGCTTTTTTTTTCCACCAGTGTTGTGCAAACCAAAACTAAACCCACCAGCAATTACAGCAACAGGACGACAAAAACTCATCCCAGAAATAATCCCTGTAATCTCCATCACCTCAGAGCAGGAGGAGTCGTCAGGATGATCTCCGTCTCTGCTCTCCTCGTGTTATCTGCCTTTTTTTTCCGGAGGTTTTTCAAACAAAAGTCAAAATCCTTTGCTGACTGCTCTTCACATACAGTAAACAAACTCTGTCTCTTCAATGCCGATATTCGTCTTTTCTGGGGGATTTTTTTTTTTGTGGTTAAACAATCTTGCTCTTGGTAAATATTGGTCAGATCTGTAAAATAAAATAATGCTTTGTGAATTTGTACAATTTCTTTTGGTTGGGTTTGCATTAGCAGGACAATGGATGACTTGGTTTTATGTTGTATCATCTGATTTCTTTGTTTCTGTCTTATTGGCCGACAGGGACGCTGCCTTAAACTAGCTTTAATGTTCTCAGCTAGACCCCGCCTCTCTTTCTCTCTCTCTCTCTCTCTCTCTGCAAGCTCAGAGAAAAATCTATTTATTACCCATGATCCCTTGAAGCAACCCCCTGACAGGAGGTCCAAAATCTATCCAAATCACATTCAGTAAATTTAACTGTCTCTCATCCCATCAATGATTTTTTTTTTTAGCTAATTTGGAAAATGTATGTATAAATTATATATATATTATATTATATATTCATGTTGTAAAACATCTGTACTGAAAAAAAAAATGCTTAAATTGTGGTGCATTATTTTCCTGAATGCACCTGAATGATTGACGTGTCGGCTCTCCAGCTGTTTCTTAAATGTTTTTGTATCCACTGGGTTTTTTTGGATGAGAGAGGAAAGTTTGTCACAATCCAACAGGTGATGGTTGTTCCCAACAACACGCCTGCCTAAACATTTTGTTGTCCTATTCAGTGTAAATTTAATAGTATTTGTGTTTTAATGCTCTTTTTTTTCTTATTATTTTGCACTGTGTGTAAATGCAATCTTGCTAGCACAAAAAAAAAAATGTTGCCAATAGTTGTTTCAACTTCTGCCGCTGTAAATGCTCTTCTCGTGCTCTGCTCCTCTCTTGCTCGCGCTTTCTCTGATTGTATCCCTCTTCATTGAAATGTTAGTTCTTCTTTCAGTTCATTGTGATATATTTAGCTGCCTTTATATGCAAATAAAATTGCAAGATTTTTACTTATGAGGACTTGGGTCATTACTTGGAAAACCCACGTTCAAATGTTTGTTTCGTGGCTGTAGTTTAATATAAAAGTAAATTATTTAATTTAGTATTTTTGTATTTTTGACATCCATTCATCTTCATCCCCTTATCTATAACCATGATGATGGGCTGAGAAAAGAGTCAGGAGTGATCTGTGATAGAAGAGAGTCAGCTAAGGTGAAGGGACAGGTTTACAGGACAGTGGTGAGACCAGTCATGATGGATGGATTAGAGACACTAGGAATAGGTAGAAGACAGGAGACAGAGCTGGAGGTGGAGGAGATAAAGATATTGAGATTCTCTTAAGGAGAGACAAGGATGGACAGGATCAGGAATGAGGTGATTAGAGGGACAACACAGACAGGAAGGTTTGGAGAAAAAGCTAGAGAAGCCAGAATGAAATGGTTTGGACATGTTCAGAGGAGGGACAGTGGATACATTGGTAGAAGAATGATCCTAGAGATGGAGCTACCAGGTAGGAGACAAAGAGGAGATTGATGGATGCAGTGAGGGAGGACATGAAGGTAGTTGGAGTCAGAGTAGAAGATACAGAGAACAGAAAACATTGATTTGCTATGGAAAGGTTCCCAGGTTCCCAGTGATGGGACACATCACTTCCAGTGGTTTCATCTATGGTGCAGTGTGATTTGGTTGGCAGTGGTGGAGACCGCTGCCCCTGAGACCCAGTAAGAAGAAGAGGATGAAGATGAATGAATGAATAAAACATTTTTTTTCTTTTTAAAACATTTAGAAAATAAATGTCCTTGAAGGACTGTTTTGCAATTTTTATTCATTAAAAGAAAAAAATTAATTAATTAATCTTGTTGTGAAGGTTTTTTTTCTTGATTGTTGGCTTAAATTTAACTTAAAATACTAACAACAAAACTCTTAATTATTATTATTATTATATCAATATGACCATAAAACAAATCTGCTCAAAGAAAGACTCGTGTCAAAGAAGCAGCCATTCATGTCCTGTTGTCATCAGTCGTGCAAACGAGTTGTTCATTGAGAAACACTGCAGTAGAGGAGTGTGTGTGTGTGTGTGTGTGTGTGTGTGTGTGTGTGTGTGTGTGTGTGTGTGTGTGTGTGTGTGTGTGTGCTCTCACAGCCAACAGACTCTCCTCTGTGTTTTATCTTAGTTTCAACTGTTTTTCTCCTCCTCAGCTCAGATCCCTCGTCAGCCACAAATATCATCGGGCTCAGTAGCCGGGGAGGGTGGTGGTGGGTGGGGGTGAACCAGCTTTTCCCACCAACCCCCCATCTCTCATCAAAGCAGCTCCACCAATTAACCATTATCCCAAACCAGAGCAGCAGAGCAACACCCACCAGGTCCCACAGCACATTACCATAATCCAGTCTAATCATATTAACATGGACCACAGATGAGCAGCAGAAGACGGCGCTGCTCTGTCTCCACTCACATCCTGCAGCTTCTCAGTGTTGGCGTGAATAGATTACAGGACTTTTTACTCATCAACACCAATCGGGGTATTTGTTTGGACCCAACTTGGATAAACAGTTCACCACCTCTGCCAGAATTAGACCCAGTCCTGAACCAAATAACAAATCAACACGTTAGCTCTTATATTCAGTGTTTCATCGGTGTAGGTTCTCACTCATCCGTATCAGTGGTGTCCACACTTTTTTGTCTTTGTGAGTCCTTTCAAATGACCAGGCTGAAGTGAAAAATCTAAATATATTTTCCCATATAAACTGGATATATTGGTCTCTTCATTAACCTATAACATTTGTTATACTGTCTGATTCAATACCTATATGATCCTCACTTTAGCTCAGTGATTAGCATCTTGAAATAGAAAAAATCTTTTGTTTTGTTTTTTTTTTTTTTGTTTTTTTTCATTACTATTATTTTTTTATACTGCTAAGGATCTACCAGCACTTCTTTGGAGATCTACTGGTAGATCCCGATCTACCTAATGGACACCTCTGATCCAGATTAATAAATCCAAAAATAGTTACTTAAATGGCAACTGGACATGGACATGAACAAGGAGTTACCAAGGATAGTTACTATAGAGTAACTATTCTTAGGTTTGTAGCCTGTGATCCAACGGTTGAAACTAACATTTGAAGCTGAAGGTATTTTCCTTCTTCTCTATAGTGAATGACTGGGATGAAACGCACCTGCAGAATTCCTCCTGTGATTCTGACTCAACACCTGCACCTGTGTTTCATCTCCTCCTTATCACTGCCATATTCCCAGTGATCTTCTCACTCCACCTGTGTCTAACCTCCACCTGTGCTGTCCACCGTCTCACCTGTTACAGAGTCTGTTTCCTTCTACCTCAGGTACAGTGTTAATCTAATTAATCTAATTAATGATGATTTTTGTAGTTGTTTGCCCTTGTTAAACTCTACTTTGTCCATGATTTTTTTCGAAGATGCTTTTCAAAAATATAGCAATGATGTGGAAACTCACTACACTAAGGACAAGGTTCTTGAAGGTTCTGAATAAATTCTAGTGTAAATAATGCCAAACTCTGACCCATAGTGCAATTATATTAAGCCTACACGATCATATCAATTGTGTACTATGCTATTTTAAAATCATATATATATATATATATATATATATATATATTTCTCATGTGTTATCAATTTTATTTTGAAAATTAAAGTTTCTCTCAGTGGCAGTAGTGACACGGTGGTTAAGGCCTGGGTCCGCAAGGCTTGAGGTTCAAATCCACCAGGTGCCAGGTTGCCACTGAGCTGCTCTGAGCATAGTTCTCAAAACCCTGATCCACAGTCTCCTTCATTGTTGTTCTACAATGAATTGTGAAACTAAATGTCATTTACTCTGATTTAAAAAAATGTGGAGAACAAATCTATAAAATGTTATTATAAATTCAAATTTTATATCAAAAATATTGTTCCATGGGCCACAAATGGCCCTTAGGCCATGGGTTTGAGCCCCCTGCTTTAAGGTCTTGATGGTTGATGCATCACAAACAAATGTGAATCTGCTGTATTGCTAACAGAAATGTTTGGCAGCTGCTGAACTGCACGTTATTATAATTATATATTATATATTTTTGGACATTTTCATTTCCATTGAATTTTTTGAGAATAAAAATAAACTGTTCACTGCAAACAGATCATACTATTGAGATTTTTTTCTCAAAAAAGAGAGTAAGAGTAACAACAAACTGAGAGAAGTGTGAATTTGATAACACAACACAAATGAGAAACTGGCTTCAATTCAGTCCTTTGTGAGTGAACAAGTTGATTCAATTAGACAGAAAGTTCAACGGTTAATGACGACGCCTGCTAATTATTTTGCGACATAATTGTTTTCCTTGTTGCCCAAATTGATGGAGCAGCTTCTCCGCATTCACGGTTTTGAAGGAATCTCCGAGAACCTGATTGAAGCGGAGGAGAGTTGACCTTCGCTCTGCTCCAACAATGGCTGATTATCAGGAGTGGATCAGCTGAAAGACAGCAGCTGATTAGCAGCTCCGCTCCGTCTTTACATTAGCACAGAGACAAAAGCTGCATTTGCCCGACGGTGGACAATTTACCTCCTTCTTGATTTCTGCTCTTTTCTGGCGCACCATTATGGAAGCCCTTCATCACTTATGTGGACTTTAGAAAATGACCGTTAATAACAGTTATTGTCTTATTGTTCACTAATCAAGAGCACCACTCAATGGACAATCAAACAGCCTGACCACTAAAAACATCCTCCTGATTGTCCACATCAACAGGTGATTACAATCATCACTCACTGCTGCATTTGAAAGGTTATTCTACTTCCACCAAAACATGTGATTTTAAACCACTTAGATTCCCAAACCGTAATGAACAATTTTGATAGCACTATTTTTGACATTGAAACGTGGGCCTGAAATTGTAATAAATACTTTTATCACCGCATTTCAGGTTTGGACTGCAGCAAAAAAAGGAAAAAAAAAATGTGCAATTTATTTTAGTTCGTCTATAAAATGTTTTTTTTTTGCTGATCATTCACACATACGAGCCCTGATGGAAAATCTGATGTTTGTTTGTTCCACCAACATGTCATTCATATGTGTTTTTATAGGGTGATGATGCATCATGGGAAAATAACAAGACACCTTAAAGGAGACAGAGGCAAACATGATGAGGTAAAACTACATCTGGATATGGATGACTTTATGTGTTTCATTTGGTAGATTTCCTAACTAAAAATATAAAACTGTCACATGGTGCATCCCTGAGTATATTCTGCAGCCAAATGTTTCTTTTTTTTTTATCTTCATGCTTTACTGTACATGTGAAACTACATGGGATTATTTTTGCGTGATTGAATGAGATGCAAATAATAAAGAAACTATGTTAAGATTTAATGTACAAGGTAAACATAATTAAAAATATAACATTTTGCACATTGACAGAAAAAAAGCACTTGGTATAAAAAAATATTCTAAGTATGTGTTTTCTTAAGGATTTATTTTTATTTTTTGCCAACTCTTAACAAAGTTTTGGGGTTTTTTTTAGAACCCAATTATTTACTATACCAATGAGCTATTCTTGGCTTCTGATTAGAGAGCAATTAAAAAAATATTTAATCTACAGGAGAGGCAGTTTACAACTCATTGATTCATTTAATACTCAAGTCAGGCAGTTGCTTGTGGCCTTGGCCACTAGGGGTCCCCTGTCAAAAATGTATCTTTTTTTTCTTTTTTTTGCTGATAGGGTGGGGGCCCCAGTCAAAATCTTGCTTGGGGGCCCAAGAGAAACCTGCACCACCTTTGCTAATATTAATAGTAAACTATTAAAAAGAGCTTAAGTGCCATTAATGATATGGGAACCATAATTTGAGAAACACTGTGTCAGTGATGGTAGAAGAGTGCCAGCTAAGGTAAACAGAAAGGATTAGAGGACGGTGCCAAGACCAGCCATCATGTACGGTTTAGCAATAAGCAGAAGATGAAAAAGATTCAAGGATGGACAGGATCAGGAATGAGGTGACTAGAGGGACAACACAGACAGGAAGGTTGGGAGAAAAAGGCTAGAGAAGACAGACAGAGATGGTTTGGACATGTTCAGAGGGGGGACAGTGGATACATTGGTAGAAATTGGTAGACAAAGATTGATGGATGCAGTGAGGGAGGACATGGAGGTTGTCGAAGTTAGAGTAGAAGAGACAGAGGACAGGGGGAGATGGTAAATGTTGTCTCGCTGTAGCAACCCCTAAATAAAAAGGAGAAGAAGAAAAAACCTTATAGTGTCCACCTTCCTTTCCCTTCATGGATCCATGGTCCACTCTGTGATTGAAAACCACTTAATAAAACAAACCAATGGGCATTTAAGGTTCCATGAGACCCAAGGTCCAGTCGTCAATTGTGTTGGTGTGTGTTTCTAAAGAGCAGACCCTGAGCTGACCTTGAGAGACTCCCTGCTCCACACATGCAACATGTCTCCCTGTCAGACAAACACTTGTCTTTGTATTTGACCAGTTCTTCTGCTGGAAGCCCTTTGTTTCCAGGCAGCGGTGCGCTTTGCTCGGCCAAGCAGAAAAATCTGCGACAGCTTCAGTGTCGGTAAAGCTACGACGAGAAGCCTTTCATTAACGGAGACGGACAAAAAACAATAACAGGGACGAGCAGCAGCAGCAGCAGCTGAAACAAACAGGCAGACAGAGTGAACAGCAGTGCAGTGCAGAGGTCAGCGCTTCATTAATGTCTGATTAATGTCTTCAAGCCGATTAATTCAATTGAACCCTTTATTACACTGTGTGTGTATTAATAGAAGTAAGGGAGTCCCTCAGCAGGAGACGCTGTCTGCCATATGGGGGAGCAGAACGGCAGAGTTGGCTTCAACGGTGAGGCCGACCACGGCACAGAGACGGTCAGAAGGTCAGGCTGTGAGAAGAAAGGTTTTTGGCAAAAACATGATTCAAAATAGTTTATGTGCAAAAGGATTCCATGATCTGGCTCCACAGCCAAGTCCTGTCCATGAACCTGTTGACGGTGAACAACGTGGGCTGCTGTAATGATAGTGTAAATATGATAAATTACAATATATCAGTGCTTCTCAATTATTTTCTGTTACGTCCCCCCCCAGCAAGAAGAAAACAATTTGCGCCCCTCGCCACCACCCACTCTCCACCGCAACTATAAATAACAGCATTTGTCTATAAAATAGTTCTAGCTACACCTCTGCATAACATCGTATCTTTGTTAACATAAAGAAAACGAAAAGAAAGAGATATAGTTCAAATTGCAATAATAACCTTATTAACATTGTTTATTAGTCTGGTGTTGTTTATATGTTTAAACTAATAAACAACTAACATTGTTTCTTAGTTTATTAGTCTGGCGTGTGTGACCTTGCCCCCCTCATCATCACACCACGCCCCCCACGGGGGCCCGCCCCACTATTTGAGAAGCACTGGAATATATGGCTAAAATATAGACATTGTTCACTGAGACTGTTTGACCAGAATAAACTGTAGTGAAGTTTCAGGTGCATGTGCCTCAGTAGGGGGCAGTAATGCAACTCACAATGTCAGACAGTTATGATTAAAGGGGATGAACTGATGGGAAGTAACTTCCTGGGGGGAGTGGTGGCCTAGTGGTTAATCAGGAGACGTCTAGAGGGTTCCAGGTTCGAATCCACCAACTGCCAGGTTAGGACTGAGGTCCACTGAGGATGGAGCTGTCCCCTCTCACTGCTCCCCAGGCGTTCAAAGCTGTCCACTGTTTACTGTGGTGATGGGTTAAATACAGAGGTTGGATTTCGTTGTGTGCAGTGGAGTGAATCACAATGTCACAATGACAAGGAGTTCGCTTTCCTTCCTGTTGATTCCTTCCCAACTGAACCTACCAGCAACTGGACGTGGGTCTGTGTATCAATCTCAACTGTATCTATGATCAGCTGGTTCAGTTAAACGGTTATGAGACCAGCCATGATGGATGGTTAGAGACACTAGGGATAGTCATTCCTAGTGTAAACCATACATTTTGTACATACATAAGCCGCCTGTGCCGCATTCTTTTTGCATTTTCCATGATGAGGGTCAGTTTATGCTAATTTTATTCATGTACAAAGCGCATTAGCGTACGTTAAACTTCTTCTTCTATGGTGTTTATTGGCGGTTGTGATTTGCGTCTTCCTCTACACCACCTGTCTCACTCTTACCTTTTCTGCTCGAGCAGTTAGAAAAAATACATACATTAGCCGCATCTCTGCATAAGCCGCAGGGTTGAAATTGTGTGACAAAAGTTGCGGCTCATAGTCCGGAAATTACGGTAGTAATGAATGAGTTGTCTTTCTCATATCCAGTAAGAAATCTCTGTTCTCAAAATACCATGCAGGGATAGTAATGACCAGGACTACAGTGATATTCAACTGTTATGTCCTTTACTGTATATCAGTGACAGTACAGTAACACACGGAGCGGAGCTGCTGGAGTCAATGGTGTCAGTAAATCTGAGGAGGAGTTTTAAATTCCTCTGGAAGCTCTTCTTCTACCATCCCAAACATTCACACGGCGCCAGATTTTCTGCCTTTTCCACGATAATGTAAACCTCTGGGGGCACACACACACACACACACACACACACACACACGTACAGAGAAACACTCACACTCAGCTCTCTGAGATGCAGCACAGCTGCTGCAGTTGGCACACACCGTCAATAGTGTTTGCCCTGAGAGTTAACAGCAGACACTCGACTGCTGCCCCTGTGTCTTCACAGGACAAAGGATCTGTTTCTCGCTCCCTCACGGAGGCTTAATTGAGCAGGATAACCTTGGTGTCACATGTTGTTTATCCAGCCGCTCTCTCCTCTCACCGCCACGCTGAACTCCGCGTTGTATTTGAGCGAGGAACACAGAAGTCAAACCTCTATTAGCCTTTTCCCCAGAAGCTCTTTTTTTTTTCCTTGGGTATAAATACTGCTGATGCACAAAGGCCCGGTCAGAAGCAGACACAAACACACTGTGTGTGTGTGTCTGAATGTTGGACATTTGGTCTCATGCACAAACACCATGAGCTCACTGAGTCGGCTCTTCAAGAGAAGAGAAAAACAGGAACGTGACGTTTTTTACTGCGTGATCTTGAGAAAATGGAAAGAATTGCTGGTGGTTGGAAGCAGCAGAAGAAAAGAGGGTTGATTAGAATCTACTGTCAATGCACCAAATGGTTGGACTACTAGTTCCTCACCTTCTTGATCTGTGCCATTCACCCTCAACTCTGCGAGTGTTCTGTTGTGACAGTAAATCTGTTGTGAAAACAAGTTTGTTGTTCTCCACTGAGACGACAACCTTCTACCACGGAACCTCCTTAAACATGATGTGCAGGCAGCGATGTTTACGTTGGGTTATGATCCTAGGGGTTAATACATGTTGGCTCCTTAATCCCCGCCTGTCACCGCCGCGGCCTGGAGTCCAGGGTCAAGCCGTTTAATTAGCTGTGGTTGGTGTCCCTGGTGCAGGTGCAGGGTCTGCTTTAATTGATCATTTCTCTGGTTAATTACTGTCTGTCACCTCAAGGCTAATGGCAACAATCACTCCCCTCCCTGATACTGAACTGAACACAGAACAGCAACAGAGTAGAGGTAGACGAAGACACCTGTCCTGACGATAACAACCAGGGGAAGACACAGGATGAATCCATGGAGATTAATTCCTTATGTTTTTGATCCATCAGTGTTGATGTCTTTAGATGTCTGTCCTCATGGATACAAGTCCTAGGTTTGATAAGTTGATCATTCCCAGGGACATTATGAAGACAACTCCTATTTAGTTGAAATATGTGGCTTTGGATCCACTCCACTGTTGGACCATACCAGAGACATTGGCTATTCTTTGGACAATTCCTCCAAGTCCTTCAGGAGTAGACAGAGAGATGAACGTACAGATAGACGGGTAGATGGATAGACAGATGGACAGATCGATAGACAAACAGACAAATAGACAGATAGAAAGACATATAGACAAATAGATAGATGGGTGGATAGACAGACAGGCAGACACGAGACCGACAGACAAATAGATGGATAGACAGATAGAGAGATAGATAGATAGATAGACAAACAGACAAATAGACAGATAAGACAGATAGACGGATTGATGGGTGGATAAACAGAGAGACAGACAGAGACAAGTGGACAGACAGACAGACAGATAGATAGATAGATAGATAGAACTTTATTAATCCCTGGGGAGTATCCTTTGGGGTATTATGGAGGAGAGTCCGGGTTTCAGTGGAAACTCCAATTTACTCCATGATCTGAAGACATGAAGGTTGAGGATTATGTTAATTAGAGAGTCTCCTTTCACCCAATAATCAGCTCCGATGGCTCTGACTCTTCATCACACAGGGATTGAAGCAGCTTAAGGTGATTGAATGGATGTCTGGATGACAAACACAATCTGGTGGAAATGTAATAAAGCAGCCTGTGTGTGTGTGTGTGTGTGTTTGTGTGTGTGTGTGTGTGTGTCAGCTGCACGGCCTTCATCAGGAGGTTGACCTGTGTTTTTCTTCTGATTCTTCACCCTGTTGGAGGGAAACAGACCAGGAGATTCAGAGGAACTGTGATCTGGCCGAGGGCTCGTTCATCACATATTTATAGATGCAGCAGGTAACACTGAGATGTTGTTGGGACTGTTCTGATTTCATCATGTCGGCAGTGGCTCTGAGCATAGTACCATCCCGACCCACAGAACTTCAAGTGGGCTCACCACCCACAGGAAGGATGACAGTACAATGCAGTGTGATTTGGGTGGAACCAGCTGATGAATGAATGATTTCATGGATCCTTTCTAGGTTTCATAGATCTGTGTCGGACTGTTTGATCATCACTGATCTGCTACGTAATCCTGGGAAAACCAGCCAAAGTTGGGTGTTTTACGGTAAAATTAACAAAGTAAAAGAAAGTACATGAGTGTAATTATTATAATATATTATAATTTTTTACACATGTGGCTCATTTCTTGTTGCGGTTCCAGGTGTCGTGGCTTAGTTGGTTGCTGGTCTCTGTCTGTGCCACGACGCTGCTGGCTCTGACCATGTGAATCACCTGTTGCAATGAACCCATGGTTCCTGTATGACATGGTATTCCCCTCTGAATGTCTTTCTCTCTGTGTGACCTCTGGAACCTTCTGCGTTCTCACCATCCTGTCCTTCCATTCTGTGTAAAGGCAGCGTAGTTTATGGTCTGACCAGTGCACACATAACATGACCAGGCGCCTGAAAGAGGAAAAATACCATGTTGATGAAAGTGCATGAAAAAAAGAAGAGATTCTTCTCTGTTGGTACCATATGGTCCACACACCTGGTACTGGATTGTTGCTCTTCGGGTGGAGCGCTGAGAAATATACAGAGACGGAAGAATGTCAACAAGGTCCGATCTGCAAGATCTGAATACTGCAGTAATATTTTACACAGGTAACTGTCCTGTGTACTTAGTTAGTGTACACTGTCCATGAATATAGTGAGGAAAGAGATTACAGTCCATGTATTTGACTATACATACATGCATACACACATATATATACTGTGTATATGCATACGTGCACATACATACGACCAAAGTTACAGGAGTATGGTGCAGGAGTATGGTGCAACACTGCAGAGTGACAGGAATGCTGCTGTTGCCTCCAGCGCCATCTAGGAAGTCTTCCTGATTGTAGTCTTCGGTTTTCTCTCCAGAACAACTGCTGACAAACACATGTGATGGATTGTAACAGCTTAGTAATGACAAATACTACAGAGCGATACCACAGACAGATACTACAGACAGATACACTATAGACACGGTGCAATATTTGTCTTCATTTTTCAAAACCTCTAAAAGCCGAGCTATTGTCAGGTGACAGGGACGTCAACATCAGCTCAGGCTGACAGGGACGTCAACCCTCTGATGAATGACAGTGCAGTGAGAGATCAGGGGCGGAGCAGCAGGACGGAGGCTCCCCTTCCCCCTCCCCTGCCCTCCGGGCCCCCACCCCTACCTTTCAGAGTGATTGGTTGCAGTTCTGTCTGTGGTGTTAGAGTAAGATGAAAGACAGCTCCTCACAGATCTGTCTGCCGCCTGGATCCACCACGGAACTCCGCCGTCTCATCCTTAACCGTGTCCAGCAGCCTTGCTGTTTAAACTCTGGCCTCCGTCCAGCTTTAGAACCGTCTCAGTGTCTGCTCTGTTCTGCTGGATTAGTAGAACTGCGATGGTATGCACACAGAAGCGCAGCGTACAGAGCTGCACGGGGAAGTATGCACATGCATTTCTCAGCTTTCTCACGACTCCAGACATTCGTCAACACACGAGGTCTGTGAGAAAACCTGGCTTGGAACATACATCGTTAACAATCTGAACGTTTTGACATATTCTCTTGTCTAAAGCTGTTGCATTAAAATCCATCTGATCTGGTGGATGTAGGTAAGAATTTTCCATTGGAGTTACTTGCAGTCCAACTAAATCTAAAAAGCATTTTATTAAACTAGGTTTATTTTAACCTGTTGAGAAAAAAAATTAATAATTTATAAAAGAAGTTTTTGTGCCCTTTCTAAAAGCACATTTATAAATAAAAACGAGAGGTCTCTGAATGATACTCTAAATATTTACCATTTCCTGTTGCCTTTTTCTGTCCTTACAGTTGCTACAGATTAATTTTTGCAAAGTAAAACTTTTGTTTTCCCGTGATAAATCCAAATGACTGCAGTCTCTTTGCTGTAAACAGGAACTGACAACCAGCAGCTGGTCGGCGAGGTTTAGCCTGATTAGGAGCCGGCAGTGAAGCATGGCTCTGTCCATTTGTAAGCAAATCTGCTGAGCAGGTCATGAGGCTCAGAGTCAAAGATTGGGTTTGGACCAGAAATAACTGAGAATCATATGTTGTTCAACAAATGTGCTCAAAACTCCAAACTGTCTAAATATCATCACATGGCTTTAAGTGATTGCAGCACGTTACTGTTCCACGAAGAGCTGATGTGGCTGCAGATTTTGTTGGAGAAATAGCTAGAGAAGCCAGATCAAGATGGTTTGGACATGTTCAGAGGAGGGACAGTGGTTATATTGTTTGAAGAATGATCCTAGAGATGGAGCTACCAGGTAGGAGATAAAGAGGAGATTGATGGATGCAGTGAAGGAGGACATGGAGGTAGTTGGAGTTAGAGTAGAAGATACAGAGGACAGGGGGAGATGGAAAATGTTCACTTGCTGTGGCAATCAGTGAAAGAAGGACAAGCTGGAAGGAAAAGAAAATACAACAGGTACTAACCAGTTGCCATTATTTTTAGATAAGTGTTTCTATTCTGGAAAAAATATATATGTTTCTTTTCCAAGCAAAATGCAGAAAGTTTCTGGTTTAATTTCTTTGGACCAGTCCAAAGCCCGGACAGTAACACAGTTGATAGTTTTACTCAACTAATCTCAGTCGTCAGAATCAGAACACTGATTGGTCAAACCCGGTACCCTTGGTTGGTTTAACAAAAAAACAGCAGCCCCTTGTGGAACAGTCTGGGTATGCGTGGATACACAAATGTGCATATCTTCACAATTGGACAACGAACCTTTGCTTCTTACAGAAAATCAGTCTCCCATGTAGAAACTCTACCAGCTCTGTGAAGTGTGAAGTACTTGAGTTGTTCCTGGTACAGCTAGCGTCTTGTAGCTACATTGATCTACTTGTCTTGGCTTATCTCGCCCATCAAACAAGGTCTTCCTGAAAGATTTCGGAAAAATAAATCACACTGATAGGAACTAACATGCTGTAAGCAGATTCCCTAAAATCCATCAGCATATTCTCGAATTCCACCTGACGCTGAAATACCCGGGGCCCCTCAGACCAAACCACGTGATTGGTCGGCAGTCCGTCTCACCCACTGTCTTCTCAAAGGTGATTTGAAACCTCTCATTTGAAGCAAAAATGTTACGATGAAAGAAGGGCAACAGGGAGGAGCTCCAGATTGATGGTCTGTCTAAGGGAGGCAGGAAGGAGGAAATGCATCCTGGGGGAAACAGAACACGGTGAAGGAGTTGTTTGCAAAACAAAGGAATGGTGTAGTTTACTGGAGCATCTCTGGAGCATCTCGCAGCTTCCCCGCTGCTCCTGCTCCTGCAGTGGGTTAGTGGCTTTAATGCCTGCTTCCTCTGTGCATTGATTTAAATTATGCACCCGCTCAGCAATATGCACGCAACCACCTAAACACGGACGCTCACAGATACACGCAGCCTTTCCTGTCTTCAGATTTGACATGTGTTTTTATTAAAGTAAGCAGCTGCTCGATAGTGCTAAAGAGTAATGGGGATTGACTCTGGCATAATTACACAAACCCCTGCATGAATTTGGTCGTAATGGAAGCTGAACACTTAACCCAGACTAAATGCAGAAGGGCAGATCAATGCTTGGGGGCTTTTTTTTCTCCACTTGAGCAGCAGCCAGCTGTCTCCAAAACAGAACATTTACATATGCAATGCATCTCCTTTAAGACAATCACAGCGAGGCAGCAGGGCCCCCCCACCCCCGAGCCTCGGGACGACGGAGGTGGCAATACCACATAGAACGTTAAAAAATGAAGATGCATGAATGAAATGCCTCTTGTGGGGGAAATATACACGACATGCATAACCGGGAGCACGCAAACACACACACACACAGGCTGCATGTATAAACTGATTGTTTCAGGCTGTTTCTATGGAAAGGAAAACGTGCGGAATATGCAGAGCTCCGACATCAGCCCTGCCCCCCCTGCGCTCCCCGCTCCTCAACTCATCCTCATCCAAAAATCAATATCTTTAATCTGTGTCTCGACCCACGTAACAGATTGTGCCCACCAGCTGAAGTGGATCTCGTTCAGCTTCAGTTTCTGAGTGCACAGTGTGCACATCCTGGTTTTTATCCTCTCTTCATCTGCTTCCATTCAGCAGGCATTCAAAGGTCCATCAAATGGCGCCGCATTCCGACAGAAGGAAAAGATAAAAGAGAAAATAAAATAAAAATAATAATAACACAGACAAGGGCTTCAGCGCTTGAACTGATAAGTACGGGCCAGATTTTATTGTTTGCTTTCTCCCTTTTTTCCATCCTCGAGATAAAGCCAGACAAAAAGACCGGGGAGGCAACTGGAGAGAATGCAAAATTAACAAAATCTCCTCAGAAATGAAATACAAAGGCGCATGTTCACGGAGCTAGAAAATTGAAATTAACAGTTGACAATGAAAACTACAAGTGCATTCATTTCCTAGTTTGCGCGATCAATTGTTAACTTATCGCCAAAAATATACCTGCTGACGCTTTTATCCAAAACAACCTACAATTTGAGGAATAAAGACACATCCATTAATGGATTTATTAATTATTTATTAAGTTACAGTAAATGAAAGCACGGAAGCTCATAGGGTGGAATCAGTGGGTCATATGGGTAAGGAGATAAGGGTGGACGTTACAGTGGTGCAAATGTGGCTGATTAGATACAAGGCAGAACTGCAGTTTTCTGAGTGGCCACGTCTGTCACAAATGTTATTAGGAAAACAAACTCCTGGTCATTGTGACATTGTGATTCACTCCACTGCACACAACCAAATGTGACCTTGTATTTATCCATTTTGCAGCAGTCTCCACGACTGCCACCCAAATCACATTACACTGCACTCTACCTTCCTGCAGGTGTTGAAGCCACTGGAATGAGAAGACAAATCATTCCTGATAAACTAGGCATCAACATTACTGCATCTCTTACCCCAGTGGTTACAACTGGTCTGGATTGGAGTTTTCATACTGTAGAAATCCCAGATTTGGGAATGTGACAGGAAGAGCAGTTTGATCCATATCCACTCATGTCCAAAAAGCCAAGGCTGAAGGATGTGACTTCCTGATTTACGGTCTTTATAATTCATTTTTCCATTTGTGCATTCACACCACAATGCTTTCAAACAACAGATGACATAAAATGTTGTTTTATAAACCTAACATACCGTAGGTGTTGTTGTCTTTATTTACCATAATATTCCATCCACTAAACTTGATTTTCCACGACACCGTGGAGCCAGATGTTGGAGATTGTGCCTGGCAGTCACACTGAATGATGCCGGGGTTTTTTAAAACGTATAAATTAACATTGTAAGGTAACATCTTAAGGACACAGGAGTGGGCAGACTCTGCCTTTTCTTTTGTCTGGCCCATTGACATGTAAATGTCCTCCTGCTATAAGGCATCAGCAGAGAGCAGGGAGAGAAAAAAACCTTTAAATTGAAATGTCAATAGTAATTTTTGGCATGCAGGGGACATCAGAGAGTCAGAGGCTGCCTCCCTGGAGAAATGTAAAAAGGAAGAGAGTGAAGGGAGTACTGCGAATGAGGAGGGAGGACGGAGAGAGAGAGAGAGAGAATTGGCCGGAGATAGAAGATGTAATAGAAGGGGCAGATAAAGTGGAAGACAGTCTGATGAAAGGGAGGAAGAAGGGGGAGTAATAGCAGTCAGAAGGTGAGCTGTCAGAGGAGAAGCAGGGCAGGGACATCTAAGAAGGAGGAAGAGGAGGCTGCGCATGGAGGTGGGACAGCCGAGGCCCCTACTCCTCCTTGGGGAATCTCTCCCCGCCCTCCTCCACCTCCACTGATGGACAGGCAGAAATACCACAGGAGCCACCTCTCGTAATGACTTGATGAATGAGCTTCTCTGAACAGCCCCCTGTGTTCACACCCCCACACCACCTTCACACCTCCATCCTCCCTCACACCCCAGCCCTCTCTGCATTTCCCAACACACACACAAATGACACGTCCGTAGCTGCATCCAGACTCAAACTTATTAACATACAGCGCCAGGTCTTGAACGGTTTGCGTTGCGGTTCTGTCCCATCAGGCTACAGTTCAGACACACATTTGATGCCATGACTGAGATTTTTACCTCAATATTTGACTGAATTATTCCGAAAGTGAAAGTCACTCAAACCAATGTTGGTTGTGATTCCTCCTGTGACTGTGCAACAATAACATCACATACTGTGCTCAGCCAAGTCATTAATAGTGGATTGTCCAATCAATGTCTCTGGCCCCGTCTTGTTTGTCTAATCAATATGATTCTCTGATGCTTTGTTTTATTTTATCTGACACGTCCTCTGAGTGTCCCTCTGTCACAACTTCTGTTCTAGGAATACATTATGTTCCTGAATGGCCTCCAGAAAATGACCTGTGGCTGTGATTGGTTGGTTACATCTGTGTCAGTGAAGATGCAGATGTTTGGCTGATCAAACGATTTCATTTTACTTTTACATGCACTAATATTTGAATATTAAATGGAGAAAAAAAAAGATGGCATTATTGGTTAGATTATTTCATATGTGTCAAACTGAAGGCTCACGTGACAGATGTGGTCCACTGAGTCCTTTTTCTGTGTGTCCTGAAGGAGAAGTAAAACCATTCTTCTTATCTTAAAATCCTGCTGAATATTTCAAGGCCAAAGAAGCCAGATTGAGATGGTTTGGACATGTTCACAGGAGGGACCTTGGATACATTGGTAGAAGAATGATCCTAGAGATGGAGCTACCAGGTAGGAGACAAAGAGGAGATTGATGGATGCACTGAGGGAGGACGTGGAGGTAATTGGTGTCAGAGTAGAAGATGATTTGCTGTGGCAACCCCTGAAAAAAGGAACAAGCTGAAAGGAAAAAAAAAATTCAAAGAAAGTTGGTCCACGAGAGATTATCTTATTTTAAGCAGGTAATTTATTGCCGTAACCTGCACAACACATGATTACAAATGCAGCGCAACATGAAAGTTTTCCTAAGACGCTTACAACTGTGTGTGTTTTTCTACACCAATGTTTGTTTATATCTAATATATAATCAGTAGTTGAACCAACTTGGCTGCATCAGCTCGATGTCACCATTTCTGTTAAGTGAGTTTGGTTCCACGTCCTCCTCCTGATTCTAATCACCTGTGGCAGGAGACGCTGAAAAGATGGGAAGAGACTCAGGGCACAGGTTCAATCTGGAACTAAAAATAAAAAATAACTACATGTTGGAGAAAAAAAAGGAAGTAGGGAAAGGATGGAGGCAGGATGGAAAATTCACTTCGGCATAAACGAAATACAGAAATAGACATGAATGAAGGCAGTAAGACGACAGGGAAAGGTAAAGTTAAGGTGAGGATGGGAGTGTGTGTGTGTGTGTGTGTGTGTGAGGAACAGGGCGACTGTGTGAGAGCATGCATGGTGTTATCCTTTGGAAGGGCAGATGTACTTTATCTGTCGGGAAACAGGGAGTCGGCTCCAACAGAAGCCTCTTTTCACAGGTGATGGACTGGAGTCTCCACTCACAAGACTCCAGAGCAAGAAACTAAGATTACACACCAACACAGGAATTTCTGTGAGGACTAGTCCACATGGACATGCGATAATGGTAGAGCATGACCGGAAGCTTATCTGTAAATGTAATCCTTAAACCAGGGTTCACCAAGCTCTAAACCTTTTACCATTTACCAAGCATCACATGCACGTCATCTCAAGGAGGACATGGTTTAATACTGCTGTTGTTCAGGGTTGTCCTGTACAGAGAGGACATTTGGTCTGACATACAGTAAATCTGCAGGAGCTACTGTTGCACTGGGTGCAGCTGATTACTTATGTTTAAGTGTTTTTTTACAATCAAAATTAAAAAAAAATATCATTACAGATGCAATACATTATTTTAATTGCACTGTGCACCATGGATTGCTTTGATACTAGTCAATTTATAAACATATGCATCATAGATAAAAAAAAAAAAAATACAGGGAAACTGATACTTATCTCATTAGTGTGGCAACAAAAGACGGCAACTTGACTCATGGGCCACAATTGTCCTAAATTTGGACACGGAGGCCGAGTCCAGAGCAGAAAGATGGAGCAGAAAGCAGATAAACGGCATGTATAAAACCTAAAATCTTACATTTCTAATAATCTGTACGATGTCATCTACTGGGGAAATGCATTATTGCAGGGTAAAAGCAGGAGTATAATGATAATATAAGTAAATTATTAATTTTGGACAAGTTTGGTGGGCCACATTAAAAAGCTAGACGGGCCGCATCTGGACCCCGAGCCTTAGTTTGCCCATGACTGGTACCTTAAGAAACAATAGTCTGTGGCAGAGAAATGTTTCACAGCACTTGTTATAATATTTAGAGCCTATTAAGAAGATACATTCTACTGTCACATTGTTTTCTAGCCATTATCCGAGAAATTAAGTTCAGTTGCCACCACCACACACATGGATTCGGACACAGATTAGACAGTTAGTCGAGTCGGTGTGAGTGAGACTTGTTCTCCTGACACTCACAACATTCCTCAGGTTATTTCTGAACACCATCCCCACAGGCAGCTTCTGTCCTGCAGCAGTGAAACACGCTGAATGATGCACCGCTCGGAATTTGTCATTTTAAAGCTTGGGTCAAACGGCCTCTCTGGCTATTGATTGGCTTGTCCTCCTCCATTACTCCTGTGTTATGTATTGCACCCTTTATCAGAGCTGCGACAGCCACAAACACATTAAGGCTGAGCAGCTTCGATCCGCCATAAAGTGCCACAGCATGTTGAAAGGTTTGCCGTGCTGGGTGGAGATGAGCTACCGATCAAGGACACAGCTGCAGCGTTCTCTCGCCTCTCTGGAGTTACGACCTGAAGTCACAGAGTCGTGGCCGGACTGAAAATGTACGGCACCCATGACTCAGGGGAGACTCACCTCATCACACAAGGTCACTCACCCCTCCTCTGAAGAGAGACTGACTGTGAGTCTGAGACTGAGATAAGGTGTAGACATGCTCTACAGTAGCTGTGTTTAATAAATAGACATCCTGCGAGAACACAATTGCAGGTAATTCCCTGTTGGGGCAGTGATTCTTAACATTAGGGTCGTGGGCCAAACTTGGGCTGCAAACGTCACCTACAGGGCCAGAAAAAAGTCAATTGAAATGAATAGGTTTTCAACTCACCATGAGCTCAGCTACACTGCAGTGTTTGACCAGATGGTGGCCTAAATGCAGCAGTCCATTATTGAAAAAGCTCTAAGGGAGTTTGGGAAGGAAAGCCAACTCTGTGTGTTTGTGTCATTATGGTTCACACCACTGCACACAACAAAATGTGACCATTTAACCCATCACCAAAGTGAACAGTGGTCAGCTTTGAGCACCCATGGGAGCAGTGGGTGGGGACATTGCCATGCTCAGTGGACCTCAGTGGGTTTCTTATCCACTAATCTACCACTGCCCCACAAACAGAGTAGACTGTCTAAACCAGACACGGGCAAACTAAGGCCCAGGGGCCAGATTTGGCACATTGAGCCTTTTATTGGGGCCCTCCAGCCTTGTCCAAATTAAATAATTTTATATATTATCACTATATTTCTGCCTTTTCCTGTAGTCATGCATTTTCCCAGTAGATGACATCATAAAGTGTATTGGAAATGTAGGATTTATGTTTTATACATTACTTTTAGATGCCATTTATATCAAACAATCCATCTCTCTGCTCTGGACTTGGCCCCCGTGTCCAACTTTAGGACCAATTGTGGCCGACAGGTCAAAAAGTTTGCCCACGCCTGATTTAAACACTTCTTCTATGCTTTTTAGCATCATAATCACAAATAATCTCAAAGATAATCTCATGGATTTTGTCATTGAAAAAGATGGAACAGAAGAGACACAGCTTATATATTGTTGCTTAAAACCAGTTTCTCAGAACATTAAGTAAGTCCCTGTAAGTATTTAAAGAGTTGAGCTGGTCTTACCTCACAGTGACTCAGTTGAGAAGCAGATGAATTTTATATGCACAGGAAAAAATTCTGTCTCTTAAGCAGAAACAACAGTAGGTCAGAAAAAAAAGAAAACAGCTTCATGTGGTGAAGAAAGAAAAGTTAGTTTTTGAAACGTCATCTCTGGTTGTTTCAAGTGCTAATGGAAATCATTATTTGACTGAGTAAGTTCACGTCTCCCAGGCACAAACGCAAGCCGTTTATTATCACATTGATGCAATGTGACAATAATGGCAGTCTGGGGCAGGAGGTGAGATCCAGAATAATCTGACACTGTTATACAGCAGCCTGTGACATTTTAATGTATCCAGGAGATCATCTCAGGCAGCGCTGTTTGATTTTGCTCCCATTATCTTTCCCCTGGTGGTGTCTTACACTTGCCCTTAAATATAAATGCCACACAGTCTCATTTCATACACTACCCTTAACAAACACCAGTGATACGTGTGAATTTGTCCGACTCCAACCAAAAGCACTGGACGACCACTTTGTAGCCCTTCAAGAAAATGTAGTCAAATTAAAAAATTTAATCAAAACATTATAAATTATATACACTGTGCATTTTTTTTCTGATCGTGGCATCAATATTCTGCTTCGACTGTACGAATGAATTTCAGGGTTGATCAGTTCACTGCTCACGACTGCTGTTCTCACACTGTGCAATTGGACTGATCGGAGTGTACGCTCATACATGACACGTCTGGTTCCTGCAGCCAGAACTGCTTTCAATAAAAGCATCTGCTCAATGTATTGTAATGGAACGTAATAGGGCTGGGTTAAAAAAAATCGATTAATCGATTTTAATCTTTTTTTTTTTTGTTAATAGGACGATATCGATTCATAAATCCAAAAATCGATCTTTTTTTCCTTAATTTCCCAACAACTTTACGTGAACTCATGCACCACAGGTGATTACGTATTTACGTGGTTACGTGCGAGTTAACACACTCACACGTAAAACAAATGTAAAAACAATATGGCACTAAAATCTAAAACTAGAGTCTGCCTTGCAATTTTGGGTGAAATCATGTTAAATAAAAAAATGCTTGATGGATTAATATGACTGCCTTGAGTAAATTTGTGATGGAAATAAATGTAAATAAATACATTTTTTATAAGCAAATGAATTAAGTTTCAATTTTAGCTTTGATTCTTCTTAGAATAACATTGGTACCAAACTATAATTGATATGACAAAAACGGAATCGGAAAACTCAAGCAAATTGTGAATTGAATCGAATCGAACCCTTGTGAATCGAATCGATTTAGAAAATTTGAATCAACACCCAGGGTTTTTTTTTTAAGACTTTTAGAAGAAAACGTACAGTTAAAGGGTTTAGTTGGGTAACTGGACATTCAGTTTGAATGTCCAGTGTCCAAATTGAATGTCCATTTCCATAACTAAACCCTTCAGCTTTGACCTGGATGACAGAGTTAACATTTATAGACAGTTGTGCCAAATGAAAAATTAATCAAGATCCATGGGGATTGAGTGAAGAGGGTGGGGGGAGAGGAAGTCGGTAGTTGGAGATGTGCAAATGCTATCTAAGACATAATAACAATAATGCTCATCAAGAAAGATTTCAAGAAAAGATGACGAGGACAACATGTTTGACAACGTGTTGACAGGAAATGTCTTGACAGTAGAATTCAGTCTGGTCTGCCAGTTCTTCGAAGCTGCTCCATGTTGTTTACCTGTTTTCACCGCCATATCTACAGTATGTTTGCGCATGTGCAGTGTGGTATGCTGGGAGGGTGGGGGAGGTGGGTGTGGATTTATTATTTTACATTATCGATCGTGAAGTTGTCGTGTGGCGATCGTGACATTTGATAATTGTGATAATTGCCTGATCACCTTGTGTACACTGCAAGACTCATGTTGCATGACTCACGGCGACAATCAGGCCTAAACGCAATTTGTCAGAAAATCGCACAGTGTGTGTTGGCCTAAAGGGTCCCAGCGGCGTCTTCCACGACTGCCACCCACATTACACTGCCCAAGAGGGTGGGGGGAGAGGAAGTCGGTAGTTGGAGATGTGCAAATGCTATCTAAGACATAATAACAATAATGCTCATCAAGAAAGATTTCAAGAAAAGATGACGAGGACAACATGTTTGACAACGTGTTGACAGGAAATGTCTTGACAGTAGAATTCAGTCTGGTCTGCCAGTTCTTCGAAGCTGCTCCATGTTGTTTACCTGTTTTCACCGCCATATCTACAGTATGTTTGCGCATGTGCAGTGTGGTATGCTGGGAGGGTGGGGGAGGGGGATGTGGATTTATTATTTTACACTATCGATCGTGAAGTTGTCGTGTGGCAATCGTGACATTTGATAATTGTGATAATTGCCTGATCACCTTGTGTACACTGCAAGACTCATGTTGCATGACTCACGGCAACAATCAGGCCTAAACGCAATTTGTCAGAAAATCGCACAGTGTGTGTTGGCCTAAAGGGTCCCAGCGGCGTCTTCCACGACTGCCACCCAAATTACACTGCACCTACTGTGAACCTTCTTCTGGGTGGTGAGCCCACTGGAAATTATGTTGATTGAAACCTACTTTGCTCAGTGCACTTCAGTGGCAACCTGGCAGCTGGTGGATTCAGATCTGGAGCCTTGTGGCCCCAATTCTGCTTCCTTAACCACTAGGCCACCACTGCTGGCCTGTGATAAACTTTTATTCTAACTTTGCAGAAATCATTCTGAAAAAAAGGTAAGACTAGACTTCTGCCTTGGGCATAACAGTGTTTTCATTATTAATTACAACTCTGTAATAGTTCAATTGTGTTTGACTTAATATGATGTGATGTTACACCCAATGAGCTTAAGTGTTGAGTCATTTTTCACAAGCACTCGACCGACTCCAGCGTCTTGTCTGACCATGTCTCAGTCAGCAGGCGTAAAATGTCCCGACAGCCTGTTACATAATACATGACCAACAATGACATGGTGACTGGAGCTCTGCTGAGTCAGCTGCAGAAAATGCCACTGCTGCAGCAGCTGCAGGCGGAGCGGCAGCCATCACTGCCTCCCCTCTTCCCCCCTTTCACCCTTCCCCCCAAAAAGGGAGCTCCATCACCTCAGTAACCTTTTGCATGTGCACACTCCAACTGCCACTCACCACACAGCCACTGCAGACATGGGGTAGACAGGAGGCATTAGTTGGGATTATCACCCCCGCTGCCCTGTGTAGTTTTCATGTCAGCCGCTCAGCCAGTCACCTTTCCCATTTCCCATCACCTCCCCACCTTTCTGTTAACCCACATGTGCAGCTCTGACAGAGAAGTCCACAGAAAGCTGACACCTCTGGTGCACTTAAAGTGCTACGCCCCACGGTTTGACCATCTGCAGCGGACATGAGGGGTTGAGTGCACATAATCCCCAACTTCCTTTATGTTTGTGAGCAGCAGCCCATCATCTCTCAGGGTGTGTTTATTATAAACGATGTAATGTTAAATGTAAAAGTTTATTTAACTTAAACTTTATTTTTTTTAAAGTGCCAAATCACAACAACCATTATCCCAAGGCACAATTATTCATAAATATTAAATAAACAGTGTTAATCCCAGTGTGAACGAGAACAATGGCCATTCCTCATAGGGTCACTAGTCGCCATTTACTCACTTCTGTTCTGTTATTCTGTTATTCCTAACTCTTTTTTAAGAAAGGAAAGCAAAGTTCTTTTCATTGTGACATTGTGATTCACACGACTGCACACAACAAAGTGTCACCTCTGTATTTAACCCATCACCAACAGTGGGCAGCTCTGAGCTGCCTGGGGAGCAGTGAGTGGTGATGATGCCATCAGTAACGTTAACTTGGCAGCTATGGGATTCAAACCTGGAACCATAGGCGTAGCCTGACTGAGAAGTGGACCTGGGCCCGCCCACTTGTCAATCAGGCCCTCCCCATCCAATGAGAGAGCTGACCATGTCATAACGAGGGATGATGTTCATTGTAATACTTTGGGGTCGCGCCCCGCTGATTCTTTTTTTTGGGGGCCCACCCATTTTATGGGTTCTGGCTACGCCCCTGCCTGGAACCCTCCGGATCTCAGTCTGGTCCCCAACCACTAGGCCACCACTGCCAATTTGTTTAAGAAAAAACATTGTTATAATGCAGTTAACTTCAAAGTACTACATGTGTGTGTGTGTAAATGTCCACTGTATGTGCTGAATAATCATTGGTTGTGACACCAATAGGTAGATTGGATCTACCTGCTGATAGAACCTGAGCAATAACATAAAAATAATAATAGTAATAAAAACTAGAGATGTTATTCTATTTCAAGATAGTAATCATTGGGCTAAATTGAGAAAAATATATATAACATACAGTCATGGAAAAAATGATTAGTCCACTCTGCTGTTTTCTTCAATTCCTTGTTCATCTTAATGCCTTGTTCCACTAAAGGTTTATCACCTGGGGGAAACAATGAACACAAAACCATGCAATGACTAAAATCACTGTATTTGTCAGTACAATGTTATTGCTAGTGATGTAGGAACGGAAGTGATTTTTGTCACTGTCAATAAAACCATGCAAAATGGCCAGAAATCAGCTTTGAAATTAAACTTAATTATGAGTTTTTTTGTTGTTATTATATTTGTCCAGATTAATGTAGATTAAGTGGAAGCAGACTTTAAAATGGACAAGAAATTAAAGAAAGAGTGGACTAATCATTTTTTCCATGACTGTATGTTAGATATCCAGCTTATATGGGTAAATAAATATATTTAGAGTTTTCAATCTAGGTAGATCACTTCAACCTGTGTTACAAGCAAGTAATAAAATATCCTGATCTAAACCCACATGTTGAATGACAACAGGTTAATAACTTTTCCCCCTTTTTCTCTTGTATAGATGTGTTAGATGTGATTGAGCAGAACTGACCATTTCAATGAAAAGACTTGAATGAATGTCACAGTGGCCCTGCATTGTCCACTCCTATTGGACAAGCAAACTATCAATCACAGCATATAGTTTTTCCTCATGTTTTGCATCACTTTACAAAACTTATTGAAGTTATAGGTATAATTTAGAAGATGACAGAGAACATTAAATGACACCATTCATTGGGCAAGAAAACTCCGCCCACTTCTTACCATATATATACTGTACAAAGACAGTGGTGCAGTGATCCATCCAGTCGACGCAGCTAAACTTTTCAATGACATTATGATAAAAAAAAGTCCATCGTAAATTTTCTTTCACCGTACGTTACCCTAACATCGTCATCGTCGTTGTTAATATTGTAGACCCTGCATTGAATTCATTTTTCTTTCACAGTTTCTCATTTCATTTTTTTTCCCCATACTGTCACTGTTCTCTATAAATTATTTTTTTAAGGCCACGTTACAGTGAAGATCAGCAGCCTCTTCAACTGAGTTACATGTCGAACTTCTTTTATTGGTTAGAACACATTAACCTTTGCAAATATGTCGCCCTTATTCTGTTTCATCCGGAACATTCTTTGATTCAATGTGGCGTGCCACCCCTTTATTGAACGTCTCTCCCTGACCCATGTGATCCGCTGAACCCATCTTGTAACGTGGCGTCTCTTTTCTGTCCCTGAACTCTCTGAGCAAAACTGCAAAACAAAGCTCTCCTCCACCCTGAACCCTGACCAACAGCCTGAAGTGTCTGGATTTTCTATCTTCATTTATCGGCCGCAGCTCTTAACGTCTTTCATTCCCCACAGAACATAACTGTCCATATTCACACTGATTTACTGCTGCGCGTCCCTTTAACTGTCCTTTAAAACAGACTTGTTTCAAACATCAAACCCTGCAGCTCCCACTACAACCTCCAGCAGTATTACCATGCAGAGTGCTAAAGAGGTCAGCCCGGGTTTTAATGCGTAACCTTCACCGCTATCGATGCCATCGTTCTGGCCTGATCTTTAGCCCTGAAGACCACCAGTCGTCTGGTTCAAATGCAGACCCTGACCCTGCCAATGAACTCACGATGAAGGACGGGGGCAGGGGTGGCCCTGGGGGAAGGGGCCGCTTGTGTTGCCTGTGTGAGAATTTTAATGGTTGTGGTTGTGTTCCACTGATTAGTTCGTGTAACAGATGAGCTAAGTGTTCGGTGTGTGGTAGATTAATCAGGTCTCTTCCCAAAGGACCGCAGTGAGAAGAACGCCTTTTCTATCAAGGCTCTTCTCACTGGTTTCTTTTGTTCAGCCTGTACAATGTGAACTTCGGCAGGATCTAAAATGGCAACAGTTAAATGCATAGGTGTTTTTTATTTTATTAAAACGTTCCACTGAGGACAAATACTATGTATATGTCACAGGTGGGAAACATAGAAGCTGTGCAGAAGAAAACTTATTCATCCATTCATTACTCTTCCTCCTCTTATCTGTTGTTGGGTCGCAGGAGCAGCAGTCTCCATCACTGACACCCAAATCACACTGCTCCATACTGCGTGCCTTCCTGTGAGTGGTGACTCCACTGGACTTTATGTGTCTCGGTACGGTGCCATGATCAGAGTCCCTCAGTGGCAACCTGGCAACTGCTGGATTAGAACCTGAAGCCTTTGCTTATCCAAGTCCACTTCCTTAACCACTAAGCCTTTCTACTCACTATAATAGGAACATTAAGCTACTGGTTTTCAGTTTTAACTCCTGAAACTGAAGATATGAAGTGAATTCATATTTTTATGGGGCCGCTTCATGATATAAAGAGTTGCTGATGTGTCTGTCTGGGATAATCTGCACCATCCTGTATAGATGCAGTAAAAAGGCACAGCTCCAGGATGTGATTAAACTGGAGCAACGACAACAGATGACAACAAAAGGCATGGATAGGAATGATTAAACAATAACGGAGAAGGTGGAAGTATATGAAAAAATTGGTTTTGTATAAAAAAAGATTGTAATGGGTACAATAGACAAGGACAAATTTTTTTTGGGAGAACACTAGTGATTTTTTGTTGCAGATTGTATCTTAGAATTAAAAAAATATATATGAGTTTCGTAAAAATGTCTAATATTTTGACACAGAGATTATTATTCATTAATAAAGTGATTTAAATTCATACAATATCATATTTAAAACATTAAAATCCATAATACTTCACAAACTGTAACTCCTGCTAGTTGTTGTCATGAGAAGGAAATGTTGTCATGTGTTGTCAGTGCAGTCCGTGAGGTCAACGTGTTGTTTGCAAGTTTTCAATAACAATACAACTATGCCAGAAGGGACTTAAGAGATTTTCACACAATTCCACCATTGTTCTGTTGCAGAAACACTGAGAGCAGAGTCCATTCAATGAGACTTGTCTGCTGCTCTGTATCAGCAGGCCAACACACATCCTCTGCCTGAGCTCATTGGCTGACCTTCACTTCCTTCATTACCTGATTTCAAAACAACGGTGAAGAAGTCAATCACCCAGAAACAAAGTGTGTGTGTGTGCGTGTGTGTGTGTGTGTCGTTTCTCTTTGATAGAAACACACACAGCGGTCTTGGATGGGGCTGAGTGCATAATGCCAACTGTAGAGAACTTGACCGCTGGCCTCTTCAGTCTTATGACTTCCTTCTATCAACTTGACAACTTCTGTCCAAACACAGGTTTCAAACACAGTTACCCTCACAGTCACAGTCATGGTCACATGTTTTTCAGATTATCTGGATATATAACTCATCTTTACATGTATTTGACATGTTTGTATCAGTATATTCATCAAATGATTGGAGATTGAGTTTAATTGTTATAATGGGACAACAACATGGTAATAACACTTAAAGATGTTTTTTTTCTTTTTTATAAGGATAAGTGTATCATCAAAACAGAATGTGTAAATAGTTGAAGAGCATTTTTATAATAATAATAATAATAAAATGACCTTTAGTAATTTAGAACTCGCTTCATTTTCAAAATTTATACCTTTATTAATAATATTTTCCCTATTTTTATAAGGTATTGTTACAAGGTATTGTTTACATCTTGTTCACTTAGTACCTAGTGCTTTGTGCTTGTTTACTTAAACGTTCTTCTTATGCACTGGTTTACAAACTTAGCCCTTTTAGAGCAAGAAATGTTTGTGTCTTTAGTTGTAATCTATTTTATTTTACAAAGACAAAACCAACCAGGTCCTTGGGTTTTTAATATAACTGAATCAGAAAGGGTGAAAGCGTCTCCCGATTTTATAGTCAATACAACAGCGCTATCTTCTGTCTGGATTGTTACAGTGCAAGGTTTAAATACAGCCCATTAGCCCAACGTTCTTCAATTAAGATTTCTGGTTATTTGTATTGAAGTGTATATTTTCGAGTTTGTATGGAAAACTAAAGTTTATGACTTTTTATAAAAAAATTCACTTGAACTGAAAATAAATAATTTAGATTTTTTTCATTAAATGTTCTTGACAAGCTTATTGTTTACCTCTATGCCAACAACGAGTGGAGCTTTGTTTTAACCATAACCTTATGTAGTGTTATATAGACCCACCAAGTCAAGTAACAGCTCGTCAACCCACTTATTATGAATGTAGCTATTACAACTATGTAAACTCATATTTATTAATATAAGACATTTAACACGGGGTAAGACTGATTTCTTCGGCGAACCGTGTTTTTCTCTATAGCCAGCGGATACTTCCGGTTTCTGTGCCACGCGTTTAAATCAATGACAGCTCTCTGCATCGCGCACGTTCCGTTGGATTTTTAGAATAGAATTATATCTTTGTGGCGAAATAAAAGGTTCGCGGCTAGGCGTAGGTGACGTTTATTTTGAAAACCACAAAGCGGAAATGGTTCAGTGATCACGGTCCGTGCAGTGACAGGAACTTTCACTTCGTTCCACCTTACACAGGAAGATGGACTGGACTGAGAACGAAGGCGTAAGAATACTTTCTTTTTATTCTTGCTGCTTGAAATCCATTTAGGATTAGTGGTTCTACTATAGAATATGCTGTTGTTGCGGTTGATAAAGTTTAATAATATATATTGTTCTTTGGTTAAATGTGACTAGCTCGTTGGTGGGGTTTTTTTCCATAACATTTTCCGCCTATCAGTAAGTTTGTTTAAGGTGGAATCATCGTGTGTCAATCGATAGGGACATTGTTTTCACTGCCCGCTTGTCCGTTAGCAGATATTATAAGTCGATGGGCACCGAGCAGGCAGCTGAAGTGGCTGGATTTTTGTTCGTTCAACGTATGTCGACGTCCACGTTAAAGGCATGATCGTGGCTGTCATGATTGTTGTTTCTGATGTCACATATTTAACTATTTCCTTACAATCTTCAGGTCTGTTTTATTCGTTTATAAACGGCCCTTTTTATTGGACAGAGATAACAGTGACCCACATCGTCACCTTAGCAGGTTCGTCTTGTCACACAAGACAATTGGGAAAAACTGTTTACATTCTGTCTAAGTAAGTTAAGAAAACATTCCTCAAACCGGAAAAATGTCTGCGAACTGCTACCTGAAACTTAAGCCCATAAAAAAACCCTCAAGTGTCACAGGTTAGTTTGATGATTGATTCTTTAAAGAAATCAAGAAAATATGGAATGATTGGTAGTCAAAGCCTCGCATTGAAATTATAGAATAATAAAATCAAATGGTGCACACCCCAACATAAGATATAAATAAAATAAATAATCTTCTTCAATTAATGAAATAATTACAAAAAAATCTAACTAATGCTGTGGTTCACACATTTTTACCCTTTTACACATTCAAGTTTTTTTAATTATTACAGTAGGAGAATAGTAAAATATTTATAAAAGTGTAATAAACAAATCTTCTTCTTTCGGCTTGTCCCTTTTTCAGGGGTATAATAAACTAATGAGTTTGCCAATTACAGTTCCACTCTAATTGCTGAACTGATTTGTATTTGTCCGTTTGCTGATTTCTGCCAGGCCGTTTGCCATGTGTTTTACTTTGGATCCGATTCCTTATGTTTTTTTGTGGCAGGATCACAGTCACATGCACGACAGCTGTCACCACGGACATGGAGGCCATTCCCACAGTCATGGTCCGAGAGGGGCTGCTTTTGGCGGAATGTCTCATCCCTTCATGCCAGCTTTTCATGGATCGTTTGGCAAAAACGCCGACCAAATGATGGACTTCACGCAGCAGCCCAAAAAACGCTCACTGGTTGATGAGAGCAGGAGCTGGGACATAGTGAAGGCCACGCAGTGAGTGAATGAACATCAGTGCAAATTCTTTCAGGTTGTATGTCATTTGTAATCACTTTGCATAAAAGACAGCTAATAAAGAGCCATTCAACTCATGGTAATGTTTAATTATTATTTAACGTAATGGATGATAAAATGCCAGATGGCCCACAAAAGTGCATTTATGGATACACCTGTAAAAACCTCAAAAAGATGAAGAATCTTATTTGTTTCAATTGGGGTTTGAAAAATGAAAGGAGAGTTTTTTTTTCCTGTTTGTGAGCGTACAACAATGATGATAAAAAAAGAATAATTTTACTTCCTGCTGTGTCAGGCATTTATCTATTCAGCACATTCAGAAAGGATAAAGGGAATGGGACAGGGACACACAAAGACTCTCTGTGACTTTCTGTAGAAGCTCTGTATTTTTTTTGTTTGTTTTGATACAGATTAAAAAATATATATTAGTTAACATATCAGAGACAGCACGTCTACACACGTTGCCTTTGAGTGAGTTCAAACACAGAGCGGTAACTGTGGCTCTTCTTACTCATTGAGTTAAACTTCAGCAGAACAAAGGTTGCTTTTCAAACAGAGTGAAACCTGCCAAGCCACTCCTCACCTCTAATCTTACCATCCATCACTCTTATACCCGTCGTGTTGTCCCATATCCAAACCATATGAAATATTTTTGAACAAACTGTCAATATAACTTTTTTTAAACTATTCAGGTGTTTAGATTCTCTTTATGTTTTTTTTAAGTTGTAATTTATTGAAGTGTGTTAGTGTGATTTTCACAGATGAATTCTCTGTGTCTTCGCTGCAGGTTTGGAATCCTAGAGCGCTGTAAGGAGCTGATAGAAGCAGGATATGATGTCAGACAGCCAGATAAAGAGAATGTGTCACTGCTGCATTGGGCTGCCATCAACAACCGCCCGGAGCTGGTCAAGTAAGAAATACAGACATAAAAAATGTCAAAGTAGCAGTGTGTCACAAGATTAGGTTATTTTAGACCAGCAGCCTTATACTCAAATAAGTTGAAGGCCACTGAGCCCACTGTCATTTCACTTAAGGGCCGTATTAGCAGTTAATGTTCAAAATAGAAGAAAAAAAAAATGGTGAAAATTAAATAATACAACACTTCAGATGAGTCTTGTAATACTCACATTTATCCACAGCACTGTCTACCACTGATTGCATCCAACAAAATAATTTTTAGCATTGACTTGCAGTAGAATCCTATAAATCTTGTGGGCCCTGCTAACATTCAACTTTCACATCAAGGTGCGGGCCACAAAATATCGCTAAAGGGCCAAAAAAGGCCTGCAGGCCGCAAGTTTGAGGCCCCTAATTTTAATTTGTTTAAATCAGCTCCATCCACCTGAAAACTCTTATACCATAGACAGCATCTGTTATATTTCAGTGTCTGGAACAGCTCATTATTAATGAACAAACACAAATGCATTCATTAGGTTTGGAGCATCGTGCATCTTCACAACAATATATTTTCTTTCTCAGGTATTTTATTTCTAAAGGTGCTATAGTTGATCAACTTGGTGGAGACCTGAACTCTACTCCTCTTCATTGGGCCATAAGGTTTGACAACATTTTATTTTATTTTATTTAAAGAAAATATATTGGAACAGTTCATTGTGACATAGTGACTAGTAGTAGTAGTGACGGTAATATGTTTGTCAAATAGAGGGGGATTTATTTCATTGTGACGAATCAGGTGAATCAGATGAATCAGATTTTAAATCAGATGAATTATGGGTAGATTTCTTTCAATCTTCTCCTCACTCTTGGACAGACAGGGACACCTGGCCATGGTGATCCAGCTGATGAGATATGGAGCAGATCCCACCATTGCTGATGGAGAAGGTTACTGTGCTCTGCACCTGGCTATCCTCTTCCAGCACATGGCCATCGCAGCTTACCTGATGGCTAAAGGACAGGTCCAACCATCTCCAGGCAGTGTTTTCACCAATACACACTTTTTTTTTTTTATTGGGATTTTTCATTTTTCTTTTTTTTGCTTTCCCTGTTCCAGGAGGTGGACAGTCCTGACTGCAATGGACAAACACCACTGATGTTGGCAGCCCAGAAGATTATTGGGTAATCAGCCAACGAGTTACTGAAATTTTCACATTGTGTTTTCATTTCATACAATATCTACGTTTTGTCATTTTAGGCAGTGTTTGCTTTTCTTCTCTTTTAAATTAATATTTTTATGTCTTCTGTTTTCAAACTGCCATTTTTTTTTCTTAACTGTGTGTGTAGACCAGAACCAACCAACTTCCTGATCAAAAATAACGCCTCAGTGAGTGCAGTGGACAAGGTGAACAGAAACACCCCACTGCACTGCGCTGTACTGGCAGGAAATGTCGACGCTGCCCACATCCTGCTGGAAGCCGGCGCCAGCGTGGATGTAGACAACATTAACGTAAGCCATGTTTTTACGTAAAAAGTTAACTTATGAAAGTATCTGTCCTGCCTTTAACAAAACCAAGTGATGTGAAATTATGCAACCTATTGTGTAAAGAAAGTCTTTTTTGCAATAGTGGATCAGACAGTAAAAGAGGGAAGTGCATGCAGATTCCCGTTAGACAACATTTCAGTTTGCACACATCCTAGGAAAATTACAAATGACTTCTTTCAATGTCAAGTGACTGTGGTCAGCCGTCCTGTGGTCCAGGTCCATTCAAAAATATCCCCAGCATCATGAAGACAAAAGGAACTTCAGCAAATATTATTGTTGTTATTTTCTTTAGTTCCAGATGAATATAAACTTTGTTGAGTTGATATTCCATTAGTAATATATTTTTTTAATATTATCTATTTTTCTATTTTGTACATGTTTTTCCTCTGGGAGTATTCTGGCTCCCATAGACAGACATACATAACTTGTTTACTGCTGTTCTGTTTATGTACTTGTTGTCTTTCTCTGTGTTTTAATTTCCCCCCTGCAGGGTCACACTCCTTTAGACCTGGCCCAGCAGGTCCACAGTCCGCTGCTCATTCACATGCTCAATCATGTCAAACAGGAGAGAATTCGCTCCAGCTCTCACTGTTTGCGGCTCGTCAACAGATACAGGGTATGAAACGTGTCATGTCCTGCTGACAAATACCAAAAAAAAAAACTCAACTCAACTTTTCTGACACCCTTTCTTTTTTGTTTTGTCAGGTGATGCTTCAGTTTTTGCTCTGCACTGCCACTTTTGGCAGCGTAGCAGCCGTGTTCGACATGAGGACGGAGTCCTGGTTACTCAAAGGGATCCTGCTGGCCTGTATTGTAGGTGTGGTCAATCTGGTGGCAAGGTGAGAAGATGTGTCCACTGCTGGATTTGGTTAGTGACACTCTGAAGGGTGTTCTGCCTCTTAATGTTTTCTTTATCTTATGTGTGTCTGTGTAAACAGAAACTTCTCCAGTTTGGCTTTCCAGTCCCGTCTCCCAGCATCATCTCTCATGGCCTCGATCTTCTGGATGATCTTCACCTGGTGCCTCTGGGTTGTGCCAAATATCCTTCAAATGCCTCTGTTTTTCACATCAGTAAATGGTTGATGTCAGTAAATACAGCTCACTTTATTTCATTGAATGGAAAATGAGTTTCTTAACTTTGATCCCACATGGGCCGAGTGCAATAGTCCAGGTTCTCTTCACCCTAAATGCCACTGCCTTGCTCTACTACTATTTCCGGACCTGCAGAACCGACCCTGGCTTTGTCAGAGCAACAGAAGAAGAGAAGAAAATGGTGGGAAGCTTTATTTTGTTTTAGCTTTCCTTTTTTTATTGTGAAGACTAATCTGGGTTTTGGTTTTGTGTCCTAGAATGTGTTAGTGTTGGCAGAAGCTGGCTGTCTGGACCCTAGAATATTCTGTACCTCTTGTATGGTGAGAGTACCAACCCGTGAACTATCAGCAATATAACTGAAACTATTCTACTGGATCAGTGAAACCAGCGACTAACTCGTCTGTTTAACTATGACAGATAAAGAAACCAATGAGAGCGCACCACTGCTTCTACTGTGACGCCTGTGTGGCCAAGCAGGACCATCACTCTAAGTGGACCAACAGCTGCATCGGTACAAGTCTATAATATGGCTCCATATCTAAACACACAAACCTGGGAAATATACAGACATGGAAAAAATGATTAGACCACTCTGGTGTTTTCTTCAATTCCTTGTTCATCTTAATGCCTTGTTCCACTAAGGGTTTATCACCTGAGGGAAACAATGAACACAAAACCATGCAATGACTAAAAGCACTGTTTTTGTCAGTACAATGTTATTGCTAGTGATGTAGGAACGGAAGTGATTTTTGTCACTGTCCATAAAACCATGCAAAATGGCCAGAAATCAGCTTTGAAATTAAACTTAATTATGAGCCTTTTAATGTTGTTATTATATTTGTCCAGATTAATGTAGATTAAGTGGACTTTTAAATGGACAAGAAATTAAAGAAAGAGTGGTCTAAGATGTGTATAAGAGACAGCCCCATAGCTTGAGGTCGGATGTCAGAAGATGTACCTTCTTTAAAAGCTTTTATTGTAATTACTGGACTTTCAACATCTTTTCATAAAATCGTACAAAAAAAAAAAAAAATCTG
>JAFBJS010001184.1:64477-130096 GCA_016785265.1 Paraplagusia blochii
CAAAACCATGCAATGACTAAAAGCACTGTATTTGTCAGTACAATGTTATTGCTAGTGATGTAGGAACGGAAGTGATTTTTGTCACTGTCAATAAAACCATGCAAAATGGCCAGAAATCAGCTTTGAAATTAAACTTAATTATGAGCCTTTTTTGTTGTTATTATATTTGTCCAGATTAATGTAGATTAAGTGGACTTTTAAATGGACAAGAAATTAAAGAATAATTTTTTCCCATGACTGTATATATAATGTATACAGTGGATTGCAGCTCTTTCCAGTTGTTGTATACAGTCTGTGTGTGAATCCTGTCATGGACCACATTTGTCTCCATCCAGGTGCCAGGAATCACGCCTACTACGTCCTCTTCCTATTTTCTCTGGTCCTGATGGGAGCCTGGATGTTCTATGGGAGTTTTGTCTGTAAGTGAGACAGCTACCAGTGAGACACCTCTCGCAAGAACACACGTGTCCTCATCACTGTGTGTTGTTATTTCCAGACTGGTCAACTCACTGTTCCCTACATTATCAAGAGGAGGGTCTGTGGGGCGTCTTGTCCAACCTGGTCAGCTGTTCTCCCTGGTTGCTCTGCATCTTTGTGCTGTCTTTCTACCACGTCTGCTGGTCCAGCCTCTCCCTGGTCTTTCAGCTCTACCAGGTGAGTGGCGGTCAGACTGTTGGCTTTATCAGAAGTCATATTTGGTTTTTTCGTCCAGTCACCGCTGTATAATTGTTGTAGGAGGATTTGATTTGTAGATTCTCAGTCATCCAGGTGACGGTGGAGGTTAAAAAGTTTTACACCGGACACCCTACCTGACGCAACCCTCACAATTTATCCGGGCTTTGGACGGGCACTAAAACAACACTGTCTTGTGCTCCATAGTGGCTGGGTTATGGTCAAGCTCAAATAGCTTTAAATTGTCTGAAGATCATTTAAAGATTCTCTTGACCACAACTGGTTTATTAATATCCGACCATTTAAATATTTTTACTTTTCAGTCCTTCCGGTAAAGTCTTTGTCATTGTCTTAACGTTCCGTAAGTGAAGGAGTCTTGCCTGATGTGTCTCTGTCGGTGTCTCTGTTTTCAGATTGCCTTCTTTGGACTGACCACCACAGAGAGAAACAGTCTGATGTTACACCAGAGGAAGCTGCGACAGACGGTGTCTCTGAGACAGAATCCTTACAAGTGAGCGAATGTGTCTGTCTTCATTTGTAATTCATGTTAACAACAACTTGGTTTTGAGTCGTCCTCATTCATTTCTGTGCTCTGTGTGTCTTTGTTTTTCTTTGACAGTCTGGGTGTAGTGAAGAACTTGGTGTCCTTCTTCCAGCTGCGCTGCTGCGGCCTCTTCAAGCCTGCAATAATCGACTGGACGCAGCCTTTTCCTGCTGGACACGACCAGCACATGTTTGGACTCACAGATATGGTCTGACCTCACTGTGGGTCAAGGCTCACACTCCGTCACCAATGGTTATGGACCAAAATAGAATATATTTATTTATTTTTTTTATGTGTGAGCTCTCTGCAGAGAATGGTTCACGGTGATTGTAGTCTCTGACATCAGGCACTTGTAAATAGTGATTGAGTTGCGTTTTGTTGCTGCCGCCGCCTTATCGAGTCACAGTTAAGAACTTTAAAGGTGCAATTAACATTTTGAGAGCTTTTTTTTTACAAAACAAAATTTTGTAACCGCTTCTGGTATAAGGGTCTTTGTACAAGTTGATGACTTTGTAAAAGCTGCATGTGTTTCATAAGGAGTGACCACTGTTCAATAAAGCAATGTTGATCCTGTCCTTCACCTGGTTGTGTGTGAAGTCAGCTGCTGTGGAACACTGTAAGAAAATGAGTGTTCAATTCCCTGTCAATCTTTCACTCACAGTGTGTTTGATTCCAGCCAAAGAGCCAGAACATTAGATGATTCAGTTGATTTGATCTGCGTAACATGTTACATTTTAACCGGAGCAGTTTCTTTTTTCAGCTACAAATGTAGACCTGCTTTTAATGTTTAATGTTTCATTCTATTGTCCTGATGTTGGACAACTACGTAACTGTCTCTCTGAAGTTATGTCCTTTCTTAATCCTGTGATTAGATCCGCAGCTACAGTAACACACTCACAGTAACTGTTTACAACTTGATCTAATTATTATAATATTGAATTAATTAACTTCTTTATTAATATATTAGATTAGATTTAATAGAACTTTCTTGGGAGTTTCCCTTTGGGAAATAGTTGTCCATCACACAGGAAGGTTTGGAGAAAAAGCAGAGAGAAGACAGATTGAAATGGTTTGGACATGTTTAGAGGAGGACGGTGGATACATTGGTAGAAGAATGATCCTAGAGATGGAGCTACCAGGTAGGAGACAAAGAGGAGATAGGTGGATGCAGTGAGGGAGGACATGGAGGTAGAACATACAGAGGACAGGGGGAGATGGAAAATGTTGATTCGCTGTGGTAATCTGAAAAGGCAACAAGCCATGAAGAGAAAAAGAAGACTGTAATTTTTGTATATTCATTTATTCATCCTCACATTCTTATCTGTACTAGGTCTCAGGGGCAGCATTCTCCTCCACCCAAATCACACTGTGGGTGGTGAACCCACTGAAAGTTATGTGCATCAAGATGCTATGCCTCAGTGGCAACCTGGCAGTTGGTCTGCTTCCTTAACCGCCATGCCACCACTGCTGTCCATGATGACGCAAAACTGTTTTGTTAGTTGCATGTAAAGTGAAATGATGTTGATGACAAATATTCTTGTATTCCAGAAATGTTTTATACAGAAACAATCTTCAACCATGACCATACATTTGTATCAGTCACACATGATGCTCAGCTTTCAATGTATCATTCAACATCAGACACCGGCTCATCATCAGAAATCATTGACTGTGAAGGTAAGAACTGAGTGTAACAGTAAATGTAATAATATGTTTAACAGATATTGATAACAATGACAGGAAAACAAAAAAATTCTACTTTGTCTCTTCACTGTCGTTCCTCCAACATGGCAGCATTTCCCAGTCCAAACCCTTTTGGACCAAAGTTTTTAGCGTAGCAAACTGAAAAGAGTTAAAATATATATATATTTGTTTGTTTATTTTAGATGCACAGACATTTTCCAGCTCAATGACTGTGGATGTCCATGTACCTTTACAGTAGATCTCTCCATCTTTGTCAGTCACTGTGGTCGATTCCAGGCTTTTGCCACAGATTGCACAGCGGAAACAAGTTTTATGCCAAGGCTGCACGAAGGAATGAAAACAACAGAGGAAATAAACGTGGTCAGACTGGTGTAGTACTCCGGTAGGTGTTAAAAGTACTATTTAGTATTTTCCAAAGGGATCACTCGGTTGGACCACTCTTACCTTCCCGGCCCCCATCACTTTCTCCGCTGCGTAGACAGCCTTGGAGCAGCGAGAGCACCGGTCTGACCCTCCAAACTTCTGGGAGCTCTTGGTTGGATTGGCATTAGTTGAAGCAGGTCTGGGTTTTGACCTATAAAAAGTAGTTTTTTATTACACCTGGATGTTGCCTCTCTGACTAAGTCTAAAAACCATGTGATGCCATTAAGTCACCCATTAGAGTGCAGGTCAGCTTGATCTCCCAGAGGATCAGAGCTCAGAGCTCCAGCTCCTTGTCCGTATCCATATCCTTTGGGACCATATTTCTTCCCATAGCAAGACTTGCAGTAAATCTCCGACTCGTGTGCAGCCATCGTGGTGCTGTCCAGACCTTTTCTGCAGCTCACTGCGAGCGTAAAAACACAACATAATAACAAACTTACTGTAATAACTAAGGGCCGACACCATACAGCGATGGACGTTAAATAAAGCCTCCAGACAGGGAGTTTTATCAGTCAGCAGTGGCATTAAACGTAAGCAGATGTCATGTGTTTGTTTCTATTTGTAGAATGAGAACAAAGTGCGATGTGAATGTTCGAGAAAAGATGAATGAGTAGCAGATGGATTTGCTTATCGCATCGACCTTTCACAGCTCCCGCTGGGAGCGAGCACTCGTGAAAGAGCCGAGACATGGAAAGTCAACAGATACGGTGGGTCTGGATCACAGTGGGGCTAGAAGAAGAAATCAAATCAGGCCAGAGTGAAGGGAAGAGACTGGGAAAATATATAGCGAGTAAATAAAGACTGGCCTCAAACAGAAGATAAAGGGATAAATGGTGAGAAGGGTGAGAACAGTTGGAGAAAGTGGGCATTGAGTGGAAAACTGCTAAAAAACAAAGTAACAGCCATTAACACACTCTACCTGTGGCATTTTACCTCTTAGTTTGATGCAAACCCTCAGTCAAAAGGTAAAAAAAAATAAACTGTACACAGCAAATTGAAAATATGAAGATGGTGTTTATATGCCAAGGCACTCATATCAGATTGATCCATACTGTGAGCCTTCCTGTGGGTGGTGAGCCCACAAGAGGTTATCTGGGTCCAAACAATGCTATATTCAGAGCATCTCAGTGGCAACCTGGCAGTTGGTGGATTTGAACCTGAAGCCATGCGAACCCAAGTCACTTGTTTAACCACCAGGCCTCCACTGCTAGCATGAAAAATTATTATTTTGGCTATTTCATTTAAAATGACTTGATGAGTCTAAAACAAAAGGAGTAATAAATAAAAACAACTCCTGAAACTTTCATTCTCCTTCATCTGCTTATCCATTACCAGGTGTAAGGGGCTGCAGTCTCCATAACTGCCACCCAAATCACACTTCTCCACACTGGCCTGTGGGTTGGAGGCCTACAGGAGGTTATGTGGGTTTGGAATGGTGCTATGGTAAAAACGCCAGTGTTGCAACCTGGAAGTTGATGGATTAGAACCTGAAACATTACAGTCCCAAGTCCACTCACTTAACCGCTAGGCCACCTCTGCTGCCCAACTACTGAATTTAATAACTTTTATCAATAAAATTAATCAATTAAAGACATTAAAACATATTCTTTATTAACAAAATTAAAGTTGTGTTCATATAAAGAGAACAAATTATTACTGAGGTTCTCAAACTTGGTCCCCATCACCCACTGGGACCACTGGAACTCAACACAGGGTCCACCTCCCTTGTTCCTTTGCTCCGCCCATGTTTCTGTCTTCCTTCATCATTGGCTGCTCATTCAGCTTCACCTGTTGCTCATAAATTCATCAGTGGTTCTTGTCTGTTTTGTGGGTTGTAATGTCTTTCAGTATGAGGCCATTGTGTGTTTGTTAGTAATTCAGTGGTTAGGACGAGATTCACTCCTGGACTGATGTCATGACTGTGGTTTATGTCAAAGACAGGACTGTGTGAAAGACTCACTGAGGAGGAGGAATGAACCTAAACACTGGTAAGAGAAAATCATTGTAACAGAACCTCATTAGGATGAGGTTCATGTTATACTGCACTTGTAATATTATTATCAGTTCAGAGGTGAGAATGCAGGTTAGGTTGAGTACAGAAAGCTGATCAGAAAGCAGATTTGAGTTGTTTTTGTTAAAATTAGTAAGAAATTAGTTGATTATTTTTATTGGATAATACAAAGTATGGACGAATTATCTTCTGGGTCCAGTTAGATCCACTCAGACACACAGAACAAAGTAAAGGAACCAGTGCTCACTGCAGATGAAGCAGGTCTTATGGAAGCTCCTCCCATTACACTGGATCTCCTCAGCGTGGTACACTGTCTTCTCACAGGCTGCACACTTGGCCCCGCCTCCCCAGTTTGGCATCTTTTGGCATGAATTTTGGAACAAAAAAACAGATATAAGGTAAATTACATAACATTTAAATTCATTCAGTCAGTCATCTTTGTTCGCTTATCTGTTACTGGGCTCAGGTTACATACTGTGGTGAGTCCACAAGAAGTTCTGTGGGTCAATATTGTCAACAACTAGACCACCACTGTTGCCCAATTAAATAAATTCAATGTAAAATAAAAACGAACAGATTGAACCATGTAAGGGAATTATATTAGTTATCATGATGGGGTTAAAAAAACAATGATATTTCAATCTGACTGATAAGAGAAATAAAAAAAAGAACCCATTCTTCCCTAAAACAGAATAAAGTTTTGATTTTGCAGAAATCCAGATAAAAAAAGAAGCAAAAATGGGTTATCAACAAATTTTGATGATATTGATGTCAGGTCGTTTGTTTGTAGATTATAGGAATACTGATTATAGTAATACTTATGCCCAATTAAATAAAAATAAAGATAAAATATATTAAAATATGGTTACCATATCATAGTGTGTACTGTAGTGGTGACAGTATACTGTAACTAACTAATAGTTTGCCATTAAGCTACACACATTTAATCAGGCTCACAACAAAAAAGGCGTGTACGAAGAACGCCCCGTTTACGGTGTAAAGAGTTTCGTTAGGCAACTGGCCCTTCAGGTTTTTTTGGAAAATGTTTCACCTCTCATTCAAGAGGCTTCCTCAGTTCTAACTGTCAGCGGGGAGTAACAGAAGTTATACCTGTGAGTGATAATGTCCAGGTTATAGGAGTAATATATTTTTTTAATACTATAAAGTGAAAGTTTAGTAAGTTGCTAGAGTTAAGTCAATATTTACATTTATCTTGTTCATTGTCATTGGAACAGCAGCAACCAAGGCAAAAGTGTGGACATCAGTGTCCTAGATTGCGTCCTCTTATAAATAAATACAGTGTAAAAACCAGATCAACTGTATTCAATCTAATATATAACAACATAAAAACGCAAATGAATAAAGGAAAGAACAAAAACCTACAAATACAGATGTATAAATACATAAATCAAACCCCTACCTTGGTTGTAAGTCTTTACCCCTCTGTCCAAATTTGGAGGTGAACGCTCCACCACAGCTTATATAGCCCCCATCTCACCATCCCCACCGCCCGCTGCTGACAATGGAATGAAAGCATCCACCGAAAATAACATGTGACAGAGCGAAGCCCCTCTGACCCTTCATCACGGTCCAAGAGGAGAGGCCTGAACATCGGCCCCTCGCCCACATTTGTTCATGCGTCCACTGAGACCCGGGAAACTCTGAGGCACTGCAGGGATTACACATAAATGAGGGGAACTTGGAGCATGGAAATGACAACTGTGTGTTGTGGCTCAGCCACAGTAGTGACCTTGTGAGCGGAGCAGTGACAGACCAGTTCATCTGGTTGTTGCTGTTGATGTTCACACTAGTTTAGTCATTTATGACTACAAGCCCATTTAAAGGTTTTAACGCTAACGACGTGAACTGAATATTCAATGACGTCAACGAAATGTATTGTTTATTACAATTAGTCCTGATTAATCTCACAGCCCAATACAAAACCTAAATCAGTCATCCACATGCATTGTTTTTTTTTAATTTATTTTTAGAACTTTATTAATCCCTCTGGAGTATACTTCGGGAAATTAAGCCTCTGCATTTAAGCCATCACCACAGTGACAGACGACTGAGCCAGCGCCCAGGGAGCTGTGTGTGGTGATGATCCCATGCCCAGGGCATCTCAGTGGTAACTTGGCGGTAGGGGGTTTGAACCAGGGGCCTTGCGGATCAAAGTCTGTTTCCTTAAGCACTAGGCCACCAACTGCGCCATCTAACTTTTCGAATCTCTTTAATTTTGTCTCATTTTATCTTAGTTAAATGTGTCTCACTGATAATCCACTCAAACCACTTGAAGCAGTGGTTTTAAACTCAACTAAGTTGAGGGCCACAACAACTAAACCCAATTACCGTTAATGTATTATATCTAATAAATGTCAGCATCTTGTATCTTCATGTAGTACACAAAATTACAGAAGGAAACAAAAATTCTTTAAGAAAAAGATTAAAATTTATTTAAAAATTTCACAGTCTGCAGAATATCAAAAACATTCCATTCAATTATAAGTTAAATTTCACAGAACAATTAGTCTCAGACCTTTTATTTTTCTTCACAAATATCCACATATTCTCAAGGGTCAACATGTGCAAAAGTAACATCGCCAGATGCTTCGCAATCACAACATGATTTCATTGATTCCAAATAAAGGTATTTTACCTCTTAAATTATACTTCATCACACAAATGGGCTTTTCTTTTAGACTTTGGGTTTACAATAGAGTAAGGTTGGAGGAGGGGCAGGAGGACATTACACTGACTAAGCAGAAATTCTCTCTTAGATATTCTGCTCTGTAACAAAATAAAAATCATCTGAAAGAATAGTGTTTATGAGACTGCGGTCAGAAATTACATTTCCATGAGTTTGGACCACTGGCCCACGGCCAATGTCTCTCCATCACAGCAGCTATAATTAGAGTTGCTGCTGATAAAGATGAAGAGGCCTCTGTGAAATGTTCACAGATAATGAATACTGTTACACATATAATAAAAAATAATATCAATAATTAAAAGAAACAAGAACCAATCACCCTCCAAATAATGCACCGTTGATTCTCACTGTGAGAAACTTTCCCAGACTTTGACTCAAGAGTCCTCTGTGTTAACATCCAGCCTCCTCTGAGGAACGTAAACTGTTTTAGTGGCCGATGCAGGTCCGCTGGCCGTTACCACGGCAGCCAGAGGTGAGACAGGAACAGGTGTTTGGAAGAAGCTGGGCTGGGGGGGTCCATTCCCTTTGGGGGTTGCCATCATAGACTAAACAACAAAGAGAGAGAGAGGAAAAAAAAGTTATTTTAGGATCATCCACCTGCTCAACACGGTGCTGAAAGATGTTTATGATAAATAATATTTTGTATGTGTATATGTATATACTATATATATATATATATGTATATACTATATATATATATATATATATAGTGCATATGTATACATATAAAAACAAATAGAAGACCAAATTATGATTTGTCATGTGTAGCTTCTAAACATTCATATGACTATATGTCAAGTTCCCCTTTTTTCCTCTTATGTAATGTCAAAAAATATTTTTTTACACTTTTTACATTTAATATAAAATGTAAAATACACCAGTTAATAATAATAACAACTTAGTTTTCTATGGCGGCTTTCAAGTAAGCCAAGGCTATTTTACAAATGTAAAATTGACACAATTCTATACAAAATATAAATATCTGATGGATGGAGATACAGTTTTTTTGACATTTATGTTGAGGAAATATTAATCAAATTCTTAAAATTGTAACATTTTTTTGCCGACAATCCAAATCTGAGAGTCTGAACGGACAAACCCAGACGTCACAGTGAACCGTACCTGTGGTAAAGTGAGCACAGCCACAGGATGAGGAGAGACAGACTGGTGGACAGGTAGAGGGGACAGAGGTTTGATGAAGACCATGCTTCTCTGCTGCTGCTGCAGAGTCAGAGGACTGGACAGTGTGGTGCTGTACTCTGAGGTCTGAGGAGCAGCAAAGTTATTCCTCGGGCTGGAGCCGGGAATCAGACCGAGGTTCTGCAGTGTGAAGTTGAGAATGGCAGGGCTGGGGCTGTGGAGGTTGAGAGGCTGCGCAGAGGCTGTGCAGGGGGAGACAGACGCAGGAATAGAAGGTGGAGTTGCAGCTGGAGGTCTGTGGAGGCGGAGACTAATAGGTGTGACCTCCTGAGCCAAAGTGGGCCTGGAACCTGTGGGTGACATGACAACAAATCGAATTCTTTAAACCTAAACTGCAGAAAAGTCAGTACGCTACATAATATCCAACAAGTATTTAACAAAATAAAGAACTGTGTGTGTGTGTGCTTGAAATGTAAAGATAAATCACCTGCAGTTGGAGTGAGCTGAAAATTGTAGGTGGGTGTTGAGGCGCCATTGTTTTCACTTCCTTTTGCTTCCTTCAAGCTGATGAGGGACTGCTGGGAAATTGGGATCAGGTATCCTGCTGGAACTAACGTCTGGAGGAGCAGATGATAAAATGTTAGAGGAACCTTTCATGATGGGTTGCCAAAAGCAGAGCATGAGCAGCTCCATCAGTACCTCAGTATGAAGATGTCCCGGTGTCAGAGGTACAGCTCTGACAGGGGTCAGTCCTGCCTCACTATCTGAGTTAACTGCCTTTTCTTCTTTGTCCAGGAAAGTCTCCAGGCTCTGGACCAGTGTCTCATTAGCCTTTAAATCAGCTGGAGTGTTGACAAACTCTGGGTCCAGATGGAGGGCACGGGGTGAAGGGCGACTGGAGAGCTGACCACCACGACGGCTTTTGAGGCGCGCCTGCAGGATCTCACAGAGCTTTGGAGAGGAGTCCTACAAAGAAGATCAAAAGGTATGTTAGCCTGTATTTGTTAAAATCACGACTCTCCCTCAACTACGACTATTAACATAAACATCCTTACCTTAAAGTTCTGTTCCGTTTTCCTTGATTTGCTGGGACTGCTCTCTGACGCAGAGTCCGGACGTATCCGTTTGAACACCAGGGGGCTCACTTCGGGTGCCCTGCTAGCAGCAGGCTGACTCATGGGACTCTGTCCCGTCTTATCTTCAAATGTCATGGAGCGCACAGCGAGACTCGTGGGCTGAGGCCTGGCTAGAGAGTTGGTCCTGAGGGACGAGGTGGGCAAGTACACAGCGTAGGGTCTGTTTCCCTGCTGCTGAGCCACCATGACAGGAATCAAAGGTGAACACTGGGTGGGAATATAAGCCACAGAGCCTGAAGGCTGAGCTGTCAGTGGGGTGAGGCAGACAGTGGTGTTGCCTCTGGACTCCTGGGTTGGGGTTAACAACGGAATCTGAGGTCTTCCCATTGAATTAGACGGTACAGCAGAGGACTCTTGATCCAGTTCAATCTTACAAATAGCAGCGAGTTGGGCCATTTTGTTTGACTCCATGTTTGAGGAATCGCCTGAAGACAACACAAAATGATATGATGAAGATAGTGATCATCAAAAATGGTTAAACCAGACAAGAGTAAACATTTTCACCCCAAACACAGGGCTATACTCACTGTGTGCATTCTTTAAAGGACTGCTTGGAGCCGAGTTGATCTTCCGCCTGTCGTCCTGGATGCTTTTCGCCAGCTTAATGAGGGAGGGGTGTCGCGTGAAACTGCGTTTGGTTCCCGGTGATGAAAAAAGCTTTTTAGCACAGTTGTCAACAGATGCTCTGGACTCCAGGACATTTGTCTTCCTAGGTATACATTCAGAAGTCGATCTCTCAAGGTCTGAAACAAGGCATGATGGTTGATTTTTAAATGACAATGACTACTGTAGAGGTAAACAAAAGTGTATGATTGTTTATCTAAACTAAATTCTGGAAAATAAACAGGTAGCATAGATAATACCTTTGGCGTGTGGAAATTCCACCGGGCCGATCCATTCAAAGGCAGGTTTCCTCCCCCTCTGGTCTGTAACGTGGACTTTCTCGATGAGTTTGAGACTTCGTAACACATTCGCAATATCATAGAGCCGTCGCACCTTGGCTGTAAAAGGAGACAGAGAATTATTGGTTAATAATCCTCCTTAGAAAATGGCTACATAATGACAAGAGTTTCAAATGGAGATTTTTCCCATTTGCCACCAAAAAATAGTTGGTTGCTTTGCTCAGGGCCAGAAAGAACCACGGTGCTTACTCTTGAACTTGTTCTTGTCCTGATCTGCCTCCTGGTCTTCACCAATGAGGATCTTTGCTGCTACATCCAGACATACTATGCCAGAGTCTGACACCAGAAAGAGCATCACAAACTTCTGGCTCATCACTCGTAGAGATTTATCCTTCCGACTGTTGACAGATGCTAGATATGAGAGTGGACCAGAAGATGGAAACACCATTTAGAACCAGTGCTGTGCACTCTTCAACAAGACGCCCTATCAAACCGTATCAAACTTACTAAAAACAAAATCGTATGAAAAATGTTGGTTAGCTCATAATCCCACCTGCTTTAAACTCAACTCCTGGAAGCTCCACAAAGAACATCTCCTTTTGTCCCTGCTCATCTCTCTGCAAATCTCCTTCCTCTTCATTCTCCTTCTCTTCGCCATCAAAATCAAAAAGCCGCTGCTTAATCTGCTGCATCTGCTGCCCGTAATGGTGCTCTTCGCCCACCTTCTTCAAAATGGCCAATGTCTGAGCCATTTTTGAGCGTCCGTGCCACGTGTATCGGTTTTTGGCAAAACGACTCACCATATGAAGGCTTTCTAGCACATTCATGATGTCATAAATTCGCCTGCGCTCCACATCTACAAAGAGAAGAGGATGCACAAAGTAAAAACACAAGTTACAATAACGGAATAAAATTTTTAAAAGCTAAAATGGATGAAAAAGTAAATACAAAAATCTTACTAAGTTCATTAGCCACATCATCTAAGCAGATATCATTGTCCAGGGCAGGGTCAGGATAATCTGGGTAACGGGCAAGGAACTTGTGACAAAGCAAACCCAGACTCTTTTCTTTTCTGCTGATCAATTTCTCAGATTCTGCAGTTTCCTGAAACAAGATCATGAAAAGTTTTAACCTACAGTATATGTTCACATGGGTAGACATTCCTCAGTACAATGTGTACTCTACCTGTGAACATTCAAGAGGTTCCTGTCCCTCATGGTCTACACACAGTTCTTTCTCACGGTTTCTAATGTCAGGACTAGCAGCACTTATGAGCATTTTGAGGTTAGATGTTGGTGTCCATGGATCAACGGACGGTCCTTCCCTTCCCTTTTTAGGTGTGGTCAGGGGACCCATGGTTGAAATGTTCTCCACCAACACAGAGCACATACACGGTGAGTGAGGTATTAAAAGTCCATCACCCTAAAAAACAAAAAACAGTTTAAAATTATCAACTGGGTAGCAGTGGTCACAACACAGTATGTTCAATGCATTGCACAAAAATAAATATCGACTTAACTAATTCATATACCTATATTATCAGTTGTAATTTCACTATCTATTAAACATGCATATGAAAACTTGCATAAAAAGACATTTCTCGTGTAATATTACTGTTTCTGTACAAGATCCAAATTTATTCAACATAAACTCGTGTGTATTCTGACTACTAGAATGAGAGCCATTTAGTAATATACTACTAGGCATGTCAATATGGATTAATATTTCATCGACTACGACGGTTGCAACATATTTTGCAGCTACTATATTTCACTGAGACTTATTTATGTAATATAAACTATTTAGGGCGGGTGAATATCGGTAAATATCCACACAGATATCCATACATCTTGGCGGTTAACTGACGGGCGCTCTATCGAATCCTGGAGCCAAACTGAAGAAGACGCGCCACCCACATCCATGTGAAACAGCCAATAGCAGCTCACAGCGAGGCGTCTCACCGGAAGTCAAGTCTGTCCCGCGCAGGTAAACTATGTTTGAAATCCTTGGCGCGGAACGTATTTAATGCTGTAACACCGGGTCCTTTCTCAAAACTTTAATAATTCTCTTAGAGATTAGCATTACGTTCACACTACGATGCAACCAGCGCAGTAAATACGATCACCGACAATAGATTAAATCAGGGTTATATTTTTCGGTGAGTAGCAAGAGCCGAAAACATACATAAATACTTAAGCTGAGATGTATCTGTTTCCACCAGGAATTCAAGAAAACTCGATTTGGAAAAATAATGCTTAATCAGGGTAGCCCTCCAGCAGGAATGTAAAATAAATAGAGGTAGAAACACGGAACGTAAACGTCGATCAGTTTAAAGCGACAGGGCGGCAACGGCGACACCGAAACCACTATTTTCGAAACCAGTGCTTTAATTTACATATCCTACGTTAAAAATGGTTATAATTTTAAAGCCTGTAACAAAAATGTTAGTAGACTTACCTCCGCCTCGCGATATAATCGTTGTTTAGAGAAATATATCCATATAAATGTTAATCTCTTGGCAGTAACAGATTTCCAGAAGTAGAGACTTTTACAATAGGTCACTGGTTTTGCTTGGCTCCTCTGTTAACACTATAAAAGTGTGTTATCTGTATGTGTAAAGGTCCACGCGATAATAGGCGCGTTTTGACTCCAGTAGCGGGAACTTCTGTTGGTCAACTTTACCGAGGCAGGGCAAAGTTTTCCCACTTGTATGAATGACCATAGACCTGGCCCCGCCCAGTTTAAACACGTCTTGACGTCGCTGTGACGACAAGGCGGAACTTCCGGTAGTGAGGATCAATAACTTTTCTTCTATCGGTGACGAATGTGGGCGTGGATTTAAGAGTAATGAATGTCATGAGTTTTATGCAGGGCTGATTGTAACTCCTTGGTGGAAAAATATTATATTTACTATTAGAACAAACCTGCTTTGCTTTATCTTAGGAGTGAAATTTTACAGTGAAATCTACATTTTTGGAAAAACAATATAATAACTCGAGATCATTATTAGTGTAAACAGTAATTACTTTATCACGTTCCACTGAGGTTTGGTCAAAAACACTTTTTAATAAGTTTTTTTCTTTACTTACGGAGTCTTTTCATCTTCTGGAGTTTATTTCTAAAGAGTATACATGAACTGGAAATTATATTTGTAATATTAAAACAATCGTTGACATCATAGTGGTTGCACATATCTTGAGAGTCAAGACAAAATTGACATCTGGGACATTATATGCAATATTACAAGCTCTCTTTATAACAACGGGACATTTGATTTAGATATCTTGTCCCAAATGCAGAAAAATACGTGCTTAGCATAATACTATATCATATTGGTTCAAATATACAGTGTAAGCCTCACAAAATTTCAGAGTCTGCCAAATTTATGTCACAGAATATTTTTTTTCTGTATACTTGTATCTGAAATGCGTGCTTTTTATGTTGTTGTCAGTGGTAAATCAGAGAGTAAAACATGCTTCAGTTGTGTTGCATTTTTGTAAGTAAATATGTCTGAATATGTGTTCTCTTTTATTTTTCTTTTCTTGTGGTATACATAAAAATTCTCAGGAAAAACAAACTCATTTTGTGAACCATCCATCAGACCCACATGCACAGACACTCCATATAACCATGTTAGTGAACATTAACTAACAGACTTGCTTGATTAAAGTGTTCTCTGTTTGCACTAAATCCTAATTTACATGATAATTACTGGCTGAATGCTGGCTGCCTGCAGGAAAGACAATTTCAGTGAGGGATGAAGGCCAAAGCCACCGCAAAGGCTGGGTTGCCAGGCGGACAACCAATTTTCCCTTGTGTTAACCATTTCTGTTAACAACAAATTCATGTACAAATAGTCCTTTGTGTTAAGCCGTGACAGTGCACATACATAATTCATAGAAAGCTGGAGACATGTTTGGTAAAGGACCAAAAGCAAATGTTTACCCTTAATCCCATAACTGCTCAATCTGCGTTGGCATTATATATTCAGATCACATCATACATGGAATGTTCAGTGGTGCATTGTTGGTGCAAAGCAGTAGAAGAAGAAATAAAGACAATTGTTTGTGCAGAGAAGAAATGTATCCCTTATGTCACAGCCTATGATCTACTTCTACACCATGCAAATGTTGCCTTTCATATACTTTCTAGTGTTGTCATTAGAGACTAAATTATTGCATTTTTTTTTGGTACAACAGTGGAGTGAAATATCAATATAAACATATAGTCTTTTTTCATATTCTGCACCGGATCATAAGTCTCCACTTATCCAGGATCTTTCCTGACTCCTCTTCATATCACTGTTAGTTGGTTATAATGTTGCATATGCGCCTTTGTGAATGATTAATTTTTGGCTTGTCTCTATTTTGTCGCTAGATGGCAGTAATACCCTCTGTACGAAAAATCTCCATGGAAACAGGACAGAAACTTCAAGGATGCTGGGAGAAAATACAAGCGCTCAGTGACGTAATGCCCCGTATGCTAGAGTAAGCGTTGAGTGCCCTGACGCTGCGTTCAAGTGCTCCTTGAAAATATTCCAAACTTTTGCCTTAAATTTGGTTGCGTAATAATTTGTTTTTGCGGGCCTGATGTCAGACCATAAATGTCACATTTTAATTGCATTTAAACTTATACAGAGACGTATACTTATACATACCAGATAGGCTTCCTATATTTCAGTGAAAGGCAATTAAAACAGATGTGCAATATCAATATAATATATTAACGTTTAATAAAGTTGACCAAAAATAACAACCTATTTGTAAGATGCTTTGAATGCGAGTTACCATATAATACTGCATATTCACCACAGCCACAACGACCACATCAGTCCTACTGAACATGTCAAATGTTGTAATGTGAATGTTAAATTGTCACCATGTTGTCACGGCAGTTACATTGGACACCAGGCGGTCCACAGGGATCAAGAGACAGTAATAAAGTACATCTTCCTGTTCAGTTTTATAAGTTGGACTCTATTACATAAAGAGACTTGTAATATATCCACCAGTCCAATTATATACACCATTTATCTATAAATAAAAGGAGTGGCAACGTTATGCAGCGTAATATAAACCTAAACCTAAACCGAAAATCTATTCTTCTATGGCCCAATTACCAGATACTTTGGTAATTGTTAAACATTTCTATAAACACAAAAACTACATGTTCGCCCCAACCAGTGACTCAAGTTCCCTGTAGGGCGGTGTTTTCTCGCCCTACTCTGTAAATCTCGACTACAGAGTTTCCATAAATTCGGCTGGTCATGTGCCTCGACATTTTCCGATGATAAAAGTTTGACTTCGCCTAAGAAAGCTGAGAAAACACTGTCATTCTACCATTCTGGACAAGTTTGTTTGAGGTGACAACCTTGTTTGGCCTCACTGGGTTTTTCTAGGACGATGCATTTCAGACACATTGTACTGTCTGTATGTCAGAAATGTGATCAAATATATGATATTCGCTAATCAATACAACACGATATATTAGAAATATGAAATAACAAAAAAATAATAATATTTTAAACATTCGTATTACACTCTTCGATTACGAAAACCTTCGAAGGCAAAACGTTTCCAACTGCTCTTGAATGCAGCATCTGGCCGCTCCGCTCTGAGCCATAGGAGGGGACAGAGCCTCACACGAGGCAGGGACCCTCAGTACAGGGACGGCAAGAGACGGAGAAGTGCGGAGGTGAGCACCGTGTCTTTTTACTGCAACTTCTCTCACAAAGTATGTCTGTGTGTAGTTAAATTCTTCTTAGGAATAGAATGACTTTTCATTCAGATCGGTGCAGCGTGTGTCAGCCAAGCAGCTCGTGAGTGCAGACAGATTTTCCTGCAGGGATGCTGCAGTGGCTCAAGCCGCCAGCAAAAGAAACCCAACTGTATTGAGTTAAATGTTAGTTTATCATCTAAAGCAGACTCTAATGACAGGGAATTAAAACGCATGTTAAGAAGTTGTTGTTTGAAGACAGTCTTGTGGGCTGTAGTTTTATTCAGGTTTTTCTGTGATTGGTGGAAAAACACCTGCAGCAATTAGTCACAGGTTAAGAGTTAATTGTTTTCCCGGGCTTTGTGGAAAAATAGTTCAAGAATTGTTATCTGTTCTTCTTATTATTTTGATTAATAATTTGCAGTGTCACGTTGAATAACAGAAAATACTCTATAAACATTTGGCAACAAGTTAATGCACTTGCTGTTTTATTGTAACAGTTTCACAATTTTTGTTGGTGTTAATAAAGAACCACTTGTTCTATGGAGTAGTTTGGTTCACCTGCTTTAATAGAGCATGTATCACAGTGAAGCTGTTAAACTGTCATACTTTCTGACCTTTTTTTCTTCAACATCAGCACTTGTTCCCTGCCAAGATGCCTCATTAGACCTTCAACCTGTGACTGACCTGCCTTCGCTGTTCTTTTTTTATTTTCTAATACCTTTGGATATATCCAAACACTGAAGTCTACTCTTTTATTGAAACACAGAAACGAAGATCCACTCCTACTTTTTTCAACACCAAATAACACAATATGGTCTCTCTAATTGAGCTTTTTTTCGTCCTCCTTCTGTCTGCCTGGAGGTTCTCCTCAAACCAGCTTTGATTGACCTGCCACTGCAGAGAACACTCATGAAGAAGTGATGTGACCACGGCACAGCATGTAAATCTGGTTAGAACCCACTGGGGGATGGGTGACACCTTCTCCTTGAAGCAAAGTTGATGGACAAACACTCTTCATGTTTTAAATTCATGCACCAGAACTGGAAACCTCACTGGCAGGGGACTGAAGAACTCTGAGAAAGTATTCCTCTCAAATCTCCATACGGATATTTATCTGTGGAAGAAACGAAGGAGTCACTTATGGGAAAATGGAGGGAGGAGCAGAGGCGAGTCCACCGCAGCACCAGAGGAGGAAAGCAATGCTGCATGGCTTGGAGGACCAAAAAAAGGTAAGAAAATTATCCATGCTCTTCCAACACTACATGGCTGCTTACTGTTGCATACTGAAGGACATGAGGATGGACAGGTTGACGGAACATTCAGGGAGACACAGGTTTGGGTTTTCCGAAAGTAAACAAAATGACAGATTATTAAATGCCATGTCAGCGTCCTGACCTTCTAGATAGATGAATAGATAGGTTGATAATGCTTTATAATCTACATTCTATGACCTTAGCACTAAAAAAAAGCCAAAAAAGACATGAAAGTCTATCCAGTCAGTGGAGTATCTCTCTGAGGTTTGTCTGATGCTTTGTGGCTGAGTAGAATTAACTTTAGTGGTCTGTAGTAAGATTGATTGATGGAGTACTTAACACGGCTGTTTGAGCTTCACTCTGCATTCTCACCATGATTCAATGCTGCTGTTGAATAGTTTTTTCTGGATTGCAATTGAATGGATGAGTGGATAATAGGCTGCTGCAGGTTTAAAGACGGTCACCACCACCTCCACCAGTGAAAGAACTGCTGTGATGTGGTTGAATGCATTTGTCAACTTCTGGAAAGGGGACTATTTTTTTTAAAACTATTTTCATTTAGTTATTGTAAGAAAGGAAGGAAAGTGGTGTGGCAGTGATGGCCTAGTGGTTAAGGATCCGCACTGGGTTCCGCAGGGTTTCTAAGTTTCAAATCCACCAACTGCCAGGATACTGAGTGGACTGAGGTCCACTGAGCATGGCATGTCCCCACTCACAGCTCCCTGGGCGCTCAAAGCTGCCCGCTGTTCACTTTGGTGTTGGGTTAAATACAGAGGTGACATTTGGTTGTGTGCAGTGGTGTGAATCTCAATGTCATGATGACAATGAGTTTGCTTTCCTTCCCTCTCCTTTCCTTATAAGACGTTAGTTATTTATCTAGGCCTGGATCTGATTAAAAGGACATTTTTTCCAGATAGTTTAGCTATTGTAAAGCTTTACATGCAACGTCAAACTCTGTGCATTGAGACTCAGTTCTGATATTGAGCCAACAGTCAAGTCTTCCCATCTCTTTCCAAACCCCTACTCACTTTATTCCTCACTGAGATTATACAAGCCATTCCCAAAACCACTGTCAAGCTTTTTTCCGCATATTTTTCTTCGTTCAGATTGACTAATCCTTAAATAATACAGATAAGAAAGTCTACTGGCTGTTTTTTTTTTTTTTTTTTTTTTTTTATTTAATACGTTCAGGAAATCTTGGTTGATTATGAATAATTAAGTTAATGAATTTTCCTTTAATAATTATTCCTACATATCCCAAAGGTAACTCGGGCGGACTGATACAGTTCTGTATAATCTGATCTCTAATCCTATCAAGTTAATACAGATGAAGTAATTAATGTAATTTTTGATAGGGCATAGCTGTGATGAGTATTTGTGCTCCATCTGATTCCTTGTCTTTTTTTCAAGCCTCACTCTCTAATATATACACATGTCAGAGATTAGTGGAGCTAGATGATCTGTTGTTGTATTTTTTTTCTCATCCTCATTACTACTTCCTCTGTTAATTATTGATTTGATCAGGTGTGTGAATTAGACACATGGGAATATGTAGAACATGAATATTAATTTTTTACCACTAAAGTCCCAGCTGCTGTTTTCCAATTTTTCTGCCTGTAAAGATTCCCTGGAAGCTGGAACACTGCGCGCTGTTGAAGGACTTTTCTATTGTCACCCAAGTCCTAAAATACAGAAAATCTATTTTTTTTCTCCTTTTGCATCTTTTTTTTTACCCCTGCTAACTCAATTCCATATCAGCAGTGACATGTCTGCACTTTAAAAATAATTCCTCTCCATCTGCAGATGTGGCAGCGTTATCAGTCCAGACAAGGCCTGATGTGCACTTCTCTCCAGGGACAGGAGGTTGTGCCTTCACTCTCTAATATATACACGTGTCAGAGATTAGTGGAGCTAGATGATCTGTTGTTGTATTTTATTTCTCATCCTCATTACTACTTCCTCTGTTAATTATTGATTTGATCAGGTGTGTGAATTAGACACATGGGAATATGTAGAACATGAATATTAATTTTTTACCACTAAAGTCCCAGCTGCTGTTTTCCAATTTTTCTGCCTGTAAAGATTCCCTGGAAGCTGGAACACTGCGCGCTGTTGAAGGACTTTTCTATTGTCACCCAAGTCCTAAAATACAGAAAATCTATTTTTTTTCTCCTTTTGCATCTTTTTTTTTACCCCTGCTAACTCAATTCCATATCAGCAGTGACATGTCTGCACTTTAAAAATAATTCCTCTCCATCTGCAGATGTGGCAGCGTTATCAGTCCAGACAAGGCCTGATGTGCACTTCTCTCCAGGGACAGGAGGTTGTGCCTGTCTGAGCCAATGTTCACCGTCCCTCTTAATGGACACGAGCCGACTTAAATAAATTGAAAGCACCGAGGTAGTAATGTGGACACAGAGGCCCTCATTGTTGGAGAATTACCTCAGGCTCCCATGCAGCAAGACTCAATGTCCCTGACAATTACCCAGACTGTGTGAGTTCAAGATCCCATATATGATACTCACCGCAGCAGGAAGTAATTGGATTTCATGCTCTTGGTAGATTTAGTCTCTCACCTGTCCCCTGCTTCCCGCATTATTGTCCGGTGAGTCCCAATCATGGAATGCATTATGGGAAAACAGAAAATGATCACATTGTGATGAACATGTGCTCAAAATTTGATTCAACAGAATGACGGTCACATAGGAGGGTTAGTGTTTTTGTCCACCTGTGAAGGAGTCAAGCTCCAGTCTCTGACTGGATGTCACTGGGACACATAAGTCTCCAAAGGTATTTTGGAGACTTTTACAGGAGACCATGTCGACACCTAAGTTTGTATGTCTTGGTTGTCTCTTGTGTAAATGAGGGACACAATCTCTTATTAATTTGCAATAGGACTGTTTAATTCGTCTTTTTTCAGGACCAAATTTCTTAAGAGTAATTTGATATTTTCTCTCACAGAGAAAAGAAAATCCCAAAGACCCGATTTCTCCCATCTACTGGTCTTTAACAAACAACTAGTAATTCATTTTTACAAAACATTTTTGGCATATCTGGAGCAGAACAGGTGCAGCAATTGTGATACTACAGACAATACAGTGGCGACAGTACAGTGTACAGCGTAGCCAGTTTACTGTCAGTGTTGTGTCTATTGTCCTCACAGGTATCTAAGTAGGTCAACAATGTCAGCAGTTTGGAGGTATTTTAACTTCATGGACAAATACAAAAGCGAGGTTAACAATAAGATTTGTCCTGCCATAACACGAGGACTTTAATGACACGCCAAAAATCATAAATCATAAATCATGGAGTAACACCTTTAAATCACTGTTTGTGCATATGAAATTATCTAAACACAAGCAAACAAAATGATCAGTTTCTTTATGTGATGTCCACAAAAAATGCAAAAAACACTATGATATAGTACAATAACAATTTTAATCAGGACCCAAGTACTCTTATTTCAACATTCTTAAAAATAATTGCCCTCTCAACTATTTCAAAATAATTCAGAAAGAACTAATTACAACACATAAATCATCTACACAGAACTTGCTTCTGCTCATCATGTAACATGGAGAAATAGGTGAGATGAAACGAGGAAGGTCACGTTGTAAATCTGGAAATATGGGTCGACCGTGTGAATTAGTAAAAAGTTGTTTTTACCAGTGACAGTCGGGTCAAACACTACATATTCATTATTTTTGATTAATGAACTGCGCCTGCAGTTTACCACAGATTTGTCAGAGCCAGCGTGAAATGAGGTTGGAAAGGCCGAGATGCCTGTGCACTCCAGGTCTGGAAGGCATGCTTCATTTATTGGAGCACATTCTGAGCTGATCTTTGATTAACAGTGGCTGCGCAGAATATCAAACACCTGGCCTACACTCTGCCCCCGCGCCCTCCCCACCCAACAGTAGATCTTGGATTCTTTAAACCTAAAAATCTAAGTTTATGTTCCTAAACGCTGATTCATTTGCGAGTCCTTTTTTTCTGCACTACATCAAATCTCTAATGTTAGCTTGCAGATGGCATTGACATAACTCCTCTGTTTCTTTAAGTCATGCGTCACTGTTCCATGTTTGGTGTGAAGTTAGTGTTTAGAGCGTATTTATTACCCATTGCCAGGTTTCATTATGCTAATGTATAATGTAATGGAAACACTGGAAACACTTGCCAGGAGAAAAAAAAAATTAGAAACGCATTCTGACCGCAGGTCTCAGCCTCTTCCATTAGCGTCTAATAGAGATGATGAAGGGCGTTGAGAAGGTGATGGGGAGCAGGCTGTTGTGAAATCTATTATAGATTCAGCTCAGTGCAGATGAAAGGAAATGTGACACTAATTGTGCAAACAAAGCCATTGGAAATTATGTATTGGCTTTCACTATTCTGCTTTCTGGCTGCTCATTAAGTGGACTTTGATATGCTTGGATGAGGCCTGGTAGCATAATGAGCTATTTATGGATAATGTGTGTGAGTGACTGTGTGTGTGCTGTGAAGCCTGGAACTTTCAGTGACATGCCTGAGTCTCCAGAACAGTTTCCCAAAGACTAGGTCACTAGTTCAGATGGGGCTCAAGAGATTTTTGTTGGGGTTGTCTCGCATCATGTTTTCTAGAAGTTCTCGGTCATTTGTGACAATTCAATAATGATTTTCATTGTTTAAAATGTAAGTTATATTACATTTCTGATATCACAGAGTCTGAATGATGCCTGTGGACTTGGGTTGCGAAAGTTTGTCATCTTTTAAAATGCTGGTTCCCCTTAAAAAACAGCTTTGACGGTGTTTAAGGACGCTGCTTTCTAGAAAATGTCTGCTTGGGAAGCTTCCTGGGGTTTTTCTCCATCGCCTTGACTGATCCTCTGGTCTGATGACGCAACAGTGGTTGGTCAATAGTCCTTGCTGTCCTTGCACCAACCGACATCCATCCACCTGACGGTGTTCACTCATCCGTAAATATGTCATTACTCAAGCTTTCGCTCTTCTTTCCATCACATCGATCCGTCAATGCCTCCACAGTAAAACCTCAGAGGTCACATGTTGCAGCTGTATGAAAATCTGCTAATGTTTTATTGGTGTTGCATGTTTTTTTTTTAATAATAAAACATCTTGAAGATCAAACCTAAACATAAATTCCTAATGTGTTGAGGCAACATTTTAAACCTTTAAAGCAACCTTTAAACTTCTAACCGTGTCCTGCTCCTGTCCCTAGACTACAGATAAAGAAATATTAAAAATGAATAAACCATAACATTATCAGGACTGTCTCCAATATTGCTGTTGCCTAGTTATGGCGAGGCACCAGAGAGACGACAATTTGTCATAGTCCAGCCTTGATTGATTGTTGTTGCTTGTTGTGCTGCACCACCATTGTCTGAAACTAATGGAATGCAATACCACAGAGCTGAGACGTCTTAATGATGAATGAGCAGGCTGGTTTGATTATTTAGAGTTGATTATGAACATTATCTGTCCTTTAACTGGTCTGACTAACAGTCTATCGTCTCACTGGACAGTTCAGATGAAGGATTATTATCTTCATAGATCAGAATGCCCTGCACCTTGTATCTGAGGTTGGTCAGGCTCACTGCTCTGCAGACCGAACAGAATACTGTGTTCTTATTGTTAACCATAAAGGATTAGATTCAGGGCCAGGCTCTGGCTCTTTGTGATAGAAAAAAAAATCCCAATGTCCCGACTTGTGTTTTGCAAGCAAAGATGAGAGCACAGCTAAGCTTTTCTCGCAAAACGGGCTGCAGCCTACAAGAGACGGGGGATTTATTTTGGTGAAGGACTGTGTTTGCTCAGTCATGCAGCACTGACGAGCGCTGGGACTCGGGTTTTTCAGATAGGGTAGAGGAGGAGAGCAGGGGGGTCACGAGATGGAGGTGGGTCCAGGCATAAAGCTCTGAGGTTGGGGGTTGGGAGGATGCTTCAGTCAGGATGCTGCTTGGCCCTCAAGAGCCATCTGGCCATCACCCTGTGCCTTCACCCTGAGGGAGGGTGAAGGACAGGTGGCAGGGGCTAGTGGGATTGACTGGACTTCAGCTTTGGATGAAGACGATTGACAAGCTGCTCTGCGCCGTCACAAAGAAATCTTTAGACTGTGGTCTCTATTAACTGCTGGCTATATATATATATATATGTATGTATATATATATATTTCTATATATGTATATATATATATATGTATGTATGTATATATGTATGTATGTATATGTATGTATATGTATATATGTATATAATATATTAAATATTATTATATATTTAACTACATATATGTGAACATATTTATATATGTTCACATTCATTACGCAAAGTGAATGTAAACATTTCAGAGAAGACAGGAAGAATATTATGCTGAACTTATTTGCGTTAATTAGGGTTGGCAGCAAAAATCTGGACATTTTCAAAGTTGATAACTTTACATGAGAATTAAAGGAAAATTATGGGATTTAACAGAAATTTACGGGAATAAATCAGGCACAATGGAGGTTAGAGGTTATCTAAGTTCAGTAACAACCCAATCCTTATATTCATTCATCTTCATTCGCAATCTCCATGACTGCCACCAAAATCAAAAGAGTGAAACTTAAATATTTCAAATGTATCACTCATTTATTTTTATATATGGTAAAATATTCCCAAAACTCTCCAATTACATTTCCATTGTAAGATTTTTCAATTTTTTTCTGGAAATTTACTGTGAATATTTTTTTTTTTTTGCAACCCTAGCACTAATTTTATCTGGTTGAATTCCTCCCATTTGAACAATTTTTCCATCCTGTAGACATGTGGTAACAGCACATGTCTATACTACTGTAGAAACGGTGTTATCAGTAACACACTCAGCAGGGCGTGTGATGGTCCGGCTGTTCTGACTCACACAACACTGTAATCCCTGTCTGGGGGCACAGGGATAGGATGTGGTGCACTAGTTGAGAACAGGTGCTTCAGTTGACTCCTGTGGTGATGGGATTTCCTCTCTGCTGCGGTCACTGCATCCATGACCACAGTAAGAACAGGGAGGCGTCTGTGAATGCCTTACATGTCATGTTAGAGTTAAAGACTGATAATGGCTTTATTTTGAAAGATCTGTCTGCCAATTCTGCTGAATTTACATTTTTAAAGGAGACGGATGAAACAGTTGTTGCCTGTTCACTTACAAACTGCCCTTTATTTCTAATTTTCTAATTTTTTTTTTACTTTTTTAATATCATTCAGTGTAGAGGTTTCAAACTGCTGCTGTTCCAAAGCAGTTGACATCACCTTTCTTACGTAACTTAACATAAAATTTTGTCCAGCAACTCTGCTGTTCTATGTCTCTGAATTTTCAGTTAATAGCAAAGGGAAAATAAATGTTTGAAATTTATTTATTTTAGTAAGAAATGTATGAACAGCAAGTAAAAAGCAGAAGATCAGTGATGGAAATGAAGGAAAGAGAAATGTTGTGAAGACATCAGGTAGGAAGTAAGGGCAGTTCTGGGCCATGGGAAAGAATTTCGAGATGATTGATAGATTAGGGATGCAGGTGGGGAGGTTCTAGGTATGTTGTATGTGCAGAAAAAGGCAGACACAAAGTGCTGGGGAAGAGGTTCTGGAGTATTATGACAGTATTCAAAGGAGGAGGCCAGTGAAGAAGCAATTGGACAGTGATAGAACAGAAGGGGAAGACTGAGGAACAGGGCTCAGAGGACAACAGAGGTGAAGAGGGAAGTGCCCCCATATGCCAAACAAATGGCATGGAGGAGTGGTATGGAGAGGATAGACACAAAGTATGGGTTTGCCAGACCAAAAAAAAAAGCTAGATGTTCAGCAGGTGAGGTTGATAAAGGAAGGAGAAAATATGTATAAAAATAGTGTGAATTATATGAATTATGTACAAAAGTCATGAATAAAAGCCAGAAGGATAATGATCACATACATTTTTATTATAATTTGGACAAGTTTGACAAGCTGAATCACATCTGGCTCCCAGTCCTTAGTTTGCCCATATACTCTAACTAAGTGGCTCTAAATTTTAACCATACTTTTACTCCTGACTTCATTGCTAAGTCACAGTATTTTCTCCAAGAGCAGCTCTGTGGATGTGTTCTTGCCTGCAGATACATCCAGATGATTACTTATTCACTTTCCCACTTTCATGGTACACTCATAAAAAATGAGTAAAACCCATGTGCAACACCTGCTATAGTAGCTCCAGGCTCAGGCTGCATGAGTATATGACGGGAAAGCATAGAATTTTCTTTCCAATTTTTGTATTTGCAAAGCTGTTTTGAGCAAAAGAAACATTAAAAAGGAAAAAAAACACAGCATCAGCATCTACGGTTGTGAAAAGTCATCTCTCAGAAATGTGGGTCCTCTTATCTTGTGTCTGCAGAGGATGAAGGTGCATAGTGCGTGGACGTGTGTGTGTGTGTGTGTGTGTGTGCGTGGACGTGTGTGTGTGTGTGTGGAGCAGCATTTTTAAGTGCAGTTTTCATGCATTATGTTTTTCCCAGTCTTTGCCCTCTTGCCTTGATCCTGGAAATATCAATGAAATTCAATTTTATCCTCGAAAAATTTTCTGGAGATAAGGAGGCACAGTGTCGAGAAATGTACAGCCTTTTTATCTCTGGCCTTGAACGTGAAACTGGAGGTGCCTCAGGTTGATCCAGCCAATTCCTCTGTATTGGACACAGACTATGGCCTCATAACCTCAGCACAGAATCCATCACTAAACCCATGTTGTAAATCTGTCACGTTGGAACAGAATTAAAGAAGTGGAGCACGCAGAAGGGCTGGAGGATTCTCTGTATTTGCAGTTTTTGTTGGGAGAAAGGGAGAATTTTAGCACATGTTGTTCAATGACCTATAATTGGACAGAGTTTTGCCTACAGGGCTGTGAAAACACAATTATCACTGTGACGCTGAACGGTGGTGCTGGGAAGGATTGAGGCGACGTTTTTCTAGTCAGAGTAGATTTGCCTACATTTTGGGATTCGGTGTGTTAATGATGCTCTGAAATTAGATTAGGTCGAAATACTAGAAGTTGAAAAGCTGTTAGAGATTTGCCAACATTAGACAAGTTTATCTTTATTCATGTAGCAGCAGGCTCCAAGCTTGTGCAACAGATTAGTTAAATGTTTAAAATAGTTCAAGTTCATCAAGAACTGACCTTTAAGGTGATGTAAAATGACGCAACCATTTGGTATTTTTCAAATGTACTAATTAACATTATTGCCCCTTTGAATACAACTTTATTAGCAGTGTCCTTGTAACGTTGTGCCTGTCTTATAATGCAGAAAGCTTGGTCGCCAAGTGGTTAAGCAGTTTTAAAGGGTTGTTGCCTCTTTGGAGAGTCGCTTGCCATGTGTTGTACAGCACATACTTGCTGCATAAATACAAAGTATTACAACAAACTAATATTTCAAGTATGACTGCTGTGATTATCTTTGTCTTTAAAGTTGTTGTTCTTAATCTCAACACTAGCTTTATTATCCCTCAAAGAAACTTTGACCCAAGTTATGAGTTTGGTCCACGAGACCACAGATTCGACTCCACCTGCTGGTAGGTTGCCACTGAGGTGCTCTGAGCATAGCATCGCCCCGACCCCCAATTTCCAGGGGACTCACCACCCAAAGGGAGGCTCGCAGTATGGTGCGGTGTGATTTGGGTGGCAGTTGTGGAGACTGATGCCCCTATGATATAGTAAGGGATAAGCGGATAAAGATTAATAAATGAACTGAATGAATGCTATTGTAAGTTATGCATTTTCCTCTGTTGTTCCATGAGTTCAGAGGATGAGGCATTAAAGAAGGGATCTACACTGCAGAAAAAGGAAAAACCCATTATGATTTTTTTCATCACTCCCTTTAGACCTTACCTTAGTCCCTTAAAAGTCCTCTTGTCCTGTAGCTTCACTGGAGTTCTGAGAAAGTTACTGCTCTCCATTACAGTGTATGTATTTTTATGTCCTCGTCCCAGATGTCCAAAAAGACAAGGTTTAGCCCTTTCCTATAACAGTGCCACATAAAAACTTTATATAGCAGAGATCAAAGGCAAGTAACTGGTAACTTTGACCTGCCGCCTTATTGTAGTCACATGACATGGCTGTTGTAAGCCTTTAAAAGAGAAGAGGACCATGTGTTAATGCAGCAGTTGCCTGGTTTGTACAGTCAATTTTGGCAAAGTGTGGTCATGAATGTGCAAAAACCACTGATGTCTGGGCAACTCAGTGACTGACCTCCTCCTCAACCAGGAATGTCAATGCGTTTGTGTTGAGCAGTGAACCTGTTCTTCTGTTGAATCTTAAAATATCTTAAAATAGAATACAATTGTGATTCCAGAGTCCAGCTCTGACTTGTCCAAATTTTATCACGTCTTCTTCCTCTCCGTTCACTTTGTCCTTTGTTTTCAGGGGTTGCCACAGCGAGTCATCAATTTCCATCTCACCCTATTCTCTGTATCTTTAACTCTAACTACAACTACCTCCATGTCCTCCCTCACTGCATCCATCAATCTCCTTTTTGTCTCCTACCTGGTAGCTCCATCTGTAGGATCATTCTTCTATCAATACAACCCCTGTCCCTCCTCTGAACATCAGTTTGACTACCATTCTGTAGGCTAAACTGTTCCTCCTGAGAGTTTCTTACTATTGCGAGTACTGTCAGCAAGTAGAAAATATTCAGTGCTGTTGCTATTTCCCCCTGTTGAAGTAACAGAAGTGTGATGCTGTTAAAATCAATGATGTGGAAGGACGTTGGACAAATTGTGTCCTTCACTGGATTGACATTGACTCATTTCATTAATGTATTTACCTCCCTTAATTGGAGGAATTAGAACAGCAATCACCCTTTTAATCATAACAGCTAATTTATGTTTTACAGAACGTTTACTTTTCTTTGCCCCACATTAATTTATCCTTGTAAACATGTTCTGCTCAGTGTGCAGCTATTTCCAGCTGATAAAAAATATCTCAACACTCTATGGCTATAGGGATTTCATTACTGGGATCAACATGGGGATATTTGATATGGTGATATTTTGATCCCCAGATATATTGTGCATGGTGGTGCCTCAGCTCTGCTGTGGATGGTGGAGCTGGTGGTGTAACTGAACCATTTCCAATCCTTTGGGAGCCCTAGGATTCACATTAGAACAGATGTTTTCCATGTGACTCCGTCCACAGCCAAAAATAATCAATATAAAGAAAGGGCAACAGGCAAGTCAAGTGGGTCAGGTTTCTGTTTTGGCAGAAAGCAGGAGGTTACTGGAAGAGGCCAATCATTAGGAATTAGAAAATGCTAACCGTTGACATATTTGGGTTAATGAGTCCAATTAAAAGACACTAACACAGGGGTCTCAAACTCAAATAAGTTGAGGGCCACCACCAACCCTTTCATTTCACCGAAGGGCCGTTTCAGCTTTCAGTGTTCAATTTATTAAAAAATCAGTTTCCCATAGATTCTGTATAATACAACACTGAACCATAATGAGACAGTGGATCAGGGTTTTGGGAACTATAGGATTTACCATAAAATGTAGAGAAAAAATCTTTAAAATAATATTATAAATTCAACTTTCACATCAAGATTGGGGCCGCAAAATATCGTTCCATGGGCCGCAAAAGTCCCAGAGGCCACAGGTTTGGGATTCCTGCACTAGCATTTACTGTGTACAAGAAAAGTATCCGTATTTAGGACCTCAGGTTACCACTGAGCCCCCCTCAGCATGGCACCGTCCCTATACAGAGCTCCACCATGCTCAAACCTGCCCACTGTTCACTTTGGTGATGGGTTAAATACAGAGGTGACATTTTGTGTACAGTGGTTTGGATCAAAATGACAAGAAGTTGCATTGCTTCTTTCCTTCCTTGAAAATCTCTTGCACAATAAACAACTTGCATAAACATTTTTGGAAGATCAAGGGTTCGTTGGGCAGTTGTACCTAAAGAGGTGACCATCAATGGTTGAGTTTTCATTCATCTTCGATGCTGGGATTAGAAGTTCACTGGCAGTAACTCAGTCTAGTATGTGGCCAGTTACTTCTTTGTGTTACAGTAAACTCTTTGACCCACTCCTGCCCCACACTGCTACCCTCTATGTTCTCTGATACATCTGAAAAACATCTGGTCTGGAAACAATCTATCATGGTCAATGTCAAGATTCAATGTCAACGTTCTTTTTTATGTAAGTTCTATGTTTAGAACACGTTTCATAATCTTACACCGCACAGTGTAACACCATATATTGAAGGGAGAGGAGCCCAATAACACCATGGACACAGATGTGACATGAAGCCCACCAGGGTCACCCCAAGGCTAGATCTCTCTGTTACCTTAATCCAGGCCACCGTCTTCCCTCCCTCCCTCCCTCCTCATCCTTCTCCTCCTTCCCTTCCGTAACAGCCCCCATTCTAGTATCACTTACACACATAATCAATACACACTCTTTGCTGTTATCGATCCATGTACTGTGTATACACAGCTGCTGAGGCCGGACTGTGGTCTCCTGCCTGGAATCATGAAGCCAGAAACAGACATTTGATCACCAGCACCTGGATCTTCTCATTCATCTCCAGGACACGGGGAGATGAAAGAACGAGGACTTCAAAGAGAAAGTATCCCTATTAGTGAAGGAACCATCACTGCTGCCTCTCAGTTTAGTAAGATCTTGACCGGGACATGGAAGATGAGAGAAGGATGAGGACTCACCTTTTTTAGTAGCAATCAAACATCAAGGATGGCTTAAACGTCAGTGTATATATGAGGAGATGAAGAAGTTAATTTGGTCTGAGTAATTACATTTTAACAGGATTTAGTTTTCACTGGCAGAACAAACCACTGAAAAGAAGAATGAAATCTGAATGAATCATTAAATCTGCGGCCATTGTTAAATCACTCTTCTCCCTTATCTTCACCTCCAGTCACGGACGTACATCAATTAAAAAAGGATGAACTTTTCTAACAAGGTTAGATTGAAATAGAATCAAACTGTTGATGCGATTGTTCCTCACTGTGTGACTGTTGATTACCCTAAGGCTTCAGATTGGCTCTGCAGAAGGAGTAAATATTGCCTGGAGAAGTGCAGATGGAATTGTCTTTAATGACAACAGATCGTAACTGCATCCCAGGAATTGAATTACGTGTAATCTCACAGTTAATGCCTGTACATGTTACCCTCTGTCAGTGCCAATCTGTGCAATTAGAAGAAATCAGAAATGACGTAATGCCCCATGGATTTATGCTCAGATTGAAAAGACATGGAGTCTCAGGTGCAACTGACATTAATCAGGTCAGAAGACCAACACTGAGGGGATTCTTGGGCTTTGGACAAATCAAAACTGACTGCATGTTATTAAAGGGGGAAATTTTAGGAATGGGATTTGAAGAAGAATTCAGAAAGAATTCAGAAAAAGAAAATGTGTATATTTGTGGTTGTCATCCTGATTAGATTGACAAATATCCCTTGCTCACCAAACCTAAAATCAAAGCCCTTATCTCAGTCATCATTTATTATCTTTTGGTTGTTTCCAATTTCTTTTGTTTTACAACTTAAACAGTAATTAATCAAAGAGCATCTTTGTGTTGATGAAGATTGTCATCTAACCAGGTTCTGTTTCAAAGATGTTTTGTTCCTCATCTGAGGAACTTGAACAGTTTCTGTCTTTGTTGATATATTCTTGGCCTTTTCTGCATTGTTGTTGATTCTGCATTGATTTGCTTACATTTCCATCAATATTACACTCACAGCTGACTCCTAACTTGTTTGGTTGTATATACCAATCAAACATCTGCAAAATATTTTTATAGACTCATTATATATTGATGTTATTTTGATCCTTTAATTTACAGGTTTGTTGTTTTTCTGCTATTTCCTTATTTATTTCTGCTACTACAGAAGGAAGGTGACTGGATTCCTTCTTATTCAGCATTGAGACAGTAAAGTTATTCTGATTGCCTTTTCTATCCTTACTGCCACAATCTTTCACCATGCACACACACACACACACATACACAGCCACACACACAGATACACACGTGCCCCGTGATTGCGTTTCCCATCTTTTTCGAAGGCCAAGTTGCCTGTCTAAGCACCAGTGCAGGGTCACTGAATGTGAGGCCCAAGGACATCATGGTCGTGTAATCGTAGCTGTTAATAGGACTTGAACAAAGACATGAGAGGTGAGGAGTAACCTGTAACCTGATGACTGGCCAGATCACAGGGCGACCACAGTGAGAGAGCGAAGGAGAGAGCCATAAGTTTGACCTTATCTGTGCTTTTCCAACAGTCTCGCTGTCGTGTCGTTAGAAAACACTTAAGTGACGATAAATGCTTTAAGCTTTTAACCTTCTGTTCTCATTTGACATTCAGAGGATACACAAGCACGTGTGTTTATCTAAACTGTGATCACAGACTGTAGGGATCGATGAAGAGCGGATAAATGCTCTGATCAATAGCCATCAGAGTTCCGCTGATCAAATATTTATCCAGGAAGAGGGAATGAGGAATAGACTCCCTGCCTGTCTTCTCATTTTTTTTTTTCTTCCCTGACTGTCTGTGAGCGGCTAGCCTCCCTGTCTTTGTAACAGGAGTCAACCTTAGGGCCCGAAGAGTCTGTTGACACACAGACAATGAAAAGAAAATGCCTTTTAGAGTCGGTCTCCCTTGGATCAATGAGGCTGCAGCTTTGTTGTGTTGAGGTGAAATAGTAATGCAGTGTGACTACGTCCTCAGAGGACCAAAGAAAGTAAAACCACATGCTTCATGGTGTTAGAGAATGATTGGAAAAAATGTATAGAGAGAATTATTGAATAGAGGTTTCCAGTGGGATGAACACACACAGGAAGGCTCACAGTATGGTGTAGTTTGAGTTGTGTGGCAGTGGTGGCTGAATGTGATTAGATATTTCAGTCACCTTGTGTGAAATAAATATAGTCTAATCTTGTCTTTTTAAGTCCACTCCACCATCATCGTCCACTAATCTATTACCGGTTCACAGGGTCGGATGTCGTCAGGCCCACCACCCAAATCATACTCCACCATAACAGCCCCCCGGGAACTTTCCTGCAGGTCAGGACTGGGCAATTACTTTGTCTCGTGGGCCACAGGTGGTACTAAAATTTGAGTCACCGGCCAGGTCAGGATCAGAAAGATTGAGTATTGAGTGAACTAATGATGAGTAAAGTATTGAATAAAGGCAACATTCTTTAAGCCTATTTGAGATATTGGGGAAATACTGGCTTTGCAGGGGCGAGGTAGAAAGATAACAATAATATAAATTAAAAGTATCATTTGGACAAGTCTGGCGGGCCGGATTATTACGCCAAACGAGCCGCATCTGGTCCCCGAGCTGTAGTTTGTCCAGGTCTGCTGTAGGTGGTGAATGCTGTACTATTTTAATGACATACTAAATAAATTAAATAGAGCAAATAAAAAAAATGAAATAAATGGCTGAACCAGTGCAGCGTGTGGGGACCATGCTCAGGGCACCTTACTAGTGGTAACTTGATGGTGAGGGGATTCAAAACGGGGGGCATTGCAGACCCAAGTCCGCTTCCTTAAACACTAGGCTACCAACTCAAAAATGAGTTACTTTGACACATAGTAGGAGAGTAGTACCTACTATGTGTAGTTGCTGTCGAAGTGACACATTTTTGGATTGAATTACCTGGATGACTCTATCTGCACAGACTTAGGCTACCAACTGCCCCTACAATAATCTATTAGTTATCCACAGTCTAGTCTGGGGAGCTGGAATGATTCCTAGAATACTTGTTGTATAAACCCTGTTGAAAAAACCCTGTTTGCCCTTCACCTTTAGAAGGATTTTCTGCTGGGATAGATGTAAGCAGCTTTTTCTCAAATGTAACTAGGCGATAATGTCATGTAAAAACATGGGAAATGATTTGCTCATCGCTCGCCTCCTAAATCTTTATCCCTGCGTGAAACGCAGTTGCCTTAAATCTGAGGAGGGAAGTGTTGGACAAGGTGATTACGGGCCGTCCGTGTTCTCCTGTCTGCTCTCAGAGTGTGTGTTTATCTGTGTTCCTCCGTCTATTCTTCCACAGTCTCCTGCGGCTTCGATGCCGCCGGTGCTGTCGGGTTCACAGGGTTAATTCGTGGGCTTGTCTTTCCTCTCCCATTGAGCTTTTCCTTCCAGCTGTTTTGGCTATTGGCGGCTGGTTTTTAATAATCTCTTGCCATGGCTCCTTGGATCACCGTGTGTTGGAGCAGGCAGTTGAGGGAGGAGCTGCTACGAGAGGTGATGGTGGTTGGAGGTGGAAAAGAGAGAATTTGATTTTTTTATTTTTTTTTTCTTGTTAAAGGAGTACCTCCGGCTGAAGCAATAACGGTGTGATAGTGGGGGATTTGGAGGCGGTGGAGAGACTACCTTGATGCAGTGGGAGATAAGACAAATAAAAGCAGCGTGTTTGGAGAGCTTTGAATTTGAAGTGGCTTAGGAATCCAGGAGTGGGGCAGAACACATGGCCTTGGTCTTTGGACAAAAGCGACTAGTATATGTGTGTGTGCACTTGAGCATGACTGGTTTGTCTGTGTGTGTGTGTGTCCCTATCTAGTGAAAGAAAAGGACAGTTGGAAATTCCTCTTATTTAGCTGGGTTTTGTACCATACCCTAACCCTCCATCTGATTGCCCTTCCACTCGTCCTACATTTTGACGTCACATGTAAAGATGCAAAAGGCTGCTTATTAATTCACGCCTACTTGCATATGCAATATTTTTTACATTTATTCAACAACCTCCTTTTCACAATAGTAATAACTGTATTTGTTCTTCTCTCTTTATTTTCTGTGTTAACTAAGAGTCTAAAAAAATGTATGATGTTGCTGAAACACATGAAACCAAACTTGCAAAGCCTGATTTCTGTGGCTAATCTGAGAATCACTGTTTCATTCTGCTCCAAATCACTAGTGTTCACTCACCTCTGTAAGACAGATACCTCCTCATCTATTGAAACTGCTGTGTTTTCTGCACCATTCCCTCAACACTCTCGTTTTCTCCTGCAGAGACACAAATTCCCCCCCTACCTCCTTTAAAATCCTATATCCACATCTGTCAGCTTTTCCTTTTTTATTATTCTGAAAATCCTTCAATCTGAAGCAGAGCCTTACGTCGGTACTAACAGCTACTGCTGTTGTTCCGGTAGGCCATAAGATAGAGATGATCCAAGGGGCTGGGGTGAAGAGTTCTCAGAGATGGAGCAGTATTAGGCACTCAAGTCCTTATGAGGAAGGAGTATTACTAAAACTCAATTTCCATCACTTTTTATTCACTGTGAAAATGTATTTGCTGGAAAATTATGACAATATAAGACCTAGAAACATCACAGATATACAGTCAAAGACCCTGAGGAGGAAAATTGTGTTCTTCCTTCAGTTTGAAATTGGTTGGCTATAGCCTAATTGAATGGAGTCGGATGAAAATATATTTTTGGCTAGAGTCAAACATAGACATCCGATCCATTTCTCCAGGCAGCTGATCTTCAGCTTATTTGGATTCATGTAGTTTTAGCTTACATGGCGGCTTGTATATGCATAGGTAAGCTTATAATATATGTTGGTGCGTGCGTTTATGTATATGTAAATGGTAATGTGATGGAAGGGAAAAAAAAGGCTCATTTATCACAACGTGCCGCAGAACCTTCCAGGGGTCAGTCGGCTGTCCACGTCCTTGCTAATGAAGAACACGGCTTAGCCTATCAGCGTTCACCTCCAGTGAAGACAGCCCGCACGGAGAGCCAATCAAACACTGAGGGTTCAGTGAAGCGACGGGCAGAATTGATGAGTGTAGTAAGTCCCGCTGAAGGATGACCGTAAACTGCCAGTGATATCACTGGGACTCCACTGAGGGAAGCGGAAAAAAAAGGGCCTCAGCTCAATGGAAATGCAATAAAGCCTGAACCATATCTCACCATTGTGCGATGTGTGATAACGCTCTTATATTGGAGTATGGAAAATAGCACATTGAAATGCAGTGTGAAATGCAGTGCCTCCCGTGTTCGCGGCAAAGAGCGGTGAAAATGGGAGGACATGATCCTACTGCCTGTTCGCCTTTAGGGGGAAGAATGAGTTGCTGAGATGATGAGATCAGTGGTTGCCGTGCAGATTTGCTGTCGCTCTTGTACTGAAAAAATATATATATTAAAAAAAGGAAAACAAACACCATCTATAAAGAAAATCGTGGTATCACGTTGAAATAGAACATCACATTTTATTATGATGATTTAGGCTGTGAATGTTGGACTGCAACTGCACACACTGGTGTATGGACCACTAAGTATAACTTAACATAAAAATAATAGTCCTCAGCAGCTTTATAGGTACTGTTTAGATGACATCATGCAGAAGCTGTGTTCACTGTTCACCTCTGTGGAAGCAGCAGTGTTTCTGTGTTCATGGCAATCATATGATATTGTGGATCTCTGGGTCGGGTCAGTCTGACTCCTGTCTCTTATACACATCTTTGACCATCTCAAGGACGGAATCCCAACTCTCCATCCCCGCCTGATCTTCCATACCAGCTCCTTCTTTCTCCTCCACGTCACATCCATCTCTCTGTAAGGCCACCAGCACCAACTGTTGTTCATGTCTCTCCAACGTTGCTTCTTGGATCTCTATGCCTGCATGGTCCAACCTCTCAGCCAATATTTCACCACTTCCGTCCAAACTTTTGGGTGTTTTGCCGTTATATGTTTCTTCAGTTTCTTGGCTGGCTTTCTCTAGTAATTCCTCACAGATCAGAACATTCTCTAAGATGTGTATAAGAGACAGGGTTAAAATAGAACATCACATTTTATTATGATGATTTAGGCTGTGAATGTTGGACTGCAACTGCACACACTGGTGTATGGACCACTAAGTATAACTTAACATAAAAATAATAGACCTCAGCAGCTTTATAGGTACTGTTTAGATGACATCATGCAGAAGCTGTGTTCACTGTTCACCTCTGTGGAAGCAGCAGTGTTTCTGTGTTCATGGCAATCATATGATATTGTGGATCTCTGGGTCGGGTCAGTCTGACTCTGTTCAACTAAATCTATAAGATGATTCTGGAATTTGTCTTTCTTTAACCAGATGTCTGGTCATCCTATAGATCTTGGCAATGGCCCTTCTTTTTGGACATTGATTTTTATATTTTTTTGTCTGTAGAGTTAGAAACTCTTGTCGACATGGAGAAGGTCAGAAGCCTCCAACCTCCTTTGTCCTTCTCATAAATATGTCTATGGACCAGTCTCCTGCCCACTGTAGGCTTTGAATTTCTGCCAGCAACAAAATTTGATTTATTATGGATTTTATTATTACCTCATCAGTCCACTCTGCACGCGGAGCGCAGTCAAATAACTATAGAATATCATTACAATGTGCTGCTGTCTTTAATATAAACGCCCTGCTGACAGTCGCCTAAACGCCTGCATTAATGGGTTTTTTAATAGCCAACAGTTATGTGCCTCATATCTGCTGAACTGCTGCTGCTGCTGCTGCTCCAGAGCAGAGTTTAGATGAGCTGGGTTAGGGAATCACTGCACCAGGAGCAACATTCTGCTTTTGAAGAAGGGAATTTCTCCCTTAAGTTGAAACCACTGATTGTATGGAGCGGTCAAACCACACACAACTGTGTGCTTTTGTTCGGGTGAAAAACAAACTATTTTCCATCACATTTCATTATTTATTGTGCTTGTGTTAAGACTGTTCTAAAAAATGTATTTATATACATTTTGTTTGCATTTTTTTATGGTTTATATGCAACTTTGCTGTAAAATACCATAAACTGTCTGGGGTGGATGACTTCCACTCCGATCAAATCTAATCAAAATCAATCCAAAAATAGTTACTTTGAGGGCAACTGGACATACAAGGTTTCTTGAAGACGTTTCATCCAAGAAGTGTCTTCAGTTCTCACTAACTACTGAGGAGTTCTGGTGTTTAACCTCAGAGCGGTTGCATACCTATGAAGAGAGAAAACAAAAGGGTCATGAAGGGAGGTGGGGTTAGATGTGGGGTTAGTTGTTTCCTGCAACAATCTCTTCACAGCTATGAAGCCTCCTAGAGGTTAAATACCAGAACTCCCCTGCAGTCGGTGAGAAGAGAAGACACCTGTTGAATGAGAGGTGAAACATCTGCAAGAAACTATGTTCAGTTACATTTATTACAATCTTCTAATGAATATCTTCAAAAATGATAACATTCTGGAACAGTACAGATTATATGAGATATGGAGCAAATCCAGAATGTATCCAGAGCAATGTTCTGAAGAGTCCTTATTGAGTTTATCCTGTCAGGTAGACACATTTTTTTTTTACCCAGGTGCCCTAACACATTGCTATAAAAAGGTCTGATGATTGTTAATACAAAATACAAGTCTTTCCTAAGAAAGACAGTCGGATGCAGAGATTTTCACAGCTGGATTGAAGGAGGTTCAGTAAAAACGATACTGGAGTAGGCTGTAATTGTTGCTTGATTATCACACTAACCTAAATTTGCCAAAACTGCTGAAACTTTTCACATTATACATTATAAAGTTAAACACTATATAATATCATGTGTTTTGGCTGATTTCCATATGTGATAGATAAGAAATGTTACCCCAAATTTTTGTTTGAATATGAACCCAACCCGTGGTTTTATCCAATTTTTTGTATGGTGTTTTACATTCCCATTTTATAGGAGTATTACGGTATTTAATATAGATTGATTATGTGGGTAGATCCTGAGTCTGAGTTTTGTCGGGTTCACCAGTGTATACAGGAATGCATTCTACTCCTGACTAAATTACATGACCTCTACTTTATGTGAGCACACTTTGGGAGATCCCCTTTGCTGTGATTGATGACTCCTGTCTTCAGGGGCTTTGACCAAAGATTCATGGACCTGAGAGTCGTGTCTGTCTGATTTTTATTTACCTGCTGCTGCACGGGATTAATGCGTTGGGGAACGACTACTCAAGGATACAGGTGTGTTGACTTGTACGCAGTAAAAGTGTGTCAGGAGAGCAAACTCCACTGCTCCCAACAAGTTGGCCTCATTTTGGAAAGAGCGCAGTGACATGTTTACAGACGTCATAAATGAGCCTGGGATGAGGGCTCTCTCTCGCCGCTCGCTTTTATTCTAGCCAATTCTGCTTTTATGCTGTGTTATAACTCACTTTTAATGAACTGACTGGTGTTAGTTGGTTTTTATCATTTCACATGTTAAACCAAGCGAGTGTAGGGTGGTTACTATAGTGGTGAATTGTGTTGTGTCAAACCGTCCTATCTGTTACTGCAACAGCCAGTTTAATTGTCCTTATAAGTCAGGTTTCATCTTTTATTTAAATAAAAAAAAAATGATGATGATTCGGTGGCTTGTCACCTGCTCACAATGTGACGAGGTGAGAAAAGTTCTCACATATTTACACATAGAACACTGTCTCCTTCCATTGTGTATTTCTGCGGTGGAGAACACCAAGCCCTTCTTCTATTTCTTTGACAAACAAATCTTCCCAGTGCACAAAACAGTGAATTAAGCAGGTAGACGGCCTCACACACATTCATGCAGGTGCAGCCATGCAGTTAATATACGGTGGGAGAGCGCGGGCTGACACAGTGGAGTGTGTTTTGTTGAGATATCTGAGCCTGTACTTTAGTCCTCCTTTCTTTTACATGACCTTGGGCAGAAAGGGTAAGGTTTTGTTTCAGCTCGGGAGAAAACGTCCACGTAAGTAAATAAATGTGGATTGCAACATCATTGAAGCAGGGTTTTATTGCTCTGTGTCCTGCAAACTGGTCAAACTGGTAACTGCTTATCAGTTACCAGTTCACAGGGGCAGCTGACTCTTCGACTGGCACCCAAATCACACTTTACCATAGTGTGAGCTAAGTTGTGTGGATTAGAGCACTTTGGTGGAAACCTGCCAGTTGGTGGAGTCGAACCTGAAACCTTGTGGACTGAAGTCCACTTCTTTAACCACCAGGCCAGCACTTTCACAACTATTCCTAAACTGATAACATTTTCAAAAGTCAGTCAGGAGGAAAAAAGCAACAAAGATTAATTTCTTTATATAAAGCATTTACACCAGTCTCAGGTGTAACAGATTTTATTAGATAAGTAGAACTAGATTAGAAGGATTATGATCATGAGTCAGAGACATTTTCCAGTCTCATAATCAATAGCTTTATATTTATATTGTTTAAAATGTAATCATTAAGTGAGACAGAAACAGTTGTGGAACAGGAATTAAACTGAAGCTGCAGATGATTGAATGTTTCCTTCAAATCAGGGCAAACATGAATTTTCTCTTAAATGAACTCAGTGAACCCTGTGTAAAATAATTATACACAACAAAAATCAACTTAACATCTTCACTTAATATCTCCAGCCATATTTAATCGAATCTCCTATTCTTGACGTTCGTCCTCTTTCTACGTTGGATGGAAACACAACCATTAATACCTACAAAAATAATATGAATACACACACACACACTCATTGTCTCACATTGACCATGCTACACACAGACACATGCATGTGCATATTAATGAGTGCTTTGTCGTTCCATATATTCTCTGCAGCTGCCTGCCAGGCCTCAGAGAAGATAAATGAATAAATGGTTATGTAAATAAGTGGAGGTGAGGAAAATGGAGTCGGGGAAGGAAGACGCATGAATAGCGATTGGTCCAAATTGATTTCTGCCTCCGTGAGCTTTAAATCATTCACTCAGCTGCAGGGAAACGGCTCGTGAAGTGACGGCAACGTGTGCCAGTGAATTAAGATGCTTGTTTTAGTCTTGGGTGGATTTAGTGTTGAGATTACAGTAATGGTTGTTAACGCGTAATAAATTAATGAATACGGCGTAAACACCTTTTTATATTACATATTATCTTCATTAAATGAGTCATAGAGCTGACATTCAGGATGTCCATGGTGTAGAGGTGGATTAACAGGACAAGGGTGAACAGTTCTCATTATAGACCAGTAACAGGCTGGAGCTCAAAGCATTTTTTTTTTCAATTATTATAACCTACCATAGATGTATATTCAATCTACATTTTTCGTATTTATATTTTCTAAATATAATTTTATTTAACTCTTCCAATTCCATTAGTTTCTTTTTAGTCTATTAAATGTATTACAACAGGGGTCTCCAAGCTGAGCTGTGGAGATCGCAGTGAAGAAATAAAATATTTACCGGTACTTCATTAAAAGACTCTAACACTAACACACTGGTGTCATTTTTACCAGGGGGCCACATCGACAAAAAATGTCCTTGAAGGGCCGGTTGTACTTGGAAGACTATAGATATAACAACTCCAATACATATTAATACACGTTAGTGCAGTTTATAATTGTTTTTTTTTACATAACAGTAATGGTTAATGCTGTGTTATAACAGTTTTTTTTTAATTATTAGGTTAGGAAACTCTGCCGCATTTACGTTATGAAATGTTTTGTAAGATCTTTCGGGCCATGCAAAATGACTTGGCGGGCTGCTTTTGGCCCCCAGGCCTTGAGTTTGACACTTATGCACAAACGGAACAACGTTTGAAAGATTTGCAAATGTTATAAATGTCAATATTCCTTCTATGATTCCCACGGCAGTACTAGTCCACAGTTCTGGCTGGTACCGCACAACTGGTCCTTGGTACAGAAAAGGGACTGTTGTACAACAGGATAAAGTGAAGGGATTTGCAGAATCCTGATGTTACTACATCACACGGAGCCAAGGGAGTAAAAATAAAAGTCAAAACTTCAGAGTATGTTCACTACCTGATGATGGGAGCTCCTTAGACAGCCAGCTTTAAAAATACAGCAGGGCAGTAAAAGATTAAATGACTATATTATTGAAGGCGATGCAGTGTGCAGGGCTGTAAAAGGAGAGGTTTAGTGCTGGAGCACAGTGTGCAGTAAAATACAGAACCTGAGGGAGCTCATTTCCAACAGCCAACTTTCAGATTATTCATCTTCATCGTCTTCTTCTTTTCATCATCTCATCTTTGATTCTTTTGACTGGAGAACCCAACACAAAAGAGGAATCTTAAGCTGTCAGCGTTTTTTTTGTAAGTCACATTTCTTCTTCAATGGAGTCTTCTCTAAAGAAGACACTGCTCCAGGTTTTGTAACTCTTCTACAGAAGTCAGCATTAGTTCTCAAAGGACAGATTTGAACCTGAAGTAAAAATACCCGTTACGGTGCTATCAAGTTACATCTTTTCTGTTTATTCTTAGAAAAATTTTCATTCAGTTTCATAGAGATTTGTTTCCTCCTCTGAGCCACTGTGGAGTGTGCGATGCGTGGGACGGACCGCTCACTGTGCTCCCTGCTAGTAATCGAGGCAGGGAAGTGTGTGAGGCAGTTGTTTGAAAAGCAGCTTCCAGTATGTGAAGGTGGAGCTGAGTGACAAGGTGTGTGTGTCTGTGTTTGATGTGTCATTCTTTACTCCTTCTCTTTTTGACGTATTGTCTCTGGCTGTATGCAGTAGATGAATACTAAACAATACGTGTGTGGACGTGTGTTTTTTGCAGGTGTGTGGGAAGATGATCCCTGCAGGGCTCACATGGTGCCAGCACTTTTGTTCTCTCTCTCTCCTCTTTTCTATATAAACAGATGTGGAGACTAATGACAGAGACACTCTGAGGTCCTTATGTGTTATTTTCCTACCATTCTACACCTGTCTTTTTTTAACAGATATATTTATTAGATGCTACAGACTTCAATCATTGGGTTGTTTAGGTTATTTTTGTGTCAGTCCTTCTTTTTTAAATGATTTGTGATGGGTGCTCTTTTGCGTCTGATATAATGAATATTCTATGTGAGCCTCCAATTTATATAGGCATGTGAGAAATTATTGATACACTGCAATATCACAGAGAGATTCAATCTTCTATCTTTTTGACCATAACTATTGACGTTCTAATAAAAATGACTTCATTTTTGTTTTGCTTTAATTTGCTCTTTAGTGATTATAAATGTCATTTTCTTTGTTCCAATTTGAGAAGCCTGGTGTTGGCCAACATAGATCTTACAATTCAATTGTTTAAAAAATGAAATACATAGTTGTGCCAATAGTATCCTAGTATATTACAATATATTGTTTTCTGATATGTAGTATATTACTCTATATCATAACATTTATTGAGATTCTAGTTAGAATTATTACAGGGAGTGGATCAAATATGGGAAGGGAAGTGGTTGCAGTGGTGGCTTAGTGGTTTAGGAACCGCACTGGGTTCTGAAGGGTTCCAGGTTTGAATCCACCAACTGCTAGGTTACCTCTGAGCAAGACATCGCCCCCACTCACAGCTCCCCGGGCGCTCAAAAATATCTGCCCACTGTTCACTTTGGTGATGGGTTAAATACAGAGGTGACATTTTGTTGTGTGCAGTGGAGTGAATCACAATGTCACCAATGACAAGGCGTTTGCTTTCCTTTAGAAAAAAACTGTCTTAATTTACCATGATTCATCATGGGAAATATTCGCACTTCATTCAAACCATGTGTTAAAATGTCTTAAAACTTTACAAATTTGTTATTGCAATTGAAGCCATAATTTTGGTTGCATTTTATTTTACAATAGACAACACTCTATATTTCAAGCCCATCCTGGACGTCAGTAATTTATTAACCTTTTAACAGTTGCTGTAAATTAATCTGAAACATTTTAATCTGAAAATCAACCACAAACATTACTCCCATGTATTTGTCAGTTATTCAGCATCATTTAAACACCATAATGTTGAGTCCCTTGACAATCAGTAGCCCAGTTACATTTAAAGTAGTCCTCCTGTAAATGAACTGTAGTGTACATCAGGGAGGAGAGCCTGGGGCAAATCCTGAACACACACATCTGCCTGGGTTACACCTCAGGATCACATGGGAGGAGCTTAAATAAATGGACAGAGAGAAGAAGGTCAGAACCATCGGGATTTGCAAAGTACCACAGACCTGGATTAGTTCCATTGTTAAATACAGTACATGCTGTGGATCGATGGTCACAGCCTTGATCCATGGAACTGCTTTGAACCAGGACTGAAGAGTCACATCACAAGATTTCTTGCGTTGGCTTTGGCTCTAAACATTTATTACTCTTTAGTTTTAGCTGTGGAGATTACTATTTTATTTTAACCAATAAATGTTGCATCCATCAATCTCCTCTTTGTCTCCTACCTGGTAGCTCCATCTCTAGCATCATTCTTCTACCAATGTATCTACTGTCCCTCCTCTAAACATGTCCAAACCATCTTAATCTGTCCTCTCTAGCTTTTTCTCCAAACCCCCCTGTCTGTGATGTCCCTCTAATCACCTCATTCCTGATCCTGTCCATCCTTGTCTCTCCTAAAGAGAATCTCAGCATCTTTAACTCCTCCGCCTCCAGCTCTGTCTCCTGTCTTCTACCTACCATTCCTAGTGTCTCTAATCCATCCATCATGGCTGGTCTCACCACTGTCCTGTAAACCTTTCCCTTCACCTTAGTTGACTCTCTTCTATCACAGATCACTCCTGAGTCTTTTATTCAGTTGTTCCATCCTGACTCCACTCTATTCTTCTCCTCTCTTCCACAGTCTCCACTGCTCTGAACAGTTGATCTTCAGTATCTAAACTCCTCCATCTTCTCCACCTCTGCTCCTTGTAACCTCACCATTCCACTGTTCTTCTTTTCATTCACACACTTTTTTATTGTTAAATCCAAACATCGTTGCTTTGAGGGCAACTGGACATAGTAGGTTTTTTTTTTTGAAGAAATCTCATCCAAGAGAGAATAAGGTTTGGAGACTTCTTCAGTTCTGGAACTGAAAAAGCTTCTTAACCTTATTCCCTCCAATACCATGTCCATGTGTGAATACAATTTTCGTTTTTCCCTCACCTTTCTTGAACTGTTCGGTGTTCGTAGATGTTTTTCCTATTTCACTGATGGCCTACAGGCTCCTCGCTGTGAACCAGATCCTCCAGCCGCCCCCCCATCCCTTCCCCACACCCTCTTTTGCCCCACTGTGCAAATTTACTCAGGCTGTAGGAACATAACAGTTACCCTCACCACTGCTAGTTTCTCCTCCTTTTCATTCCACTGCCTCTTTTGCTGTATAAGCAGGAGATGAAGCAGAGAACAGGCTGAGCTATTGAAATCATAATGTTGATCCTGTTGGTCCAATGGAATCGCACACATTTAAAAATGTATTCAAGTTCAAAGCTCTGAAATGAGGTGATGTTGGACCACATCTCAGTCAATAATGAGTCTCAGGTGTTTAAGGGTAAAAAATCTGTCATTTTGATTTTATTTGCAAACTCAAAATGCACCACACAGTTGAAATCATTTGTTTTATTTTATATATTCCTGCTTTTACGGCTCCTTTTTTTTTATCCCACATCACCTCTCCCTCTGCTCTCGTTTCTTCTCTTCTGTTTCCATTGTGTTTCCTCCCTCGTGGGCAACACTAGTGACCCAGACACTGCAGCCTCAGCAGAATATCAACTCACGGCTCTCCGTCTCCAGAGAGCTGCAGCAGGGAAGAATACTATGGAGGAGAAACAGAGCTAAGAGCAGATCTAGATCCTGATAGCACTGAGAAGTGATTAAAAGGGAAAAGACTGCACATTGGGATTCATCACTGGCAACATCTGACAGCCAGAGTTGAATAAAAATAGAATTGGTTTTGTCATGCAGACATTACAGTCCCAGGTAACGTTTATGGAATTTTGCAGAATTGATGTCACCAGGCAGCAGACTTCTGTCGATGCCCTGCACTCTTTATGGTTTCTAAAATGAAACATTGATTTTCACATTTCAGCACATCTCTGGACTCCAAATGTAAAAAAAATGACACTGTTGATATTCATTACCATTTGTAAGGTGTAGGATTTCTTTCCTTTTGTGGTTCAGAGAAAAATTTGTTGAGAGCATAGTGTTTTATGTGGAAGGGGAGCTCACAGCTAAATCAGGTGCATTGACAAAAGCTCACGTATCACAATTTATCCTAACAGTTTTATACTAAGCCAATGGACACGTTATTTAAGAGCATTTTTTTCATCACTAATTGTAACCAGCTGCTCACGTCTGATCCGTCAGATGTCTTTTTGCACCAGGCAGAGGTTTCTTGCTGTAAATGTGACACGGCGTTCATCAGTCGTCCACGTCCACATCTGGGAGATAACAAGCCCGCTGCACAGGAGTCAGAATATTTAAACAACTTCCCATGTCACAGGTAGAGAAAAATCAATCTTCATTCTGCGCATGAACTGCAGGCCTGCGATAATTAGATAGCTCACCTTCTCGGCATGCAGATGCTGCCGCCTTGGCTTTTCTCATTATCTGTCCCTTCGTGGCTCGTTCACAGTTTCAAGGTTGTTATGTGTGATAATGGAGATCTGGTTGTTATCGTTAAGCTGAAATTGTTGCCGATTACGTTCAAACAAGCTTTTATGGAAATATTATTTTTACAGCAACATTTGGTTGTTTTCACTAATTTGGTTTAATTTAATTGGTGGATATCATGGTTTGGTAGACTTGGCACAGAAACAAAACAGATACTGACAAAGACTCACTTCTGGATTGTAATTGTTTCTTGTTCTATACCACATATGTAAGTAGTCTGATGTCTATCAATAGGCAGACTTCAGACAGGAGACAGGGCTGGAGTTGGAGGAGTTAAAGATGCTGAGATTCTCTTTAGGAGAGACAAGGATGGACAAGATCAGGAATGAGGTGATTAGAGGGACAACACCGGCAGGAAGGTTTAGAGAAAAAGCTAGAGAAGACAGATTGAGATGGTTTGGACATGTTCAGAGGAGGGACAGTGGATACATTGGTAGAAAAATGATCTTAGAGATGGAGCTACCAGGTAGGAGACAAAGAAGAGATTGATGGATGCAGTGAGAGAGGACATGGAGGTAGTTGGAGTCAGAGTTGAGAAGGACAGGGAGAACCGTTGATTTGCTGTGGCAACCCCTGAAAAAGGGGGTCTCATCAACCATGAAATGCATTTTTTGTAGTTAAAAACCACCTCCACTTGTCTTCTCTAGCTGTCTAGCTGAAAAGAGAAAAAGAATAAGAGGTACAACTTAGAAAGGAGGGTTTGGAGAAAAGGCTAGAGAAGCCAGATTGAGATGGTTTGGACATGTTCAGAGGAGGGACAGTGGTATAGAACAATGATCCTAGAGATGGCAATGGCTGAAGATGGACAAGACGAAGAAAAGACACAGTGACATGATATGCATGCGTTACATTACAGATTATATCTGAAAGCTACAGTTGACTTTAAAATGTATTTAGTGTTACAGCACAACAGTTCAGCCTCGACTCTTTAGTCTCTGAGAGGTCAAAGCTTGGACTTGTATTACTTTTATAGAGGTGTGATTATCTACTGACTGTAAATGTTGTGTCCCATAATCTTGCCTGCATTAAGTCAATATTTGCAAAACAAAGCCGTGAAAAGGGACATTGGGCAAAACTGTTCAGAGTTTGGCATCTGTTGTACAACTCCTTCCAGACCCAGACAGTAAAAAGTGATTGACGCCAGCCGCTGTAACTGTCTCTGCTCCCTCCGTCAGTATATCGACTGATTGCTTGGAGCTAGCGGATGAGACTAATAAAATATTAAAAGGAAGAGGTCGGCCTCTGTGTGAGGCCCTGTAATATGGTGACATGAGCGATTGGATCTGGACTTTTATCACTACTGTGTAGGAATTACAGCAGAGAACTGGAGGTTCCTTTTACTGTCTATTGTTATTGGGCACATTTGGAGAAAGGATTTTCAAGCCACATGCTGTTGCCAATAGTTGCAGGCAGTAATTCCACATGGGGGGGTAAATCCTGTCTTCAGACATGTCCCATGTGTGTGTCTGAGTGTGGGCATGGACAGAGAGCGGATGAGGAGCATCACAGCTCCAGCCATCAATGAGCCCTGCATCCTGGAAATGGCATCCTCTCCATAAATGATTAAACAAGTGTCATAAAAAAAAACCCTTAAGACAACATTACTCACGTTTTGCCAGAAAGAATGCCTGGCTGCACTTGACATATGCTTAATTATATATTTATTATATGACCTTTTCTGTGTCTTCGTGATGGAAGAGGACAGGAGATTCTGTTGTCCCCATGTTAAGGCCATTTTTTCATATAAAAAATGTATTGTCAAAATAAATAGTTTCATTTTCAGCCCAGGTGGGGGCGCTTCTAACCATCCTTGTCATGTTCACGTCAGGTAAAATGTCTTGTTTTTACTCCTTGTGACAGTCGTTCACACTTGACCTCTAGATTATATATTCTATTGTGACCATTCTGTCAAAGAAAGGACATTTCTGGTTCCATGGTGCAGTGTCTGCTCTGTCAGTCCTTTTGGATAAAAGCCTCTGCTAAAGGCATATGAATATCTAGAAATTATGACTTTAATCCGTCGCTGTTTATTTATCCTTCTTTGCACTTACCATTAGAGTTCACATCTTTGCACTGTGCATCTTTATCTAGTGTAATGTAAGTTGTGTTGATGCAATGTTGATTTTTTCCATCAAGGCTGATCGTAGGAGTCAGCAGAACCTTGAAGAGTCTGAGAAAATGTTTTGAGTCTAGGAAAATGGGAGAGGGTGTTGCGTATTTAACTGAAGGTATTTAATATTTAATTTATCCAATAAATAAATCACGTCATATATTTATATATGGTGTTAAATTCCTCAACTTAAAATGCATATTCCTTGAGGTTGTTGAATCTGGTGAGAAGTGTTTAAAATGAAAAAGCAAAAATGCAGTAGAAGACCATGTTCAGGTCTTTCTTTGCTTTTAAAATATTGGCAACAAACATTTACTTCATTAACCAACCTCCCACCAGTCTGTTCTAAATATTTATTTCCAGTTCCATATCACACTGGTTTTATCACCTCGACAGATAAGCACAAAGCATTGAAATGCAGCCCAGGCTGATATGCTCTGAGGAAAGGAGACAGAGACCAATTAGAGTAGAGGCCAACACCCTTATCACCCCATGCCCCCCAGCCCAGGTAACCTTTGGAGGTGTGATGTGTGGAATAATGGAAGTGTGTTTAGCAAATAAAGGGCAGAGAGTTGTTCCCTGGGCTTTCTTAGAACCACCTCCTATAGCAGTACAGCAGTGCTATGATGAACTGTGATAATAAAGCAGAGTTGATGAAATGATGCATCTACTGTGTGAATGTGAGGTCAAAGAAACACGTAAACACTGTTTATCCTACACCCCCGCCCCCCATTCATCTGACTGCCAACCGCCCACTGGGTTTGAAGCTTCGGTTTGTGATCCTGGAGGCTGCAGTGGTTTGGAATGAACAAAAACGAATGCTGTCGGTCTGTTACTACACACGCAAATATGTCATGTTGCACCGAATTGCACATGTTTTTAATTTCACCTTGAAGAACAGAAGTTGTATCAGAAGCTGTTTATCGGTAAAAATAAATCCTTATTGTCTATCGTCGGATCATTTTTTTTGCTTGATATTTACACAGCAGAAGAGATTTAAATATGTGAAGAGAAAACGGAAAGGTAGGAAAGTAATTACTGGAGGGAGTTATCATTGAATGTTTCATTTATAACCCAGTAAAATTGCATAATACAACCTTTTACATTTTTTATTTCAACAATGATGGTAAACGTACAGTTTTATTATCATATTTTATTATTTAAATTTTTTTATACTATTATTGTTTCACCTGTTGGTTTCATCTTAGTGTAGATTTCCCTTTTTCTTCAGCAGGTAATTACTGACACATATAGACAGTCAGATGGTTTTTCTCTTTCCCTCACTCTGTCTCCGCAAGTTGTCTCTTGCAGAGACTTTAACCTTCATTTGACTGCATTCTCATTTCTTGTCATGTTAATTGCTGCTCCCTGTCACTGACATACAGACCCATCTCAGCTCCAGCGGTGTGATATGTGTTCCACGAGCTGTTGTCAACATCTGCATCCAATTGTTCTGATGGAGCTATTAAGGCTCTCCTTAGGGGCTTCACTGTGAGTGAGACCCCGCTTCAATGTCAAACTGTGTCTTCTATAGTTTGTTCCTGTTACCTGCCCTTGAGCAATGGCATCTCTGGGTGTGTCGGTGTGAGGTGGGTGGTCTGCAAGTGGGGGGTTCTTGTAGGAGGTGGTAAACAGAGAACCTGAGTGTAGCTACGGCTGATTCACAAACAAACTTGTCATTTATTTTTTATGTTATTTATTCTGAAAATATATATATATATACATGAGGAATCCATATACAAACACTATTAGTGCGTGTTGCACAATTGACAGTCTGAATCTATATGTTTGCGTTCTATAAACATGTGTGGTTAAAGCCAAACGACGTCGTTCCTTCTCAGCGAGGAGATCTTGCATATTCAATAACTTCTGCTCCACTCAACAGCGTCTCTGTTCTTTATCAAACACACTCGCAGGCCGTTACAAACAGCTGATAGGCTATTCCCAGCAGAAATCAATCTGCCGCTGGCGTTCCAAATCTCCCATCTACCATCCATCACAGGGAAAGGCCTGTCAGGCTCCGCATCTCAACACCACCTTCTCCGCTTTTCCTCCCCCCTCCCTGTACCTCCTCACTATCCTGCTCCTTCATCGCTGAGTGAGGGGAGCCTCATTAACTGTGACAGGTGAGCATCCCCCCGTGGGACGGTAGCCGTCAGAGCAGGGGGTTGATGAGGATGTCGATGGAGGCTTTTGGTGGATGAACCTGAGAGGAAACAAACTGTATCACAGAATAAACTGTCCCCGATGGGAGGCCATTATTAGAGTGCGATGGTCAAAGGAAAAGATGGAGGTCTACACAACCAGCTCTGGAAAGATGCTCCTGCACGTAGCTGTGTTTCCCTGAGAAGGTCTTCCAACCCAGGCAGGTTGTTGTTGTCATCTCACCTCCACCATCCAAACTCAATAAACTCTCTATTTTTATCTCTTGTCTTCCCCCTCTTTTCAAGACAGTGGGGGTGCAATAATGTGGAGATAGGATGTGACAGGGAACCCCGACCTACGAGTGAGATCCGTTCCTAAGAAGACCTTGTTAGTCCATCTGCTCTACTTTGATTGTGATTTCCCCAATAAAATAACCAAAAGCAGTTATTTCGTTTCCGCCCCCAGAAATATACGGCTAATTGATTACATTTCCCTACTATGTAAACACCAAAAACAAAATATCTACATAAAAAATGAATATATTGATTATTAAAAGTATAATAACTAAAAAATTACATTTCATGTTAGTTCTGGAATAAGAGAGAGACAGTGAGGACGAGAGATAGAGAGATGAGAAGTGAGAAAGAAAGCAACAGATTATAATTTATTAATGTACTTGGTTCATTCATTCAGTCTGCAGCAGCATCTGTACGTGTCTGCATCAAGTGGACACACAGTGGCTGTTTGTGGTTAAATAACTTGGATATTTAATGGTATAAAATACACATTTATATGTTATTTAGTTGTTTTGAAGTTACCTTTGCAAAATGAAGCAGTTGTCCTTTCATTTGTGAATGCATCACAAGCAGTTTCTGGTGCACGACGCACAGAGACTATCTGAGGGTTTTTTGTCTCCACAATATTCACTCCGTGCTGCCATTGCTCTAGGACTTATGATAATTCTCAATAGCACTAACGCTACGTTGAGAGAGTGAACAAGTGAGACAGAGGGCTGAGGCTGCTGGGTGACCTGGGATCAGGCGAAGAGTGAAGCTTGGACGACCACTCGGTACTTGGTCTTTATTCGTAGCTCGGTTAAATTGACTTAAATGATGCTTGAAAGTGCGTCAGAATAATCTTTGGTCTGATACCAACTGCCACCCAAAAAGCATTGCATTCCACTGTACTTCAGGTGGCTAGGCCTTGACTTAAGCATTAATAAAATGAGCCAATGGCATAAATATGTAAAATTTTACAATACTGTAGATACCGACTCACCACAGCGATTGTCTTTGATAGAGACAGAAAGAGTGGAAAATAATTAAATGCACTACATTAGTGATCTCCCACGGCTAGATTTAATGCCTCATTGTCTTTGGAGCTCTGGTTGAAATAATTGGAATAAAAATAAGCAAAGGGGGAAAAAAAAGACAGGGGTTAAATTGGTTTGGTTTCATTAGAAGTCGTAGATAACCAACTGTCCAGGTGGATGTGGTGTTCTGAAAGAGAAGAGATTGAATTGAAATTGATGGATTAACATTCAGTCCCTCAGGTTAATTAAGTTTGCTGCTAAGTCTTTATCTAGTGTGAAAAGAAGCAGAAGTTGCCGCCGCCAAGACATTTGCAAAAAGAAACATTCAGGGTTTTAGCAGCGGGTTTGTTTTGATTCATTAGTGCCAACAGAACCTTCTGGGTGTCTGCTGGTTGGAAACACTGGTCCAAATGTGTGCAGAGAAAGACAAACTCAATTCAACTTTCCGTCTACTTAGCATGGAGGGCTTCACTCCTACTCTAAAAGTAATGTTGTGTTTTCCATGTGAGTTTCTTCTAATCATCATCTCCAATCCTATAAGGACCTGCTGTTGTTTTTCCAGCTCAGCAATTCTGCAGGAGAATAACAGTGGTCAGGTTTCCTCAGCCCACAGTGTTGACTGGTACCTTCACTCTGACATCATGTCACCTTCACTCACTGTCGACTGACTGCAGTCTTAATTATACAACCCTGAAAGCTGTCATCTGTGTGGGTCGACCAAAATCGAAAGCTGTAGCTGACATGGAATGAGGCGATCATCGACCTTAATCCACAACCTCTGGTGTTTTTGAGCATTTGTTTCCAGGGTCAGCAGAGAAGTCAGATGTGTGAATAAAATCTAAGGCTGGAGTTCATTTTGCTTTCACGCTGAGCTGTAAATCAGATTTATTGGGTCCAGTTCGGTCTCTTTAGTCCACCCTTCTGTGTCTTCTACTCTCCGTGACCAGCAGTAGGTCAAACCCCGGCTCAGTTTCTTCCTTTGCCACGATGTTAAACGACTCTTTGTGAGCTGTTAACTGCATGATGTTTAACTCCCTGTGGACGTTCACACATGTAGCACAGATGCTCTGAGGCTCTGAGTGGAATCCACTGCAGTTAGAGACAGGTTCCTCTGCTACCTGGGGAACTACAAAGACTTTCTCCTGCGGCAGAGGCCGTTTAGAGTTTTTTTTTTTTTAGAGATTCTTACTTTAGACTTTCTCTGTTTCCATCCCACAATCTATATATTAGGACTTAGCCTGGGTTATTGACTAGACTTTATAGATTAAGATGTATAAGTGTAAAATCGATTTAACCTTCCATCCGTCTATCTTGGTCTGCTTATCCATCATCAGGTTGCAGCAACTGTCTCCATGACCTTCACCCAAATCACACTGCACGTGGGTTTTCGATCATGTCCAATAGGTGAACCCTGAAGTCACAAACCAAGGACAGAGACATTGATTCTGGGCCATTTTATTTCTCTTTTTTGTATAATGTTTTTTAAAGAACAGAATAGACAGACGCTCATCTTTATGAGATTAATGTCATTTTAATTCATTTAATTTTATTTCCCACTATTTGCTCTGTTTCTGGGGCCATAACTTTGCCCCGAGGAAATGTTTCTGTGGGGTGAAACCGCAGGGATTACAAGTTCAAATCCCAGTTAGAACAGTTGACTTCCACAGGGCTCACAAGTTGAGGACACTGCTGTCCTTGCAACCTGGCAATGGATAAGAGGTTGAAGATGGAGGGATGTTTCTGTTTGTTTTTGCCATCCAGATTAACCTGTTTTCATAGATGGTCGACTACAACAAGTTAATGTTATACTAAATAATTTTTTTTATTTCGTCTGTTTAGGTTTAATGCTCAGACTCACGAGTTTAGCTAATGTCTGACTGGATCTGAAACCTAAGAAAGAAAAAATAACGAAAAAATGTTAATTGCCATTTTTTTTAAATTTGCTGACGTTTCATTTTGCTGCTGTTAACGCACAGGTCATCTGGGTATAATCATTCATCGTCCCACACACATAATCTGCTGGGCATTTTGGTGCAGCTGGGCTGCACAGCTGGTGTCTAAATCCTGAGTGTGTGTGTGGTTGTGTGTTGCTGGCAGGCTGACGGGCTGTAGATGACGAGTCAGTGTTGGTGGAGATTAAGGGATCAGTGCTGATGTCAGCCAAACACTGACTCCATGCTGGAACGTTGTTTTTTTTTTTCCCTGAGCCTAAATTGGATTTTAGCCCAGGTTTCCTTCCACACCATAACTTGTGTCATCACTGATAGGACACTTGTCTCATAGAGAGCGATGACTATGACACTTACACAACAGCCATTTTTACATATACTCCCACAGCGGTGCTGTTAATGACAGCCCATTGCCCCAGGTGGTGGCAGTGACAGGAGGTGGAAGATGTGCTGCTGTGTGTTGCATAATTCCTTCATCTATTTTAGATGGCAACTTCGTGTTCATCCTGGCATGAAGATAATGAGGTCAAAGATTATTAGTAGAAACCAAGACATGACTGAAGGTGTGTCCTGGGCTGTCTTTGTGATGTACCACAAGATGGTGCTGGGCTCAGCAGCAGCCTTCCAGTCCACCTACAATAAACAAACTTCTACCAATCTATATACTACTGGCCTACTTAACTACTAAGATTTACTGTTTATTGTTCTCTCTACAGGTTTTACATACATGCTTTTATCTATTGTATTGTCTGTTTGTTTTTTGTACTTTATTGTATTTATCTTTTGTTCTGTGCTGTACTGCTGCTCAAGCCATCATCTCTTGAAGGATTAATACGGATCTATCCATCCATCCATCCATCCATCCATCCATCCATCCATCCATCCACCCACCCAAGACCATAACTGAGGCTAAAAAAGCAAAATCCTAAGATGTTCTCAAAAGCATACATAATTGAAGTATTTCTTCATTAGGGTCAAACCCTGTATGGCCTCAGAGCGGTCCTTAGGTAAGTCCTTTCAATTAAACGTGATGTTCTCAGGGTTCTTTGATTATTTACAGAATGAAAGAACAATTAAATGATGCTCAAAGAAAAGATCTGGTTTATGTGATCAGAAGAATTGTCACGTCAGACTTAACAAATGCTTTGAATACATGGATTACATGTTGCTATCTTAGATATTCTACCAAAAATTCAAGTTGACCTTATCCTTGTGGGTAACCAACATGTCAGTAAATCATTAGAGAATCAACCAAAAAAATATGAAACTGATCTTTTTAGTAAGACTTGATTAATGTGCATATGCACTATTTTTTTATTTTTTTTAATTTTTTTAGAGAAGATTTTTATTTTTTCCACAGTGGGTTGTTTTAATGATGTGGGTTATATCAGAACAGCCTCGATCGCAGCAGATAGTGAGTGATGCTCTCCTTCACAGCCACCCTTTGCATAACCACAGGCAGAAATCACTGCAATAGTTGCAGCCTAAATGCCTGAGGAGCTGTTGGAAGAGACATCAATATCATTAGGTCTGCTGTCTCCTGTGGAGCTGTGACTGATGAGCAGAGATGGGGATTAAACAGGAAATGAACTGAGTCAACTGACTCAGTGGTGCCAATTGATGCCGCCAGTATGATCTGTGAGTGCCTTGCAAGGAATTCTGGGTAGTTGACTCATTCATTCATATTTTACAATGTCAACCCTCCACGCTCCACCATGGTGAATTTATTTCGAAGCCTGCTAATGATGAACACAAGTAAAGGAGAGGAGAGAAAGGCTCAAACTGGTGACAGATGTAAATTCAAGTGGTCACTGCTCTCATGTGGGTCCTGTCAATCACCAATCACATCATATTTGATTTACAATGGGACGCTCTGGTTCCTGAAGATGTGACTCATAACAGAGGTGGACGCCAGATTGCAGTGATTGACTCAGACTCTGTGCTATCATTTGGTTGTAGGTGTGGGTGTGGGTGTGGGTGTGGCAGCTCTTCTTAAGGAGCTAAATTTAATGGTGACACAGGTGACGTGTTGCCTGTAGTCACACTGAGAATCTGGCTGGCAGGGAGGCAGCTGGGACACTCATGCTGATGACTTAATGGCAGGTGGAGACGGCTGATGTGGTTACTAAGGAACTGACTGGCTGAGATTCAGACGCGCCAGTCTCACCTTTTCTCCGTCATTAGGTCTGTGTTTACTGAGCTATTTATAGACGAGGTGTGTTTGCTCTGTTGGAGTTCACGTCGCAAAGTAAACTGCAATATTAAACCAACCAAACTTCCTGATATATAAATCCAGAAATAAACACGTTCTGTCACATCAACTTACTCACTTGAGCTTGATGCTGTGAGCTGGAAACCACTGCTAAATGTGCATGACCTTGAGGTGCTGTGTTCAGCAATTCAAGTTTAAAAGGTGATATAACTAAACAAAATCAAGCATTTATCTTTTTTGATGAATTATATACAACATAACCCTGTTGTTGAGGGCTACAGAGAAAAATATTCTCAAAAAGACATAAACTGACACTGAGGAAAAGGGTCATAGCAACTTTTTTTGAGTTTTGCCTTTCAAAGATTTAATAATCTCCTCCATGGGAAGGATTGTCTCCCTCAGCTCTGCACCTTTTGATAAGATGTGGCAACCAAGATGGTGATTGCTACCCAGTTGGTAAAGTTTGTGTAACGAAAATTTACTATCTTAAACCTTTTTTTATATCAATTTTTGATCCCCTTATGTGTTGATGGGTCTCAGGGGCAGCACTCTCCAAGACTGCCACCCAAATCACTCTGCACCACACCTTAAGTCTTCCCGTGGTTGGTTAGCCCACTGGAGGTCTTCCTCTTAATTTTTTTTTGCTTTTTGCATTATTTTAAAAATCCACAGTGCATACAATTTTCAGTGAACATATGTACTGTAAATACTTCATTACGTTCTTGTCTCTCCTCCTCTCCCTATATATTGAAAACTATTAGTTAAATACTTTAACCAAAAATACTCTCCTTGTGTAAAATTAATATAAATAGATAAACTAGTTCATGCCTACCAAAGGTGAACTAAACACACCAGTTTTGTAGGATTGCAAAATTGTAATGAGAGCAAGTGTAGATACCAATGTATCTGGGTCTGTAGATAAACTCTTTATAACAAGAGAAGAAATACATTATGTACTTAAAGCTGTGTGAAGACACCACAGACACCTCCTTATTAGTCTCGGTGTCAGAAAAGTGCTGATGGACAGTTGGTTGGTTGGTTCCAAGTGACTGGGGTGGAGGTTATGAAGGTGGTGTAGCCACTGCTAGTCACAGGGTCCAGTCACACAGCAAATTAAATGACTCTGTCGATCGACCACTCAACACAACACAGATAACAATCAGGATTCAAGACAGAAGCAGCAAAAACTGTGTTTAGTGGTCAGTCCAGTAAGTCAGGGGTCAGGACGATTATGTGACTGACCACTATTTTAGTCGTGCCAACAAGTCGGTATGAATCCTGGGTCTCTGTTGGTCAGTACAGATGTAGAACGTTCTTTGTTCATACTATTTATTTGAGTTTTAAGATTTGTATTGTTAACAAGGGAACTATATGAAAGAAATATAGGTGGAAAAATACTACCTAAGTCCAAGTACCATACATATTTATGAACTAAATACAATTTCTCTATCTTATTTTTTTTTGGAGTGATTATTTAGAATAATGTTCTATCATGATCTTTAATTGATTTTTTAAAAATATGGGATGAACTATGTCACAACAGAGAGTTGTGACATATATAGAGATGTAATTCTATTTCAAGATGCTAATCACTAATAATAATAATAATAAATTGGTTTTATATAGCGCCTTTCAAGTAACCCAAGGACACTTTACAAAAAAACAAAAAACAATGGGGCTAGGTGGATGGGGGGGCAGGGAAGGCTCTTAAGTGAGAATCATATAGGTATTGAGTCAGACAGTGTAACATAGCATATATTATATGTTAATGTATAGAGTAAGATATCCAGCTTATATAGGTAAATATATTTAGATTTTTCAATCTCGGTATCTCACTTCAGCCTGGTCTTAAAAAAAAGCTCACAAGACAAAACAGTGTGGACATCCCTGGATTGGACAAATTAGATAGATGGAGCTTTATTAACCCCTTGGGAGTTTCCTTCAGGAAATCAAGGCTCCAGCAGCAGTTCAGCAGCAAACAACAGTAAAAACACACAAAGGATGAATACAAAAATATATTCTTTTTTTAATGCTATGGTTTCGAAAATGCAGGAATGCATCAGAGTCAGAGAAGACTGTGCTGCCAAGTGTGTGAGGTGTTAATGGTGAAACTGTGGTGTATCTGTGGAGCTGTTATGGAGTCTGGCTCCAGCAGAGCTCTCATTACCTTGACTGGTGGTGGATGGGATTCTGCAAGGAGGCGATGGCAGTTTAACTGCCCCAGACTGGGCATTTTAAGACGGGAAAATGTGTCCTGTCTGTTCATGTCCATACGGACACTACACTACTGACCTTGTATGAAGAGTTTTAACTGCTGTTTCTTATGTCAGTCGATTGGACTATTTGTTAGAAGTTTGATGTCATACATATGGTGATTGGTCTTCAACTAAAAAAGCTGAATATAATTAGCTCTACTTAAATTTTACAACACTTGTCAGTTGAATCACTCAGACAACATCTAAAAATAACACACTTCACACTGTTTTTGTAAGTCTATTTTTGGTTTCTTTCTCTTCCTTTTAATGAAAAGCTTCAATTTTGGCTTGAATTTTTCTTCTCCACACGCTCTTATTTTGGTAATTTGTTAGCTCCTCCATTTGTTTTTATGATCTACTATTAGTAAGCTGTTAGACACAAATATTTTCTTTTGTTGCAGATGCACTTAGAAAATAAAACCATATTTCATTTTGCATGTGATGTTTAACATTAAGTTCCACTGAGAGACTCTGGTAACTCTGTGTTACCGTCAGCGACTTCTGTTTTTCTTTCTGAACTTCAATCCAAAATCTGGTCTTTTGTATTCAGTCTCACATAATCATCGCCTGCTAAGAGTTGGCAGCATTTTCATATTCAAATTTATCTTGTGAACTTTGTATCCCTTAGTATTTCTTCTCTTTTCATCCATCTACTGTTTGTTGTCCCTGCCACACAATAAACCAATGTAAGGGCGGCTGCTTCTCTTGTTTCCAGAGAGATGGTTGCCAGGACAACGTAGGTTTGACAGCTTTGGCTTCCAGTTGCTGCTGAAGTGTGGGAGAGAGGACTGTGGAAATGAGGAGCGGGTTTAATGGTAGTCCTCGGATCAGCAAGCCAGCCGGGTCTCTTAAGGGTCCGGGCTAATTACAACTGACTGGACGACACAGGCGGGCTGTTAGCGGCCAGGTTATATTTTTTTAAATAGACCTGCTAATTTAACGGGACAGACTTTCACACCACCTTCCATACCGGGCACTCAGATGTGTCCGTGACCGCGCAGCATCCCTGTCTGTAAAGGCGGCGGCTGACAGCGGAGCTGTTAGAAGCACTTTGACGGCTTATTGTGGCTTTGTTGTCCGCTAATGAAGGTTTCCAGAGATTTACGCGTCCAAGGTCGTTTCCCTCTTTTCACACAAGAACCAGTGGTGCCCAGCCTATCTCCAGCTCCCGTTCATCTGCTGGACGGCTTTATGATAGATCCTAAGAGGGTCATAAATTACAGTGAGGGGTCATTACAGCCACACAGCTCCACACACTTAGAAATGACTGAAACATACTGCACTTTGAAGCCACTTTAGAGGTGCGTAATATAGTAGATGGTTGCTGAGCTTTACATGTATTGCTCTGAAAATGTACGTAATTACATACTCTGTGGCACAATGTTTAATCTCACATCTGTAATGGGATTAGCCGGGATTACGGAAGAATAATGGACATAAAGGAGGTGGGATTGAAGTGTCTCCTCCTTTGTCCAACACTGTTGTATCTTGGAGATTATTAATAACCATTATTCCCCCCTCCGCTGTAGTCTGCTCATTCTCCATCCATTATCTGCTGATGGATATTAAGGCTTCATCTCAGGCTGATTTGGTCCAGATTGTGCACCATCAGTCTCAGCATACTGTAAATGAAATCAATTAGTTGTTAATGAAGTCTCTGGTGAACTCCCCCTTCGCCTCCACAACCCAACGATATACTACAGCAGATAGAGTAAATTCACTCCATTAAACAGTAAAGACGTCATCAGGGGAGTGTGGATTTGTGGCGAGGTCTTGTCCGTCATGCACACATGAAAAAGAAAAGGTAAAAGATTCAAAATCTCAACTTGGAGACATTCATATAAACCCCCCCCCAGTCGCATGTGAAACTATCTTGCGCAAAATACAGCCCCGGATGGGCCTGCCTGCCTTTAATGCTTACACTGCTCTTTTTTTTTTCAGCTTCTCCTCAGAGGTTTTATGATCTCTTGCAAAAAGTAAAAATCTTTCTGTCCCCAGATGCATCATCAGCTCAGAAGTTCTGTTTGGTTTCAAAGCTGCAGGCAGCACCAGAGTGCTCTGATGATAAACAGATGTTGGGGGATTTAACGCCATAAAAACTTTAAAGAAATTCCCACTTGATTAGAACTGCTTAACATGTGTTGACAAATAATAATAAAAAACTGGAGAATCTGCTGGTACAACAAAACACCCGATTAGAGGTGTAGGTAAATTACTGTAGTAGTACTACAAAATGAAGTCTAATAGCAGTATAATTATTACCATTGAGGTCTTTCTAAAGCAGGTGTGGGCAAATAACGTGACTGCAGGGCAAAACCGGGTGCTTTGATTTGATGTGGTGTCTGGGTGAAGAACAAATAGATGGAGCATTTGTTTGAACTAAGATAAGAGATGGGTAAAAGTCATGAATAAAGGCTAAAATGCTAAAAAAAGATTATATTGTATTCTATTGTAGATTCTATATAATCTATGCCATCTATTGGGCAAACACTGGCATTGCAGGGAAAAGGAAGAAACATATTATTCATTCATGCATCTTCCTCTGCCTATTCATCTCAGGGGCAGCAGTCTCCACCACCCCCAACCTCCATAGTGTGGGTGGTGCCATGCTTATTGTACCTCAGCTGCTGGATTCCAACATGGAGCTTCGCAGACTCCTTAACTGCCAAGTTTGGTGGACTAGATTAAAAAGCCCAATGTACCACATGTGGTCCCCGGGCCTTAGTTTGCAAACGGTCTGCTCTAATGCAAGGACCTACAGTTTACCTACATTCACCTACCTACAATTCAAGGGTTTTTTGTGACTCCTTGGTAGGATCTCCTTCCGTGACGACACATTTCCGTTCCATAAATAGAGCCTTTATTTCAGAGTATTTCATTGCATCTGAACAGAGACGGTGGTGTTTTAACAGTAACTGTCTGCCAGCTGTTCTGAGGACTGCCAGTCTTTGACTTGGCATTGGCCTGCAGTCGTGTGGTTGTGAATGCACATGCACAGTTGTGTGTTACAGACGTGAATGTGTATTAATGAAGTGAAGTCCAAGTTTATTTTCTCCTGTGAAGTGATGAGCAAAAAAAAAAAATGAAAACCTTGTGGTCTGGTCTCTTTTTCTATGTGTAGTTACACAGTGAGTGATTCACATTGTCTGGGAATAATTTACTTTAAGCAACAAGAACTGTCACAAAGTGCCTGGCGTGAGAGAAAACAAGTGCTGAGCAGTTATGGCATTACTTTCACTTTGTTGTCCTTTGTGTGATGTCTGTTCAGGCGGCTTGATGTCATCTTCTTGTTAATATTCAACTCTGGTCACGCTACACGTTGACAGTTTAACTGGAGAGAGTGGAGCAGAGGTCTGCATTTTGAATGGCAAAGTTTGAACCAGCAGCAGCTCCTGATTGGTGAGATTTGAATCTTAATCTTGGAGAAGGACAGATAAGGACGGACGAGCCGCAGCAGAAATCTAACACCGTCAATGTTCTCACCTTTAGCATTTCCTCACGCAGGGACAGAGGCAGACGTTGGTGAGTAGTTGGCACTGTACGTCCTTAAGGCGAGCTTTTACTGAAACATTAGCTGTGTTATTGCTTTAGTAAAACTGTCGAACGCAGTGTTGATGAATAATTTATGGAAAACACTTCACCTGGTGTTATTGTTCTTTATGTCAAACGATGGACAATTCATCGGGCGGCAAAGAGGGTTTTAAAACCAGGGGTTTAAACCAGATTTTTTGGCAATTTTTTTTTGTTCTGGACAGAAACGGTATTTTAATGTTACTGGTTTTGGGTTCAACCATAAAAATTATGTCCCGAGACAGTTAGAATTCAATCATCTTTTCTGGAAAGGCTGTTTATTTATATATATATAAGAATATATATATGAAAGAGTTCTTGAATGCCTTTGTTGAATATCCCTCAACATTGGATCTAAAATTGTTTGTCGTCTGTTCAAGCGCATAAAGTCTTCCAATCCAAGTGTAATAAGGCAACCCCTGAAAAGGGGACAAGCTGAAAGGAAAAGAAAGTATAGAATTATTTTGTCTTTACCAAAGAAATGCTGTAGTCTAACTAAACAGGCTGTTGATAATGCATTCCACCTATTTACAGTATTTAATGTTGTCCATAACGTGGACAAATATTTTCATATTGTGTCTGAACTAACATTTTCCACATTGACAGACTCCAATATTGACTTCTTATTGTTGTCTTTGAGATGTGACAGTAGTTGGTAGTCAGTCCTCCCCATATAGTCTGATGGTCCACCCACTCTGTCAGTGAACGTACCAGGAAGTCAACCTCATCAGGTCATTGTAGACGACCATAGACTAGACTAGGAGACCAATGACTTTGATTCTAGGCTACCCAGGATTTAAAAAAAAAATTACATAAAACCTAAATAATCCTGTTCCAGAACCAAAAAAATGATCATGTGTCAGGTTTTGTTCCTGTTCCAAGCAAATTCCCAATAGTTTCCGGTTTTCCTGTTATTTAAATTCAGCAGACTGAGCTGTTTTCCCATTCACCACCCATCTTGATTGGTTTTGGAATATTTCACTACTAGCTCCGGGTGCAGTGGAATTACTGGTGTGAGGCTGAATATGAATCAGACCCACTCTGTCCCATTCTTCCGTGTCTTGCCTGTACAGCAGAGACCCCTGGCAATGCATAAGAGCATCTGCAAGTAGGGCAACTTCAAAGGTTAAGGTGGGTGTCTTGATGAATTAGTGGTTTCGGGGAAAATGATGTCGCAGATTGTGGATTTCTGACATTGTGAATGGAAGTTCAACATTAATTCTGTCTGTTTCCTTATGTCCCCATTTCTTTTTCTTCTTTTGTCCCATTTCATCATCTCTCTCATGTCCTCTCCAACTCATATTTGATCTTTTCTGTCTGAGGCTGAGGTCTTTAATCTCCCCCTTCACCCACTTTTTCCTGTTCTTTCACCATGTCAAGCTCTCCTGACATTCCCACTTCCTTCTCTAACCCCTGCACCCTTTCTTACTGGGAACCATGTTCTTTGTGCTGCGCAGGTGGAAATATTGGACAGGCTTGTCTTTCTTTGCCGCCTATGCATTCACACAGTTCCACTGTCAAATGTCACAGACTCTTGGTTCTGGTGGACGTAGACGTGAGGGATGTCTCGTTGAACAGCCCCAGGGAAAACCAGGAAGAGGTGGAAGCTTGATTTCTCCTCCTGAAATTAGGAATCATTACACAGCTGCTCCAACCAGCCTCACTCCATCCGTCATCCGTCTGCTTTTACCCTTAAACCTCTGTTTCACTTTCCTTTTTGTCGTGGTGTAACAAACACGGAAACGCAGACGTGTGATTGTGCTGCGCGGCTATATTTTAAACAGATAAATACATGTGAATTTTTCACATGTCTATGATGTGTTGCCATATTTATGGAAATTAATGAAGAAATATTTTTAAACTTAGTTTGTTCTTTTTCTTAGTTTGTAGATCAATCTATTTAATAAAAACAACTTGATTTAAAAATGTTTTTATTGTTGATATATTAATATTATATATTTACTTTATGTTAATATTATATATTTACTATTAATTATATTATATATTATATTTTTATAATATATATTTAGTAAAACCTAGAGTTGTAACTGATTTGATAATTATTAAGTGACTTAATAAAAGCATTAACTTATTTCCATAGTTTTTACCCAATTTTTCCAATATGTAATTCATCACAAAAAACAAAAAAAATCTACTGAATAACAGAATAATTTTGTTGTTTGAAGTTAATCTTAATATATATTGACACTTATAAACAAATTGAAAATATTACAGAACGCACAACTTTAGTTTACAAATAAACAGCTCATAAATATGTATGAGGGAAGTGTTGGATGAATAATAACAATAATAACATTAATAACAAACAAGCCTTCGTTTTGGTCCAGAGCCAATGTCTCTGTCATTGACGTGAGATTCCAGGGTTCGCCACTTGGGCAACATCCACCCTGTTAGGGTGGTTAACTTCCAGTGGGCTCACCACCTGCAGGCAGGTGCAGTGTGGTGCAATATTATTTGGGTGGCAGTCGTGGAGACTGCTGCCCATGCAACCCAGGTAGACGTGTGAAAATGGATGGATGGTTGGGAAAAAAAGGAGAACTATTTTGCTAAGTTGCTGTTTAGGCAGGTGTGTGTTTACTGAAATGTGAAAGTAAATATTTTTGCTGTTACGTCTCCTTTCACAAAACAGTCCCTGAGATCTGACTTTGTTTCCTTACTTGAGCTACATCCATATGATGAAATCAGATGCCGCCTGGATACCGAGGACCGTCATAATAGTTTGTATATGACAATATGGAGTCAGCGAGAGCTGGATATGAAATATTTGCTTTTCTAACGTCATTAGACGTTGAGACTGTCTGTGTGTCTCCTTTCCCCTGCAGCCTGATGACAGTTTATATCTCTGCTCTCAGGGTGTAATAGGAAAAATACTGCCAGAGAGTTTTTTTTCCCTAATAAATCCTCAATATGTCCACAGCTCCCTGTCTCTATGGTAACAGAGGCTTGCATTGTGTGTACTTGTGATAAAACGCTGCTCTCTTTGTTTAGCTCCATCAGAGACCTGTAGGTGTTTTGGGTATTTTTTTTATACATGACATAAAAGTAACAAATTTACTTGTCTCTCTCTCGATAAAGTTCTGTTCACTTTCTGACTTTTAATACTGCTTTTTGTTTTATATAAATATAAGAAGTAGTGAATCCAAATCCATGTTACATTACAACAGGGCTTCTCAATTATTTTCTGTAACGTCCCCCCTTCAGCGAGAAGAAAACAATTTGCACCCCTTCTCCCCCACCACCCACTCTCCGCCGCAGCTATAAATAATATCATTTGTCTATAAAATAGTTCTAGGTACACTTCTGCATAACATCGTATCCTTGTTAACATAAAGAAAACAAAAAGAAAGAGATATAGTTCAACTTACGAGGATGTGCAATTATTCCTTATAGTAGTACAGCAGAAAAAAAGAATGTTCCCCAGGGTCACATGCGCCCCCGTCAGCATCACACCGTGCCCCCTCGGTGGGGCCCGCCCCACTATTTGCGA